>LT934122.1:34408647-34438129 GCA_900231445.1 Triticum turgidum subsp. durum
AGTAGGCAATCTCTTAGTCATCACATCAGCAAACTGTTGCGTCGTCGCAACATGGAGAACCCGACCACGACCAAGGGCAACCTGCTCTCGCACGAAGTGAATATCAAGCTCAATATGCTTCGTACGTCGATGGTGCACCGGGTTGGCGGAGGGGTAGACCGCGCTGACGTTATCACAGTAGACAAGAGTAGCCTTGTGAACATCACAAAGCAACTCTTGGAGCAGCTGACGGATCCAAGAGCATTCGGCCACAGCGTTAGCCACGGCACGATACTCTGCCTCAGCGCTGGAGCGGGAGACCGTGTGTTGTCGCTTCGATGACCAAGAGATCAATGAGGGCCCAAGGTAGATGCAATAGCCGAATGCGGAGCGCCGGGTGTCGGGGCAACCATCCCAGTCGGCGTCTGAGTAGGCAACAAGGTCGGTGGAGGCGGAGGTCGCCAGGGTGACTCCCAAGGACATGGTGCCGTGTCTGTAATGGAGAATACACTTCACCAAGGTCGAATGAGAGTCACGCGGTGAGTGCATTTGAAGGCATGTACTGCAGGTCTGGTTGGGTCAGCGTCAGGTACTGTAAAGCACCAACAATGGAGCGATAGAACGCTGCATTGGACGTGAGAGACCCCTTCATAGCAAAGACCTTCACCTTCGTGTCGACGGGGGTGGGCGCCGTCTTGTAGTTAAGAATACCGGAACGCTCCAGAAGCTCATGGGCGCACTTCTGCTAATGCGGAAAGAAGTCGTCAGCCCGATGGACCACCTCGATGCCGAGGAAGTAGTGCAGAGGCCCCAAGTCCTTGAGAGCGAACTCATCATGAAGACGAGTCATCAGACGCTGAAGGAGCTCGGGGCGAATGCAGTGAGGATGATGTCGTCGACGTAGAGCAGCAGATATGTAGTGTCGGCTCCCTGGTGATACACAACGAGTGAGGCATCGGAGCTAGTCGGCCGAAAGCCCAGAGACTGCAGGAAGGCTGCGATACGCTGGTACCAAGCCCGTGGCGCCTGCTTTAACCCATAAAGAGAACGGGAGAGCAAGCACACGAAGTCTGAATGCTCGGCATCAAAGAAACCAGTGGGCTGCTCACAGAACACCTGCTCGACAAGATGACCGTGCAAGAAGGCGTTGGAGACATCCAACTAATGCACAGGCAAGGCTCGCGAGACCGCCAATTGAAGAACGGTGCGGATCGTGCCCGGTTTCACAACCATAGAAAAGGTGTCGGTGAAGTCGACGCCCGCGCCCTGCCGAAACCCGTGGACCACCCATCGAGCCTTGTAGCGCTCGAGAGAACCATCCGGGTGAGTCTTGTGGCGGAACACCCACTTGCCAATGATGATGTTGGCACAAGGGGGTTGCGCAATAAGATGCCACGTGCGGTTGCGCTGCAGGGCGTTGAACTCCTCATGCATCGCTGCGAGCCAGTGGGAATCCCGAAGGGAAGGGCGAGCGGAGGAGGGGATGGGTGATGATGTCGAAGTCGAGGCGGCGCACACATACTCGTCGGAGGAGTAACATGTGCTTGGCCGGAGCACGCCAGTCCGGGCGCAAGTCATCACGCCGAGAGGTCAGAGGCGGTGGCAGGGGCCGTGGTGGCGGCCAAGCCAGGGACGGCAGGAGGGGCCGCGGTGGCGGCCGAGCCAGGGCGGAGGGAGGGGCAACCACAGTGATCGAGATGCGGCGGCGGCCAAGCCGGCAGCGGGGGTGGCGACAGGCGAGGGGGAGATCGAGCCCGTCACTGGTGTGGCGGCACCGACTGGGGTGGTGGGCGGGGTGCCCGCCGGCTCAACCTCGTTGGAGGGAGTCAGGAACCCAGGGGCCCGGTCAGACTCGACTTCGGGGGAGGGAGTCGGGAAACCAGGTGGCGACAGAAGGGGTCATGCTGGAGGGACCACCGGGGGTCGCCGCCGCGCATCGCTCCAAGCAGGGGGCGCAGAGGTCGGCGTCGAAGGAAGAGACCTGAAAAAAAGGGAACACTATCTCGACAAAATACACGTGCCTCGAGGTGTACACATGAGGTTTGACAGGATCATAGCACCGGTAACCTTTGGTGTTAGAGGGATAGCCAAGAAGACGCATGGGACGGAACATGGTGCAAGTTTATGTGGGATGGTGGATGCGGTGTTAGGATAGCAAAGACACCCAAAGATGCGAAGACCATCATAGGACGGTGGTGTACCAACGGGAAGGTGGTGAGGGACGTAGTTCCACCGAGGGCGAGACGGTCGAATGTTAACTAAATGAGTGGCGGTGGTGACAGGATCAGGACAAAACCGAGCGGACACGTTAGAGTGAAAGAGTAACATGAGAACGCAGTCACTAAGAGTGCGGAGGATACATTCGGCACCACCGTTCTGTTGTGAGGTGTTTGGGCAAGTTAGATGGAAGATGGTGCCGTGAGAGGCGAGAAGGGTGCGGAGAGCGACATTGTCAAACTCTTTTCCTTTATTGGTTTGGAGTGCAAGAATGGGGCGACCGAACTGTGTGGTGACATGGGAAAAAAATTAGGTGAGTGTGGCTAAAGCATCGGATTTACGATGAAGAGGAAAAGTCCACACATACTGAGAATAATCATCTAAAATCACCAAGTAGTATAGATAGCCCGTGTTACTTGCAACGGGAGACGTCCAAACATCACTATGAAGTAATTGAAACGGAAAAGTGGAAATGGTGATAGACGCACTAAAGGGAAGACGAACGTGCTTGCCTAAACGACAAGCCTCACAAGTATGCTTGTCGAGCTTACTACATGAGAAAAAAAACTCCTAAGAATCTGATACAAAACGGTGGGGTTGGGGTGGCCCAAGCGAGCATGCCAAACGTCAATGCCGGCGGTGAGGGCGATGGGTGTGGAGGTGGAGGCGCCGGTGTGCACAGGATAGAGCTCATCGGGGCTGTCAAATCGGTGAAGTACCATCCGGGTATGGGTGTCCTTTACAGAAAAACCAACACCGTCAAATTCAACAGTATGTGGGTTCTCACGAGTAAGACAACGAACAAAAACTAAGCTAGTGACTAAGTCAGGGGAAATAAGGACATTAGACATAGTGATAGGTGTGGAACTAGAAGTAAAACTAGTGCTATCGATATGAGTGATAGGTAAAGAAGAATTGTTGCCAACGGTGATGTGAGTGGGTGTGTTAACGGGAGTGGAAGAGGATAGGTTTACTAGGATGAGCTGTCATGCGCGCGGTAGCACCTGAGTCCATGTACGAGTCGCCTCCACTGCCATAGTTACTCGGAGATGGCACAAAGTGCAGGGCGGCCAGGAGGGCGGGATCCCACGATGCAGGTACCAGCGGCGGCAGTGGAGCTCCGTAGGGCGGCGCCTGGGCGGGCGGGCCATAACCACCTTCCGGCTGCTGGGGGCGGGGGGCGCGGGTGGCGCGGATGGCAGGGCGTAGTACCCGGCGGGCGCAGGTGGCGTGGGTGGGTGAGGCGCGGCCGGTGGAGCTGGGCCACCGTGAGTGGTGCCGGTGGCGAGGGCGGTGTGCCGGACCCGCTGCTTCACCTTTGTCGTCTCGCGCTCCTCAAGCTTGAGGTACGCGATGACACGTTGGAAGGTGGGCTGCGGCAACAATATGAGGTTGGACGCCGCTTTGCCGAAGTCCTCGTTGAGGCCGGCGGTGAGGGTGCTCGGCATGAGGTCGTCAGAGACCTTGGCACCGATGTCGTGAAGCTCATCGGCTACCATCTTGAGCCTCATGCAGTACTCATCGATGGTGGAGTTGTCCTGGTGACAGCCGAAGAACTCCTGCTGCAAGAAAACAAGGCGCTGAAGTTTGTTGTTGGTGAAGAACGCGTTGATCTTGGTCACACGGCGTAGGCGTCGTCGTCCTCGGCGACAATCATGTGGAAGATGCCCTTCGAGACAGTTTGGTAAAACCATCGGATGATCGTAGCCTCAATGGCGGACCACTCCGGATCGCCCCTTCATGTAGTCCCCATCCACGGAACCGTTGATGTGCTCGGTGAGATAGTACTCGCGAAAGACGAGATTAAAGTAGGTCTTCCACGCATAGAATGACGTGCTGGAGCTGTCGAGGCGGATGGGATGCGGGCCTCGATGTTGAGGTCACGGATGGCGGCGGCGGAGGGCTCAGGGCCGGCGAAGGGGTTTGACGAGCGGGTGGTGGAGGAGCCCGGGGAGTCCATGGCGCGGCGCGGCTAGGGTTAGGGTTTTTTTGTTGGGAGAGAGAGGGGGGCGGTAGCGGATGCAAGGAAGGACGGCGGCAGTGCGAGTGGAAGGGTGCGGCGCAGTGGAAGAGCAGCAGCGCAGGGAGGCAGGGAGGAGGCGCGGCGCGGCAGCAGAGAGGTGGCGGAAGCGGGGTTACGGCGGCGCGGGAAGGGTTGGGCGCGTCGGCGGTGGGGTGCGGTAGTGGTGGGGAGCGGCGGCAGCGGCGCGCGTGGGAGGAGCGCGGTGGCGGCAGCGGCAGCTTCGCCCTAGGCCAGGACCTTCAGAGATGATACCATGTAAAGAGATGATTTGGCAATACAATATTCATTGTATTGATTAAGTGCATAATACAATATTCATTGTATTGATTAAGTGCTGGTGCACGTATATATAAGTACAGGTAGACCTCAACCTCAACTATACATAACTAGTAGGTGACCATAAGATACGTAATACATGCAACACATATATACTCAACACATATTACTAGCCTAAATTACTCCTCACTAGGCATTTGCTTTTTATCCTTGGAGCTCTCGTTATCCAATGTCAGGTGCCAGAGGCGACGTGAAGGTTTAATTTTTTTAAGTCTATCAGTACATAATATATGTTGCATTCTTTTCTTTTCTAGTTTTATTCAAGTCATGCTTTAACCATGCATGTATGAAATATTTTCCGTGTTATTAGAGCGCTGAGCTTGTAAATCCTAGCAGTAGCAGGAGATATAAGATATCATGGCATTGGCGAGCAATTTCGAACAGACAAGCACGACGACAAGGGAGTTTACACTAGAGTTCTTGGAACAAATTACAGATAATTTTTCCGAGGAGCACATCATTGGTCGTGGTGGATATGGAATAGTTTACAAGGTATAGTGGCATACTCATATGGTAATTACTTATATCTAGAAATTTCATATGATACTGCTGTACATGACTGCAAGAACTCGTCTAATTTTAACAGGGAGTACTGGAAAATGGGGAAGAGATTGCTCTTAAGAAGCTTCATTACATTCCTGGGCTTGATGACACACAGTTTAGGAATGAATTTAATAATCTTGTGAAAGCCCAGCATCAAAATATCACCCGCTTGATTGGCTACTGCTATCATCTAGGACATCAACGCATTAAGTATGGTGGTGAATATATTTTTGGCATGGTGGAAGAAAGAGTTCTCTGCTTCGAATACTTGCAGGGTGGAAGCCTGGACAAGCATATCTCTGGTATGATTGTGCTCTACTTACAAAATACTTCTATTTTGCTTGTAAAAAATGATCCCAGAAATTATGTACAATTTAGGAGCACAGAATTTATGTTTTGGTATACACTGCATATTTACTTCTACAGATGAATCTTGCGGACTGGATTGGCATACACGCTTCAAAATTATTAAGGGAGTCTGTGAGGGCTTAAATTACCTTCATAACGGATCCAAAGATCCCATTTACCATCTTGACTTGAAACCTGCAAACATATTGCTAGGCAAGGACATGATTCCGAAGATTGGCGATTTTGGTTTGTCAAGACTCTTCCCTTCAGCACAAACATATATCACAACCAAAATTATAGGAACACCGTGAGTTGATACCTCATGATAAATAATCAACTTATATTTTATTAAGTATAGAAATAATTGTATTGAATATTTACCATGCAGTGGATACATGCCACCGGAATACATCGAGAGATACGAAATCACATCAAAGTATGATGTATTCAGTTTGGGTGTTATAATCGTGCGGATAATGGCAGGAGATGAGGGCTACTCCAACTGTGCATATATGTCTTCCCAAGAATTTCTTGAGCATGTATGGAAAATATCTTGTATCATGAACATAAATCCTTTTTCACAAATATTTTAACCTTGTTGTGCTTACTTTCCATGCCACCTTTCACCGTTGTATTTCAACTTTGCAGGTACAAGAGAACTGGGGGAAACGGCTGCAGGCAACAACGTCATCACATACACCAGAGCAAGTTAAGACATGCATCGAAATAGCATTAAGGTGTTTGGAGGTTGAGCGGGAGAAAAGGCCTACTATAGACGAGATTGTCAATGAACTAAACAAGGTTCACACTACAGAAAGTTCACCTACAGGTCAGGTATGTAGGCCAGGATTACATCGTCTGCCGTTTCGATCCTCTGATTGACCACTAACTTCCCGTTCATCATAAACGCCAACTTGTTCAATTTCACTGTTATGTTCTTTGCCTACTCTCTAAACTTCAACCATTATAACTATTCAGCCAATATAAGTAGACAAACATATCTGCCCGCAAAAAGATATAACATTCACAAATATCTGAGGCACCTAAGTGTATGGGCACCTTGTACGGGTCCAATCCGTTAATGTATAAGGTTGCAAGTGGCCTGCATCATTATATTCAGAAAATACTTTTCATGACTAATCTTCTAGTATATATTAGGCAAAATACCATGGGCATCTAGGTGTCTCGGCACCTTCTACGGGTCCAACCTGTTGATGTATTTGGTTACAAGTGGCCTGCATCACTTTCGATTTGTTTCCTAATTTGTTTGCATGCAAGATTATCCATGTACTCCCTCCATCCCAAAATAAGTGTCTTGAGCTTAGTACAAATTTGTACTAGAGCTAGTACAAAGTTGAGCCATTTATTTTGGGACGGAGGGAGTAGATAACATCATAAAATTTGCAAGTGGCCTGCACCATTAATTATGTTGGATTTCGAATCATTTTTTATTGTCTTGAATCCGAGATGCCTATGTATGTATTACCAATTTAGGATGACATAATAACATTTTTTGTATACACACACCCAACACAGTCATGTGTACTAGTTATTAAACTGTGATAGTAGTTGTTTGGGTGTTATAACTAACAAAAATATTTACGTGTTGGTGTGATACCTAAAATATATATACACGTTCCTGGGGTATTGTACCTAATGTAAAAATAAATATACTCAAGATACCATGTGCGTGTGTTGGAATTGAATCAAAATACAAACGTGCTTGCCCTTCTAATTACAAATAGCTTTCTCTGTATTCTTTATGAGTATCATGTACTACCTCCGTCCGGTTATGCATGCTGTTTGCTTCTTCCTCATTTTTACTTCAAAAAAGAGACCAGAGGGGTAAGCACCCCTGGACATATTTTTTTTATTGAAGGATGAGAAACACGGTTAAATATTCACACCATGAGGTCGAACTCGGCTGGCATGCAACTCAAACAGGGTCCCTACCACTGATCTAGTGCTAGCATGGTTAATAATCAACTGTTGACTATAGCATGTTGTCATGTTATCTACTCACTCCTTCCGAGTTTATTAGCCTCCTTTTATTTTGGGCTAAAATTTGACTTAAAATATTAACTAACAAAATGTAAACTATATGTCACAAAAAATATATTATCGGAAAGCGCTTTCAAATACAAATCCAACAATATAATTTTTTTTCTAGCATATACTTTATATTTTAGTAGGCTAAAGATGGTCAAGGTCTGGCTCGAAATACGAAGGGGCTCAATAAACCCGAACATAGGTAATATATCTAATATAATACCCGACATGTATAGTAGTTAGCTACAAGAAGTGTGCTACTTTATTAACATATGGTTCACCTTCCACTCTTGCAAAACTTTTCGGAGTCCGTACTACAGCCGGCTATAAATGTACAACCCAGTTCTCTTCTCTCTCACCCAACTCAGCAAAAACATAAGAGCAAGTATAATAATGTGCTGTAAGCGGGCTATAACAATTTAAATATTATGTTTTTGTTAAGTTAGAAGAGACAGAATAGAAGTGAGTTGTATATTTATGACCGGTTAGGCTGGCCATAGTGGGGGTAATATAAGTAGTATCATGCGCTTGAGACTCGTAAACATGCTTATGTGGCAGGCAATTAAAGAAAAGAGAGATGATTATAGTAACATACTCCCTCCTTTCCGGTTTATAAGGCTCAATTCAAAAATCTAACCAACCAAGGTAGATGGTGAGTGGTGGAATACTTTTTATAGTTTACAAAAGCACCTAATTAATGCTCTTGTTTTTCTCAAAAAATTATGTTTATCAATGCATTAATTGCAATGATTTAATACTTGCATACAATGATTTAATGCATTGGTCAATTTTCTCTTAATACTTGCATACAATGATTTAATGCACCTTGGAATCTGAACATGTCATGGGGAACAACCAAATTGAGCCTTATAAAATGGAAAAATTAAAATTTTGAGATAAGCCCTATAAACCGGAAAGGAGGGAGTAGGTAGATACCGTAACATAATAAATATGACGCTACTATGTGTCATGCATGGTAATAAATGAGACCATCTATAATACTAATCTGTGATATTATGCATTATAGAGGTAGTAGCATAGACTAGTAACATATGCATGTTACTAGTCTAAGTTACTCTCCACTATGACCAGCCTTATAACATCGGCTTAAAAACTTTATGAGAATGGAAGGTAAGCCGTATGTTAATAAAGAAATTCTTCCTCGTAGACATGCACCTCTTTTTATTGGGAAGCCACGCATCCTGCATGCGTCGATGCATGCGTAAGCCGCTGCATGTGTACTTAGGTGCATGCATGGAGACGAGTAGGGCTCATTAATAGTGCTAATATATTTTTCAACCCTCTAATCTGCTAGTACTACCTCCGTCTCGGTGAATAAACTATTCACGTAGTTCTAGGTTGACGATTTAGCTATTTAAATATATATTATATGTGATAAAAAATATATATTTAGAAACTACATCCTTGTAGAAATCTAGTGATATACTTTTCATGACATATAACACATATTTAATTCCTCAAATCGATGACCTAGAACTACGCAAATGACTTATTCATCTAGACGGAGGTAGTACTACCTTTCTTTTTGGCCTCGCTGTTTAGGCCTTTGGGTCCACTAAACTAGGATGGTGAGAGTACCTTCCATCTTCGAAGCGTGAAACGACATACGAGACAATTTATCATGACACGTTAGTTTATGATTTCTCTTTATGTCCCTCAACATGGAACGTTGTCATGCATAGTACTCTCTTCAGTCTCTTTTACGGCGCATATAAGATTTTTGTTTCAAGTCATATTATTTTCCGGAAAAAAGACTTTGCGAAATTTGACCATATTTATATGAAAAATATCAACATCTACAATACTAAAATTATACAATATAAAAATTAAATTCATGAGGCATGTAATGATATTGATTTTGTACTGTGAGTGTTGATCTTTTTTTTCTATAAAATTGGTCAAACATTAGAAAACTTGAGTGTAGACAAACTTATATGCAGAGTAAAAAATAACTCAACGGAGTATGTTTTTCATTTGCTGCTAATGCTCGTCACAATAAGAGTATCATAGGTATTCGGGTGAAGAAGTCAGCCACAAAAATATGTTGGGTCATTGCTAATTTCTGATTTTTTTTCTTCATGTACAGTAATTGCACGGTGTTTTAGACTGTTTTCAGGAAAGCTATGGGTCAGCTACCCCATAACCAACACATAGAAATGCTACTAGTATATGATACTCCCCATTACAACCAGCCTAAGCCAATGCATGCATCACTTGATCTATGTTGATTTGTTGCATGCATGAGAAGTCAAACCGCAAGAGGGTGAGCTAGTAAATCCACGATGGAGGTGAATTGTCACCTTTTTAGGTTACCCATAACGGGATATTATAGCTAGTATCATAGATGCCAATTAGGCAACTTTGATGAGGTGGTATAAAATCAAATTAAGAAAGAGAGGATTGAGTATCATATCATGATACCATATCATGTTAAATATTGTACTCCCTCCAATAAAGGGCTGAGTACTACTATATGTCTTGCATGGTAATAAATAAGGGCATATATGATACCCCCTCCGATTCACATCACTTCGTTCAAATGGATGTATCTAGAACTCAAATACATCTAGATACACCTATTTGAGAGGAAATTAATATGAATTAGAGGGAGTACTATGCACTGCGGAGGTAATATCATACACTAGTATCATATGCATGATGCTAACTTATATACTACTCACTACGGGCAACCTTAATTGGCCGGTTGGCCATAATTTTATAGCGCTAGTTAGGTAATTATTGTTGCGCGTTGATTGGCTATTTCCATGGTATGACCCCCACCCCCTCATACACACCCAATCTTTGCGCGCCTAGATCCCACTCCTCCTCCTTAGGTGCTCAACACACCTAGACGAATGGAGTAGTATCATGCATGTCAACTATGTCATGGAATTGTCACGTCATATGTCCTAGTGCAAGGACTTAGTCGTGGAGCCATCGCAACTAGGAAGCTTAAAGGGGTTAATCGGGACAAAGGACACGGGGTTTATACTAGTTCGGCCCCTTGCGTGAAGGTAAAAGCCTACGATCCAGTTTTGGGTGGTATTGCTTATGTCTCGATTACCAGGGAGCGATTCCGCTTGACCTAGTTCTCAATCTATTGTTACTTGTCCTGAACCGTCGCCGGGTCGTCCCTTTATATACGGAGGTCGACGCCCAGCGGCTCACAGAGTCCTGGGCGGCTCATAAACAGTGTCCGGCTCGGTCTCTCTCTATTCCTGCCTTATAATACAAGTTATATACATATGGTGGTTTATCTCTACGGGCCTTAAGTCGCCTTTGGGCTTTGGGCCCTTAACTGAACCGCCATCTTCAAGCATTGTCTTGGGCTTCATGAATCGTCATAGGTATAACCCGACCCCTCCTGGGTGGGTCATACCTAATAGTTATATCCCTAACAAACTAGGTACTTTTAGTGAGGTGACACATAACTAAATGAGGGAAAAAGAATTGGATATCATTATATAACACCATATCATATGAAATGATGTACTTGTACTCCTTTCGTCCTCAAATAAGTGGACATATAGAATTAAGAGAGATAATGGAGTGAAGTAGAAAATGCATTGAGAAGGTGCAAGTCATCATCTCTCTCCTCTTTAATTGTCTCACCTTCAATGATTTAACTGCATATAGAAAGTGAGGAGACCGTCTATTGAATGTTATTGGTCTTGATTTCTATGTGACGAGAGGGAAATATTTTTTTACGTTAAAGTACATTTGGAAGATAGAAGTACACTCTTTTGCAGACAAATTTTTAATGTTGAAATGGACGAAGTATGTGTCATGCATAGCAACAACCGAGGTCACTATGATGCCAAGTTATGATGCTATGCACTGTGGAGGTAGTATAGTACACTAGTATCATATGCACAATACTCATATATGATACTTCCCGTTGAGACTAGCCTAAAGAAGCGTTGCCATGCATAGTGTACGGGCCATATTTATGGTAGCCAATTAGTGATTATGTCATAAATTTGCAATGGAATAACCTATTAACAAACATACTCATTACAACAACGACCATACAAATGCAATCAAGTGGTGAAAAGGCAAGGACACTGGGCACTTGGGTGCTCCAAATGTCTGTCCATATGTATAGAATACATTATTTTGTACCCGATATATTCTTATGATGTTTCATTAAGAAACAAATTTTATGACGCCTTTATTCATCTACACCCTAGGTGATCAATAGCATACTAGTCATCAGTTTCTCTTCATGTGAGAAATACTTCGTTTGAAGAATCCATAAGCTCAAAATCAGCTTCCGCAAGATCAGTCACGCTTATTCAACAGCTTTATTGTTCTTGGGATTCAGATCCTTTATTCATTCAATGAAACCTCTTGTTGGATATTCACCAGATAAAAGTCAAAATATGGTTCTTATGGGGCTTAGGCAAATACATTACAATTATAGTAACAACTTTTTTACCGGGTACACTTTCTCTTTGAGGCATTCCACCCCTTGCTTGCTTCTTGTCCAAAGATGAAATCTGTAGTAATAGTTGGTTGTATTCGCTCTTTTCTGGAATAATAGCCTCCTTTATTGCAGGATATCGTTGCTATCCAAAGATGGGTCTGTAGGTTTGGAAGCTAGCACTACAGTACAACTAGTAGAAGAGATGGTCTAGATAAAATAGCAATAACTAACAAGTTACTAGATATTAAGAACAAATTTGTAGTTGTCAATATTTTTTTGGAGAAACAAAATCGCAAGCAACCCCCAATTAATTCATATTAGTATGCACATTGGATCACAGCCCTATTTTCTAAGAAGAAAAAAAATCATCTTTTTTATTGATGGATTAATATATAATCATTGGAATGTATACTGTAAAAAGTTCCTACTTTATTGTAGCAAACTGCCAAAATTATTGCCATAACTCTTCAATATGTATTATGAAATTAGAAGTAGGGCACTATGATTTTTGTTGTTGCATACCACAAATCAATGTAATGTAGTTTGAGTATGGCTAAAAAATAAAATATTCTTTAGTATGACTAATAACCTTTTTAAATACTAGATTTCATTTTGTACACTACTGGCAGGGTGCCTCTTTTGTTTACTGGCAGGGTGCCTCTATTAGCAAGAACTGAGCCTCTTAAGTTTTATTGTTGCAGGTCTCAAACTACCAAAGCAAGCGTGTCCTATGCCAGGACAAGAACTTAGGTAAACATCTCAATTAATTAAAGCTGTAAATATAATTTGATTATGTGGCCGAACGTGGGTGCAAGAAAAATAGTCGATATGGAATAATTATTTAATGTATAGTTCGAAAGGGTTGTTCTCAAGGGAAATAAATAAGGTGGTATTAGGCATTTAACTATCCAACTGGACATAGTGTAAGGCCCTTCTCAGTGCTTCATGTTGTACATGTGCATGTCACATAAGCAAAAAAATGACATGACAAAACTATTAAGGAGGAGAGATAGAGCACTTTAGTGATCACAGGAAGAAATAATGCCAAGCATGTGAACCTAGGCAAAATATTTAAGTGAAGGAAACTCACTAATGCATGGAAGAATTTAGTTGTTAAGGCTTCTTCCAATGCATTGGTGCTAAAGTGGGGTGCTAAGTGCATTAAAATGCTTAGCAACTAATGCCCCGAAAGCATTGGTGCTTAGATTTTGTAGCTAAGCCTCTTTTACTTATTTATTTAGTAACAAGACTCCTTCATATCTTGGTTCGTAGTCTTTTTTATAGGTCCACGTGCTTAGCGTTGGTTCTTCCTGAGCTCACAATAATACTCTCTCTCCTCTTTAATTACTTTGCCATATCATTTTTCTGCATACGTGGCTCCCTTAGCACACACCGTGGAGCATTGAAAATGGCGTAAATAATTTAATGAAGGAGTTTAGCTACAACAAGTTAAGCACCTATGCATTGAAGACTTTATTAGTTACTAAACTCTTAAATATGCCTAACACCTCATCTAAGCACATGTGCATCGGAAGAGACATAACTTTTAGAGTTTTAATTCAATTCTTGATCTGTTAGATTAAAATAAATATGTACGACATATCTCATACTTTTATAACATCCATGGTCATTGTTTTACATGTTGGGCTGCCAACTAAATGTTCATTACACACCTAACGGTTTGATGGTGTAAGCGAATAAGAATATGAATTAGAATAGAAAAGTGTGTAGGATCCTTAAGTATGTGGATGTCAACAGTGGGCTCTAAGGGAGGTTGGGAGGGGGCGAGTGGCAGGTGGCGGGGCCAGGATTTGGTGGTGGGTGGGCGGGGGTGTGAAGAGACAACGATGAAGTCCCACACAGGGTTAAAATTTTCAACGAAATTTCAGTGAAATTTTTGAAATTTCACATATTTCATTGGGATCCGAAATAATTTTAACCCAGAATTTTTGAGGAATTTTCAAACTGATTTCAAAATAAATTTCAATTATGTCCAAAATCATTAAAATTAAGTGAAATTTGAGACCTGAAAATCTGAAATAATTTCCGAAATATGCGAAATTTCTAAAATTTCGCATATTTCAATGAGTCCCAAAGTTATTTTGTTTCCGAAATTAAAAACCTTGGTCCCACTTAACAACACATAGAAACATAGGTTTTCCAACAATGCTACAAATGTAAATTTTCCAAAATATATAAGCATAATAACACATGTTTGACAATTGTCTGTTCAAACTTAGCGCTAAGATTGCCTACAAGCTTACTGGTTAATAATCTGACTGGAGTTTGAATATAATTTTCCACCAAAAGCAATATGCTTCATTTTCCAATTGTTTTTAAACATAAGTACAGTAAATAGTATTACCAATAATTAATTGGACATAAGCGAATCAAACAAAGCAGATTACCAATAACCGAGTTTCCGTGTAAAAAGATGAATTAGATATGAATCTCTCGTCTAAGCATATATATAATTAAATAATATTACTAATTATTTCCCGTGTTCCCGTGTTGAAAAAAATCAACGACAACTATCAGTCAACTGAGATTTAACAATCCCGCCGATTAAAATTCCCCACGAGAAAAAAAAATAGCCTATTCAAAAGTAACCGCGTGTGTGCTCACTCAACTCGCACTTGAATTGAGTTGAGAGTTTCTCGCTCTTCTATAAAAATATGCCGGGGGTGCTTGCCCCTTGGTCTTGTTTTTTTTTATATTGGCAGACCTCAGTAGCTTCGTGAAAAGTATTGCATCATCTACCTCATTCAGTGTAGGGTGTATCCTCTAATTCCTTGTTTCTTTATTGGATAGCAGAGCAGCGAGGCAGAATCTTATTCTCTGCCACCTACAGACCCCCGGTGCCATTGGACATCTTCTCCTGTCCCTTATCGCCTTCGTCCATCGAAGATGAGCTTCATCTCACCGATGGCGTGTCCTACAACTACAACGGCAGCCCCATCCCTCCCGCTGCGCTGAAGATCCTCCTCAAGGCCCCCAAGTTGGTAGGCGAGAGCGGCACCAGCACTGATGTGGACGTCGACGCCAGCCATGTCTCTGGGCTCGTCTTCGTCTCGGAGAGGGATGACGGCCTCGAGACGCTCTACATCGCCTTGCGCTTCAATGCAGACAGCAAGGTCAAGGTATTTGCCCTCGCCGACATCTTTGGCGCCGCTGACTTCAGTGGCCCGCGCCTGGAGGACAGTGGCTGCATCGGCGGCGGATATAATGTGGGGTCTCGCATGGTTGGGCACTCTCTCATCTACGTCTCCACCAAGGAACCGGTGCAGGAACGTCGCAGCCCCTGGACCGTCGTGTACAAAACCAACCTTTCAACAGGCAAGACAGAGCGTCTCACTCCAAAAGGTATGCATGTGTATAGTATTACACATCATGCATGCACCAACTATCAGTAATTAAGCACTTGACATTCCCGTTGATCATCTACTTGCAGGTGTGTTCGATTTGAGCCCGGCTGTGTCGCCGTCAGGGAAAATGGTAGCAGTGGCATCGTTTGAAAGCAAGAGTTGGAACGGCGAGATCGAGAACCTCAAGACTGACATCTACGTGATGAGCATAGACAGTGAGGAGGGCCTAGAGCGCAAGCTACTCATCAAGAACGGCGGCTGGCCCTCGTGGGGCAGCGATAACATCATCTTCTTCCATCGAGGCACCGATAAAACCCTTTCCTCGAGCAAGGTTGAAACAGCTTGGGGCGTGTTCCAGTACAACATCACAACCAACGTGACTATCCGGGTGACTCCATATGAGTTGGATGCAGTGACTCCGGCGGCCATCAGCGAGACCAAGTTAGCAGTGTCGACCATCCGGCAGAAGTCCAAGTTCTGCGATGTCCGCGTGGAGGCGCAGTACCGGCACATCGAGATCTTTGACACGAATGCCCTGGGGCTGCAGCCGGTGCAGATCACGCAGAAGATGAGGCCGAAATGTGACCATTACAACCCTTTCGTGCTGGAAGGTGGGGCGCGCATCGGGTACCACCGCTGCAGGAGCAACCTCATGAAGCACGAAGACCATGTGTCACAGAACTTGCACAAGCTGGAGTCCCCAGTGACGGACGTGGGTTTGTTTCAGGTGTCTGGTGCGTTTCCAACCATCTCCAAGGACGGATCCAAGCTCGCCTTTGTCGACAACGAGTTCAAGACTCTGTGGGTTGCCGACAGCAAAGGGCTGCGCATTGTGTTCAAGAATGATAGCCAAAACAAGATCTTCTCCCCTGTGTGGAACCAGAACCCTAACAAGGACACCCTCTACATCTGCACTGGCACTTCCTTCAACGACCACAGGCCACTGGAGATCTATGCCATCCGAAACGCCTCTGGCCCCCCAGCAAAATTACAAACCCACAGACTCACCTTTGGCGGGCTCAACAACGCGTTCCCCTCGAGCAACCCAGAAGGGGACAAGCTGGTGTTCCGGTCAATGAGGAAGAACGGTGAACACGAGCCAAAGTACAAGAACTTGTACATAATGATGGACGCAGGAAAGGGAGAACTCTGGCAAGGTTGGGAGACGCAACTGACGAGAGGGAACTGGACAGACACCCACTGCCAATGGTCCCCAGACGGGGATTGGATTGTATTCTTGTCGACACGCGACAAGCCGGAAAACACCACTACGCGGGGCAAAGACCCCTTGTCGACACGCGACAAACCGGAAAACGCCGCTAAGCGGGGCAACGACATGGACCCGTGGCACTTCTCCGTGTACCTAGTGAGGGCAACTGACCCGACGGTGGTGATCAGGGTGATGAGTAGTGGGGGCGATCTTGGCGGTCACATAAACCACCCGGTGTTCAGCCCGGACGGGAGGAGCATCGCCATGATGGCTGATCTCGCGGCGGTGTCGGTTGACCCAATGTCGCTGCCCATGTTTGGGCACGCAGTGCGGACCTACGGTGACGTCTTCGTCGTGGACATCAACCCGAGCAACTCGAAGGAGAACAAAGACGTGATCAAAGGAATCCACCGGATAACGCACAGCAGGTATGAGTGCGGGGCGCCAGCTTGGACTCGTGCATTCGCCGTGACAAGCTTGGAGGCATGCACACCGTCATATCCATACGTCCACGGTGACGGTGCTGAGAGCTGGCACAAGACCGGGCACCTCTGGATCCCCAAGAGGGCTTGCTGATTACTGATTGTTTGATTGTGTGAGCCACCAGCACTAGCCTGAGCTGTTCTCCATTTATGCTATTGCATCCTTAGAGCATGCTTTGATCCAAGGGACTATTTTTAGTCTGAATAAAACTAGTCTCTTTTAGAGGCTAAAGTTCCAATCATACCTGACTAAAGAGAGGCTAGAACTAGTCTTGAGACTAAAAAATTTTAGTCAGGGAAACCCTATTAAAATGTGGATTAGTCCTCTCTCTCCTCATTTAACTACTCTCCTTTAACACATGCGAGTTCTGAATTGGAGGGTTTGGAGGATAATAAATGCTCATTAACTCGATTTTAGTCTATTTAGTATTTGTATCCAAGTATGGATGAGGCTAGCAAATTTTAGTCTCACTACTTTTAGTCATGGGACCAAAACGTATCCAAGCACCCTCATACTTATCTACAAAGATAGTACCGGAGAGTGAAGACCTCAGAGACTACTTCCAATTGCCTCTGTCTGAGCAGTGAGCAGGCCTGCTCCCGGTTCAATGATCTCCAACCAATGGGCTAGATCTCTGGACATCGCAAAGTCTCTTTTACCGGCAACGGGAGCTACCGGCAATCCACACCCAATGGGGTTCTACCACATGGTGTGTACCCCGATACAGTTACATGTATTTGATACCTTTCCCTGGCTTTAAGCGTTGGTATTTCTCTCTTGTGGGTTCCACCATTGGCAGATAAAGGTAGCATACATCGTCCTATATATATATATATCCTTCTTTCTTTTCTGGCATGGGTACAGGTTATGACACATTCACTCTCTCCTCTCCCACCAACAAAGCCATCATTTTATTATCCTCATGACAATTTTAATCATTTATATCTTTTAACTTATAGTTTTGTTTTTCGATAAAGGGCGATTTTATTAATTTAAAATGTAGCATCAAGTGGATACAAAGCATTATGAGTAACACCCGGCCTCTGCATAACTAGGATGCACACAGCCAAATCCGAAAGTCCAACCAAAAAAGTCATCAAATAAAAACCGACAAAACGGCAATAGTAGAGTCCTATAGACCGACACTATGCCTATGTCGAAGGAGGTGGTGGGTCGATCCGAAGGTTATGCTGCCACCCATGTCGGAAAAAAACCTCCATAGCCACCTGCTCCAATCGCGTACACACCGCCTTGAACAACAGTTGGTACTCCGGTCGTTGTAGAATAGACCACATACGTAGCGAGTGCGTACACCGGAAAATAACCTGCAAATAAGAAGCATTTGTTTCATTGAAAATCAAATCATTTCTACATAGCCAAAGCGACCAAATTAAGGCATACGCTCCCACCCTTATTAGCGTTTTGAAACTATTTGGAATACCGTCCAACCAATGACCAAAAATATTGGTAACACTTGAGGGTGGATGCAAATTTGACGCTGTTTGAATGACTGACCATGTAGAACGTGCAAACTTGCATTGAAAAAAGAGGTGTTTGATTGTCTCGTTATGAGTACAAAAACAACACTTCTTACTCCCTTGCCAGTTGCATCGTGCGAGGTTGTCTTTAGTTAACACAACCCCCCTACGAAGATACCACATGAAAATTTTCACTTTTAGTGGAATCTTGGATTTCCAAATTTCTTGTTATTACTAACAGGTACCTCAGAATGTGTGAGCGCACGGTACATAGAGTCTACAGTGAAAGACCCAGATGTAGTAAGGTTCCAGCGAAACACATCACGGCCATCTGTCAGGTTAATCGAATCCAATCTGGATAAAAGATTATGCCATGACACAAGTCTGGGGCCAATCAAATCCCGCCTGAACGAAATATTCGGTGGGGATGAATTGAGCACCTGCGCAATAGTATTATTCTTATCGCGAGCAATGTTGTATAAGGCTGGATATTTTTCTCGGAGACTAGCATTGCCTAGCCATATGTATTCTCAAAAACGAATCTCCGACCCGTCCTTTATCGCGAAAGACCCAAAGCAAAAGAGATGTTTCTTTTTCGCCATTAGGCCAGCCCAAAAGTGCGAGTCGCCGGGTTTCCAAAATGCCTGGGACACAGCCTTTTGGCCTAGATACTTGTTGCGCAGCATGGTTTGCCAAACACCATCCTCAGTAAGAAGTTTGAATAACCATTTACTGAGTAGAGCCTCATTCTTGACCTGCAGGTCATGAATTCCAAGGCCACCTTGGTCTTTTGGTCTACAAACCACGCTCCATTTGGTCAGCCTGTATTTTTTCTTTTCACCGTCTCCTTGCCAAAAGAATCTAGATATAAAATAGTCCAGTCTTTGTAAGACCCCTTTTGGGAGTTGAAAGAAAGAAAGCATATAGAGAACCATGTTTGTGAGGACAGAGTTAACCAAAACCAACCGTCCCCCAACCGAGAGCAGTTTGCCTTTCCAACTGCTCAACCGTTTCTCTAGACGCTCCTCTACATGCTTCCACTCCGCAATGGTGAGGCGTCGATAATGAATCCGTATTCCCAGATATTTAATTGGGAATTGTCCATGTGCGCAACCAAAAAGGTCAGCATAATCGGTCGCCGCCTCAAAGGCTTCTCCAAAGCAGAACAATTCACTTTTATGGAAGTTTATTTTGAGACCCGACATTTGCTCAAACACGGAAAGCAAGAGTTTCAGGTTTGGAGCCTTGTCCAAATAATTTATATATTTGAATTAATTGTGCCAAGACCTTTACCGAAAAAGGCTTTCGCCCCGCATTATAAATAAAGCACCACCAAGCACAAAGTAGCACAAACCAAGCATACAAAACACACACACGCACACACCGCCACCTCAAGCAGGTCCGACGCACAAACACACAGATACGACACCTAGATTCAGCTGTGGGCACAGCACAACACGCCCAAAACCACAACACGACTCACACTACGAACATAACAGCGGCGGCGATGACGAGGTGTAGAGGATCTAATCCGGCTCCGGCGGTGGAGGAGGGAGCGGAGGAGCCAACCGGAGCGCCATCGAGCGAATCTGGGCGGTGATGGAGGTGATGGCGTCTCTCTCCGGGGGGCGGCTAAGCGGCCGCCAAAGCTGTAAGTAATCAGACCATTTGAACAAAGCATCAGTAGCACGTCGAAGAGGAATCCGCTGAATCACAAGTTTATTCCTAACTGTCCACAGTGTCCAGGTTAGCACTCCGATGGCTAGCCACCTAATGTGGCGGGAAGGGGGAGGTAACGCCTGGAGTTTCGCGAATAAGGCAGGGAAGTTGTTGTGATCCCATCTTCCACCTACTAATTCACGAAAACAGCTCCAAAGGAACTGCGCGGACACGCAAGTGAAGAAGATATGGTTCGAGTCTTCCTCAGGCCCGCAGAGCGGGCAACGCCCATCTCTTGGGCTGTTGCGCTTCAGGACCTCCACGCCGGAGGGAAGGCGGCCGAGAATCCCACATGAATATCCTAATCTTCAAGGGGAGTCGAATCTCCCAGATGGGAATGAGGGTCGCATGACCCAGCGAGGGTGCGATGGCCTGGTATAGAGATTTAGTGGAGAACTGCCCCGATGGCTCTAGACGCCACTTGGCCCGGTCTTCTCCACCCTCGAGATTAGGTTCTTGGAGTGCGATGCATTCCAGCAACTCATGCCAGTCCGCATTCTCAGCCGGGCCAAAAGCTCTCCGAAATGTGAGGTGCCCTAAGTCAATAAGGGCCGTCGCAACTGAGATTCGCGGGTCAACCGCGATGGAGAATAGGTCCAGGAACCGATCCGCAAGGGGACGGTCGCCAGCCCATCTATCAAACCAAAACAACGTGGAGGTGCCCGATCCAACCGCGATCGAGGTGCCGATGTGAAGGATCGAAAGGAGCTGAATGACGGATTGCCAGAATTGGGAACCTCCGGGTCTCTGGCAGAAGGCGAGTGCCTGCCCACAGAGGTATTTCTGCTGAATGATGCGAAGCCACAGGCCCCCATCGCCGTTGGAGATCCGCCACAACCAGCGCGTAAGTAGGGCAATGTTCATGAGTTTGGAGGACATGATCCCGAGCACACCCTAGTCACGCGGTTTACAGATCTCCGACCAGTGAATCATGTGGTATTTTTGTTTATCTCCCTTGCCAGCCAAGAAGAAGCGTCTCTAAACGGTGGCAATCTCGTGATGTACAGTTTCCGGAAGGCTATAGAAGCTCGTGATGAACAGCAGTAGGCTGGCCAGGGATGAGTTAATAAGCACCGTCCGAGCGGCCTTCGAGAGCCAACGGCCTTGCCAAGGCTCGATGCGGTGTTGAAGCTTCCCAACCGCGGGGCGAAGCTCCGCCACCGTGAGCCTTGTATCACTAATGGGGATCCCCAGATAAGATGTGGGGAAGCACCCTAGCTGGCAATTAAGACTATCCGCTATGCTTTGTCGCTTGTCTTGGGAGTATCCCAGGATCATAACCGAACTTTTATCAAAGTTGATCCTGAGGCCAGACATCTGCTAGAAGCACAGCAGGAGGAACTTCAAGTTCATAATGTCGGTCGGCGAGCCTTCCACCATGATGATGGTGTCATCCGCATATTGGAGGAGGGACTATCCCCTTAATGTGGCCCGCCACCTTGGCTTTATCTAAGATCGTTGCCAGAGCATCGACCACCATGTTGAAGAGGAATGGAGAGAAGGGATCGCCCTGGCGCACCCCGCATGAGGTGGGGAAGAATGGGCCAATCTTGCCGTTAATGTTCACCGCAGTCCGTCCCGAGGATACCATTTGCATCACTCGGGAGACCCACCTATCGTCGAATCCCTTCCGCAGCAAGCATTCCCTAAGGAAGGGCCAACTAACCGTGTCATATGCTTTGTGGAAATCCAGTATCAAGAAGACTGCCTTGAGGTGTTTGGAGTGGACCTCAAGGAGTGCCTCGTGGAAAACTAGGACTCCGTCAAGGATATACCGGCCCTGAATAAATGCCAATTGATCAGGGTGAGTGATCCTATCGGCAATAGGGGTCACCCTAATGGAGTACCCCTGCGCGAGGATGAGGAAGATGACATTAATGACGGTAATCAGCCTAAACTGGCGAATATCCGAGGCTCCGGTGACTTTGGGGATGAGGGTGATGATCCCGAAGTTAAGCCTAGTGAGGTCGATGGTCCTGACGAAGAATTCCTCAAACAGGGCCATCACCTCCGGTTTTATTACCTCCCAGAAAGTCTGGAAGAACTTCACTGGAAGGACAACCGGACCGGGGGCCGAGCAGGGGTTCATACCCTTGATAGCCTCCCAGACCTCAGCCTCCGAGAACGGGGCCATAAGGGCCACGTTGTCAGCAGGAGAGACACGGCTGTGGGCCGTCCAGATGTCCTGAGCCAGAGAAATACCTCCTCAAGGGGAGGCATAGAATAGGTCTCTGTAAAAGCCATCTACATGGGTTCGGATGTCTTCCGGCCGCTGCAAGAGGGTCTCACCGTCCCAGAGAAGAGGGATGGAGTTACGGCGACGACGACCATTAGCGATGCCCTGGAAGTAGGCGATATTGGCATCCCCCCTGAGGACCCAATTCTGCGTGCCTCGCAAGCGCAAGTATGCCTCCTCGTCCGTGTAGATGACCATGAGCTGGTCTTCCAAATCGTATCTAAGCATCCACTCGTCCGCCGACAGACCTGCGGAATCAGCCCGCAGGTCGAGGCCCTGGATGGCCTCAAGGAGCGCTTTCTTACGCTCACGAATGTCCCGACCGACGTTGGCGCCCCAACCTTTCATGAATTGTCGGGACCGCTTAGCACAGAAGTGCCAGGAGTCTACAGCCGAAAGGGCGCGATGTGGGGCATCACGCGCTTCGCACCACCGGGCGGCCACGGCCGAGATAAACCCGGGCTGACGCAACCAAAATGTTTCAAAGTGGAAGCGGGGCGGTATGGGGGGACGCTCGTTCTCCGAATAGAGGAGGAGGGGACAAGAGCAATCTTGGATATATTACAAACACTTTTAATTTTCAATGTTTCAATTAACATATTTCACTCAATATATTTTGTGTGGAACTAGGTATGTTAATGTTTGATACTGATATTTGTGATCAGTAAAATACGTTTCCATTTTGCCGGAAATACACAATGAAACTAGTTTTAGATATATTTTTTCGTAATGAGTTAAATCCGTTTTTTAAACGAGTGAAATATAGGAGTATTTCAATTGAGTGAGTGTAATGTGTTTTCTTAGATTACTAAAATGTATATTTATTAAGTGAGTGTAATACATTTTCTATAAATATGTGAAATGAGTGAAATCTATTTTCAGTGTTTGAAATTGATATTTGTGATGAGTGAAATACGTTTCAATATATTTCATAAATTCGCAGTGAAATTAGTTTTGCAAAATGAGTGAAATGTCTTTTGTGAAATGAATGTTTTTTTTCTAACTGGTAGTTTTTAGAAATAATTGAAACAGTTTCCTGAAGTAAAAGGTTTTTTTCCTAAATTGAGAACCAATATTTGAAATGAGTGAAATCTGTTTTCCATACATATGGCACATTTTTTTGGTGTGAAATACATGTAACTTGTTATTTTAATTTTTTGAAACTAATTATTTCAAACCTGTGAAGCTGATTATTTCAAATCTTTTTTAAATGTCCAAAATCTGTTTGATGAAACGAGTGAAATTGTTTTTTAATTGATAGTTTATAGAGCTGAGTGAAATTATTGTTTTTAATAATTGAAATCAGTTTTTTGCAAAGGGTGGAATCTATTTCAAAATGAGTGAAAGTTGTCTTCTTCACTGAGTGAAATTTAAACTATTCAGAATATATCCGAGATCGGTCTTATTTTAAAGATCTTATCGCCATGAATTTAAATATATAAAAATAATTGAAAACGGAATTTTAGTTCAAAAGATATCAATGTTCAAAAGATTTGCTATGGAAATTTATAGGTGCTTTTTAGTGGAGAGAGAGTTAACGTACTGAGCATACTCATGCATCCATATTCTGACAAAAACTGAAGTGCATGCAGAGTGGACCACACACCATGTTGTATTCCTTTGTGTATTCTAGTGAAAAATGATTAGCTAGTTTATACTCTAAAACCAGCACCAATCTCAACGTTGCCCACATGCGGTGGATCTTTCACCGGTACCTACAAGTTCCGGTAAAAAAACTTAGAGCAACTCCAAGGGAGAGACCCATTTTGTTCGTTTGGATCATCCGGACACAAAACTTAACCCAACGGGGCGACCCAAACGGATGTCCATGTCCGCCTGCAGTCCGTCTCCGACCCAAACTTGACCCAAATCTTGGAACAGATGGGTACGAAGCGGACAGAAGCGGACGTTCTCGTCGACCGCTGTCGTCCACTCGTGTCTGCCCCAGGTCCCACCTAGCAGTGACTAACCTGAGAGCCCCCGAGCACCTCGCCCCGCCTGGTGCGCCACCTCGCCCCGCCACCCGCGCGCGCGGCCGCTCGCCGCAGGCCTTGCCACAACTCCCCGCGCGCGACGCCGTGAGCCGCGCCACCTCGCTCCGCCCTCCGCGTGCCCCGCCGCTCGCCGCGGCCGCTCGTGCGCCTCGCCGCGCTAGCCTCGCCGCTCGTCGCACCACCTCGTCTGCACCCCCGCCCGCCTGCTCGCCCCAGCTCGCCGCGGCCGCTCGTGCGCCTCGCCGTTCGCCCCGCCCGCCTCGCGCGCCCCGCATCTCACCTCCGCGGTCGCTGCTCTACCCGTGCCCTGCTCACCTGCGCCGCACCGCACGAATAGGAGGTGGTCGAGCGGGGCGGTGAGCAGGAGGCGCGGGAGAACACGACCACCGCGTCCGTGGTCAGGGGCGGCGCCGCGGCGGACGACAGGTAGACAGTTGCGTGAAGGAGCGGCGGGGCCCGATGGCGTGAGGGGGGGCGATGGGGCCCGACGACGCGAGGGGGAGAGGAGGGTTGGCAAAAGGAGGTGCCAGCCGGCACGGAAGAGGCGGGGCGCCTGGTGTAGCTGCTGTCCGCTCTGTCCGCTTTTGGGTTCTTGCATTGGATGCCCGCAGTGTCCGCTCCATGTCCGTCAAGCGAACAAAATCCGTGTCCGTTTGGATCCTTGTGTTGTAGTTGCTCTTAGTCGCTCTGGACATATCAACTGAATTTCATTCACCTGGATACCCTTCTACCTCGTAGGCAGTGGCGACTCCACCAGGGCGGCTTTGATAGGCTCCAGCCTACCCTCCAACTTCGCCAAAAGAAAAACTAGTACTAGACTTCAGAATATTTGACAGGCCCAGCCTAGAAAAACTTGTCCAACCAGCCCATCTAAGCAAATTAGGCTACCGCGAGTCCACAAGCACACGCAGGAGCAGCCGGAGCAGCACGCAGGAATCGGAAAATCCTACTTGCGGCTCGTTGCGGCAAGTTGTCGACGCTCCGCACAAGGGAGGTGCGAGCGAGCGACCGAGTGGACCGGTTTTGGGAACCATCTATGATGTTTCCAGCCGGGTTTTTTCCGGTTTTGGGAACCTTCTAGAAGGTTCCTGAAATGGCTTTTTCTTTTTCAGTTTCTTTTTCTTTTTTCTTTTTTCTATTTCTCTTCTTTTTCTTTTTTCTTTTTTTTCTGTTTCCTTTTTTATGTTTCTTTTTTTGTTTTCAAGTTTATTTTCAAAAAAAAATCCGAATTTCAATTTTTTTTCCTGTTTTCAGTTTTGTTCACAAATTCAAAATATGTTCCCATTTTACCAAATTTGTTCACAAATTCAAAAAATGTTCCCATTTTACAAAATTTGTTCACAAATTCAAAAAATGTTTCTGCTTTCAAATTTTTGTTCTGAATTTTTAGAAAATGTTCCTGTTATTTCAAAATTTGTTCAAATTATTTTTGTTCATTTTTTGTGAAATTTGAAAGTAATGGCATGGATTTCAAAAAATGCCTGTTTTCAAAAATTGTTCACAAATTTCAAAAAAAGTTCTTCTTTTTCAAATTTTTGTTCATGTATTAAAAAATGTTCACAAATCAAATTTGTTTGGGATTTTCGAAATTGTTCTCCATTTACAATCTGTTCCAAATATTCAAAATTTGTTCGTCATTTTAAAAATTGTTCTCCGTTTCAAAATTTGTTTGGATTTTTAGAAAAACACAAATGATTTGTTTGGATTTTTCAAAATTGTTCTCCGTTTCAAATTTTGTTCTCAAGATTCAAAAAATGTTCGTGCTTTACGGAACTATTCTTGCTTCCAAATTTGTTCGGGAATTTTCAAAATTGTTCTCTGTTTCAAAATTTGTTCTCAAGATTCAAAAAATGTTCGTGGTTCCAAATTTATTCTCAAGCTTCAAAAATCATTCGTGCTTTAAAAAATTGTTCTCAAATTCCAAATATGTTCATGTTTCCAAAAAATGTTAAAGAAATTTCGAAAATGTTTGTTTTTCTAAATATATTGACATTTGTGAAAATGCGAACATAATTTGTTTGGGTAGTTTCATAAAATGTTATTTTTGAAAAAAATGATTGTTTATTCAACAAATGTTTATGCTTTTATAATTTGTTCACAAATTTAACAAAATTCATGTGTTCATAATTTGTTCACAAATTTATAAAATGTTCAGGAAAATTTCATAAAATAGTCGTCTTTCAAACAAATGTTCATAATTGTGGGGTGTTTGTCAGAAATTTCAAAATTTGTTCGTTATTTTGAAAATTGTTCTCCGTTTGAAAATTTGTTTGGATTTTTAGAAAAGCACGAATGACTTGTTTGGATTTTTCAAAATTTTTCTCCGTTTCAAATTTTGTTCTCAAGATTCAAAAAATGTTCGTGCTTTACAGAACTGTTCTTGCTTCCAAATTTATTCGGGAATTTTCAAAATTGTTCTCTGTTTCAAAATTTGTTCTCAGGATTCAAAAAATGTTCGTGCTTTAAAAAAGTGCTCGTGCTTCCAAATTTGTTCTCAAGCTTCAAAACTCATTCGTGCTTTAAAAAATTGTTCTCAAATTCCAAATATGTTCAGGTTTTCAAAAAATGTTAGGGAAATTTCGAAAATGTTTATTTTTCTAAATATATTGATATTTGTGAAAATGAGAACATAATTTGTTTGGGTAGTTTCATAAAATGTTTGTTTTGAAAAAAATGTTTGTTTATTCAACAAATGTTTCTTCTTCCATAATTTGTTAACAAATTCAACAAAATTCATGTGTTCATAATTTGTTCACAAATTTATAAAATGTTCAGGAAAATTTCATAAAATAGTCGTGTTTCAAACAAATGTTCATAATTGTGGGGTGTTTTTCAGAAAATTTCCTGTTTTTAGAAAATGTTCGCATATTGAAAAAGTTGTTCATAGTTTGAAAAATGTTCTCGTTTTCAATATTGTTCCTCTTTTAAAAAAAATTGAGTTATGCAAAGTTTGTTAGCAAATTTTGAAAATGTTTGTTTTTCTAAATATATTGACGTTTGTGAAAAAGGAAACAGCCTTTAAAATTTAAAAAAGTTTATTTTTTTTCTCCACCTATAGTTTATATAAATTGAGCTATCATTTTTAGGCAAACAAGTCTATGAACATAGTGGCTAACGACATGGCTCAGTCACTGGAAGCCATGGATTCTATCCTATACACACACACGTTTTGGCTAATTTTTTAGCAAGCTGCTGTCTAAATTTTGCCGTTGCCTTGCATTTCTTTACGTAGCACGTTGCAGTTATACCACTAGGGTCAGCCGGTCGTACTGGCTAGGTGCGCCGTCCTCTATACCACAGGGCGTGAGTTCGATTCACATCTGGGATGCCTTCTTTGTTGATTTTTCATGGCGCCTACCGTAAAATGGGCCGGCCCAAGTCACTTGTTCCCCTGTACAGGGAGACGGAGAGCTCGTCGTCCAGGGTCCAGGCGTCCAGGCCCTCTACAGCTCGCCGGCTCCGCTGTCGCTCGTCAGGGACAACCGCGGCTCCGCTGCCGTCCAGTCCAGAAGGCCCGGTCGATGGAAGCGCATGCTGTTTTCTTCTATGTCCACTTTCTTAGTTCAGTGACTTCAATCCTGTGCAGTGCTTTAGCAGTTTAGCTAGTTCAGTCCTTTGCTAGTTTAGTTCTAGACTTCTAGTCAGTAGCTAGTTTAGTTCTAGATACCGAAAAAGGCTTTCACCCCGCTTTATATTATAAAGCAAACCGCCCAAGCCAAAGATCCAACAAGGTTCGACAAGTTCACACACACACGGAGGTCCACAAGACCACAAAGAATCCACCAGGACACGCAGGAGCACCGGCCCAAGTCACTTGTCCCCCTGTGCGAACCATCGACAGTTTGCCGCTAAATGCGGCAAATAGGAGGTCCCTCAGGAATCCACCAGCACACGCAGGAGCACTGGCCACAAAACCTAGCCGCCGGAGGCCGTAATCGACCGAGGGAGACGCAGAGCTCGTCGTCCAGGGTCCAGGCGTCCAGGCCCTCTACAGCTCGCCGGCTCCGCTGTCGCTCGTCAGGGACAACCGCGGCTCCGCTGCCGTCCAGTCCAGAAGGCTCGGTCGATGGAAGCGCATGCTGTTTTCTTCTCTGTCCACTTTCTTAGTTCAGTGACTTCAATCCTGTGCAGTGCTTTAGCAGTTTAGCTAGTTCAGTCCTTTGCTAGTTTAGTTCTAGACTTCTAGTCAGTAGCTAGTTTAGTTCTAGATACCGAAAAAGGCTTTCACCCCGCTTTATATTATAAAGCAAACCGCCCAAGCCAAAGATCCAACAAGGTTCGTCAAGTTCACACACACACGGAGGTCCACAAGACCACAAAGAAGTCATAAGGGTTAATGCTGAGGGCTCAGCTCAACAAGCCCTAAAAACACACACACGCACACTCCACACAACAACCCAAGCATCATCTAGTCAGGTTCTGGGGGACGAGGCGGAAGCAGGGGCGCCACACGGAGAGCCATAGAACAAAGGTCGGCAAGGAGGGTGGTGATGACGTCCCGGTCCTAGGGGCGGCTAAGCGGCCGCCAAAGCTGCAAGTAGCCACACATTTTAAAGATCGCGTCAGTCGTATGTCGGAGAGGCACTTTCTGAGTAACAAGCTTATTGCGGATGGTCCATAGCATCCAGGAGAGGATCCCAACGCACAACCATCTAATATGGCGGTAGAGAGGGGGGGGGGGCGTTGGGCTCCGCAAGTAAGTCGGGGAAGTTGGTGTTGCACCACTGTCCACCGACTATCTCGCGGAAGCAAGCCCACAGGAACTGGGCAGTGGAGCACGAGAAGAAGATGTGGTTAGCATCTTCTATCATGCCACAAATGGGGCACATCCCATCGCCCGGACCATTACGCTTGAGGACTTCAACCCCAGAGGGGAGGCGTCCATGGATCCATTGCCATAGGAAAATCATGATCTTCAGAGGCAGGCGGATGTCCCAGATCAGGCTAAAAGGCTCCGGGGCTGCCAAAGGAGCGATGGCAGCCTACAAGGACTTCGTGGAGAAGCGGCCAGATGGCTCTAGGCGTCGGGAGAGGGAATCCGGGGCATCCTCGACG
>LT934122.1:34448239-34529665 GCA_900231445.1 Triticum turgidum subsp. durum
CACACACTACACACACACACTACACACATACACACATTACTAGTTTGTTTGTTAAATTTTTTTCTGATTTTTAGTTATAGAAATGTTAGGAAATTATTATGTTTTTTAGTTATATAAATATTAGATATGTTAGTTATATAGAAATGTTATAAATGTTTTCTGTTTTTGAGTTATAGAAATATTTATAGAAATGTTAGCAATTTTTCTATTTTTTAGTTATATAAATATTAGAATTGTTATAGAAATGTTAGTTATATAATTAATCAGGAAATTTTAGAATTAGTTTTAGTTAGATGAATTAGATTAATGTCAAATTGTTAGAATTTGCATAGATATAGAATTTTAGTTATCACAATCCAATCATTTAAAAATGTTACTTTTTGCGGGCATATAGTATTTGTTCTCGACGATATGCCCGGCCCGCATCCTCGCCGTCGACCCGTTCGCGACGACGTCATGCTTCAGAGGACCCATGTCCGGGACTGGGCTCCACCGGGCTGGCACTGGGAGGTGCTACCTGGAGGGGCGCACCGCTTGGTGGGGAACCCGACCTCGGGTCCCGTCGTCGACCCTGATCTTCTTTGGTGGCGTTCGCGTGGGCCACATTCGGTGTAGAGGCAGCCGGCCCCGCCGGAGGTGGTGCGTCGCCGTGTCATGGAGGAAGATGAGCACGTCCATCGCTACATGGCTGCTATGGACGACGTCAGGTTCTCCACTACTTGGCGGGTTCTTTGGGCAGCTGACCGGAGATATGATCCTGTGATGGTTCCTTCTCTTTGGTTGTGCACCGCCCGCGCCCCAGAAACCGCGAGTGGCGCCCTAGATTCTTCTTTAGTACTCGATCTTTATTAGGTACCTAGCCAGTGATGTATTCGATATATAATATTCGAGACGATGTATTTGAGATTATATATATTAAGACGATGATGTATTCGAGACGATGTATTCGAGATTCAGTTTTTCCTTATTGATTAATTGCATCCATACATTGTAATTTGAATACTAAATTGTTTTATATTTCTTCTGTGTTAATTAGTAAAGTAAAAGCTATGGCGGATAATACCGGCAGAGAGAGAGAAGAGGAGTTGTTCGACATCATACGCAGCCCTCATAGGCTAGATGATCTGAATGATGATGGCTCCCAATATTTGAACAATACCGGAGAGGGTGATGAAAAGATATTCGATCTCGACGACCGAGCTGATGAAGTCATGAACTATGATTATGATGACACAGACAATGTTAGTGATGACACACACAATGCTGATCTTCAAATAGCAAAGACTTCCGGCGAGGTATATATTTATATAAGCATGCATCCTGGTGATCATCACATGTTTTTTTATTGAAGATATATTAACAAATCGATCTTTCTTCTTTCAGCCCTCCGGATCGAGCAAATCTGCTTCTACAGACAGCAAGACAAAGCGAGGCTCGGGCAGATTGTTGAAGGATGGTGTAAAGTACCACATCGAATCCACCAAACTTAGCGGCTAACTCCTCACGCCTAAGAACGTTGCGGACAAGTGGACTCGTCAGTGCGGAGTTCTTGTGAAGGACAAACTTCCAATCTCCATTCAAGAATGGAAAGAGCCAAAGACTAAACGTCCAGGTGTTACTTGGGTCGATGCCAGAGCCAAAGAAGACCTGGTGAAATCTCTGATGGAACATTTCACCCTACCAGATCATTTCACTAAAGCAGATGTGGACAAAGTCAAGGCCGCTGCTCTTAAGAAGATGGCAATTGCATTCAACACCCACAAGAAAACTATATGGGCCAACTACCTTGCTAATGAAAGGAAGACTCCAGATTTCAAGGGAACACTGGAGAAGCAAAGAGAACATTGGGACAATTTCGTGACCTTCAAGGATTCAGAATTATCTAAGGAACGGTCGATAAAAAACAAGGCAAATGCCCCAAGAAAGATGCGGTTCCATAGGCTGGGTCCAGGTGGCTACGCGGTGGCATTGCCTAAGTGGGATAAGTCTGAGCAAGAGATGGAGGATGCAGGGGTCACTCCGATTACTAGGAGATGGCCCCCCAGGTGCAGAACTTGGTTCTATGCACATGGGGGGTTGTTGGACCCGAAGACAGGCCTGGTTTCGAAGAAGGCAAGTCTAAAAGGAGCCGAACAAAAGATAATTGACGCAATAGAAGAAGCTCGAGCGGGGGTGTTCACGCCCAACAGAGAGAACGACGAGCTTACGCACGCCCTGGGAAATCCTGAACACCCGGGAAGAACACGAGGCATGGGCGTTATTCCCTGGTATGAGGGCTTTTCGGACTGGAATGACGACTACAGGTCCCGTGCAAGAAAGAAGATGGAGGAGGAGAAGAAGAGGAAGCTGGAGGAGGAGCAGAGGAAGCAGGACGCAGAACATCTTCAAGGCCTAGAAGCAAGGCACGCGGACCTGGCACTCAAATTCCAGCAGCAGCAGCAGATCGACTCACTTAGCCAGGAGGGGGTCTCAGCAGCGGCAGTAGCAAGCGGATGATCGTCCATCATTGGATAGCACCGTCCCATCCATGCCGAGAAGCAGCGTTGGTTCTGCCCCGGGCGACACACTGTTGGATACATACCCTATGGATGACATCATAGAGAACACTAACTGTGAGCTACACTCCAAAATGAAGAACATATCCATGAAGGTGGCGGATGGCGTTGCTTTTCCAGTGACCCCTGAAGTAACCTACCATTGCATCCCGATTACAGAGGGCTATGCTCGTGTCATGGTTGATGAAGTGGTGGAGCCATATTCGGGGCTAACGCTTGACATTCCTGGAGGTGAAGACGAGCGCACACTGGGACAGGCCATACATCGTATCATCCTATGGAGAAAGGATTGCATCATCTTTCGAAGTCCACCGACATCGCGTCATCTGCCGACTCCTCGAAGTCCGCCACCGAGTCAGCAGACTCCCGCTCCTCCAAGTCCATGAACGCGTGAGATGACTCCTCCTCGAAGTCCGCCACCTCCTCCAAGTCCCCGAACGCGTGAGCTGACCCCTCCGGTTTCAACTACGGCACAACGTCATGCCATTTCTCCGGTTTCAAGTCCGGCACCGTGTCAGGCCACACCTCCTGCTTCAAGTCCGGCACATTGTCAGGCCACTTCTCCTGCTGGTCCAACTCCACGTCAGCCGTCTCCGCCGTCTCAGCAATCGCAGAAGAGACCGCAGCTTTGGTGCGTAGCGGTACGAGTCGAGATAGTTCAGGAAGTACAGGCGGAGACAAGCGATATAAATATGGTCCAAGCCTCGCTCCTCTTCCTCAGAGGCCTTACGACATGACTAAGGAGCAAAACGCAGCCATAGTGCAAGCGCAAGTAGACGCCCATTTTGGACCGAAACCGGCACCGCCGCCAAAGGAGAAAGTGCCTGAGAAAGTAATTGACCACTTCATTCGTATGGCTAGAGAACCAGCTCCCAAGCCTGTTGACTCGGACTATGAGCGCCAAATCAGGAAACTACGTCGAGAACGGCTAAAGAAGGAAGCGAGTTCGAGCTCGAGCCAACAAGCAGCTGGCAAAAAATGCGGGAAAACCGTTCCCCAGTTGGGAGAACAGGCGGCGCAAGCGATCCCCCCGCTTGTTGTGCCAACAACACATGAGAGGAGTAGTACGCCCGCCAAATATTATTGTGGGCAAACCGTTAGTGTTCCCCAGCATGGCGATGTGGTAATAACGGAGGATCATATAATGCAGGCTCAAATGCTCAATATCTCTGTTGGACAACTCCTCGAAATCGAGCCCATGCCTACGCTTAGAGAATCGGAAATAGCATGGAAATATGTCCAGGGCCAACCTTTGGTCCATCCAGACAAGGTCAAGGACCTCCCAACGAGAATGTATCAATTGCATCAATGGTACATGAACATTACCAAGATTTCCAATCGAGAGTCCCTCATGGTGAATGTCAAGCATGAGCACTATTACCATGAGAAAGCTCTAGCCATTGAGTATCCAGAATTATTTCAGTTATACAATCAAGACGCACTCGACAAGTCTATCGTCAGTTGCTATTGTCTGTAAGTGATTTCTTTCTGTAATTTAAGTCTCAAGCTAGTTATGTAGTGATAATTTTGAGCAATCATTACATGTAATTATCCTCACTATATTCTTTTTCTGTGGTATTATATGCAGGATGAAGATGTATGAAATGAAAAAAGTTGGACGCTATGGCGTTGGGTTCATTGACCCAAATACCATTAATGAGGACATATGGCAGATTGAATATTGTCAAGATGCTGTAGAGGAAAGCATGCTAGAGTTCTTGAAGCGCCTCAATAGCAATGAAGATATACTACTTCCTTACAACTTCCCGTGAGTCACACTGTCTTGTACTACAAATTCTGTTTTTTTGCTTACTAGCTAGCTAGATGTTAATAATTAAGTATATACGGTTTACGGTAGTTGATTAATTTTATGCACATGCCCGCTTAATTAAGACATGCAAACGTGTGCGTATGCAGTTGGCACTGGGTCTTGATAGACATTAAAGTTGAGGAAGGAAAAGTTGAATTACTCGACTCACTAACTAAATAAGATAAAGACTTCACCATCGTGAAGGGGATAGTCAACAGGTAATTTCAATCATTATTAACTATATATATCTCGGCCTATTATTAGTTCGTCATTTCCTGATATGAACTATTTAATAACCCCTTTATTAATTTTCTTTGCCGGCGGGCAGGGCATGGGCAAAGTTCATCAAGGTGACTCCAGGCACGTGGGCAAAAAAGTTGTTTTGGCATCGACAAAGGTAAGTAATTAAGTAGTACTAGCTAGCTACCATCTCTTTAATTCTTGTTTCAATATCATTAATTAATTATCATGCTTGATTAATCACTATCTAATTCAATTCCATTCTCGTAAAGGCCCTGAAGCAGGCGTGGGGGAATAATCTGTGTGCATTCCATGTTTGCGAGAACATTCGCATGATGACGTCCGAAAGGAGCAGATCTGATAGATAGGACTGGGTACGTTTGTCAGAACACTGTTCACACCATTATCGATATCTAGTCACACAACTAACACACATGCATATTGATCTCCTTCTTAACAGTTCAGAGAGGTGCGAGATAAGCTCCTACCATCGGACCGCATACTAGCACTTCAAGAGGAAATAGCCGGATTTTTGCTCGACCAGGTCATAAATCCCGAAGGAGAATACTATTACCCGCTACCGCCCCCATGAACCACTTGTCATCGTGCTCCGGAGGCACCAAGGCAACATATGTAGGAGAAATTGTATATGTATATACATGTGTATGTGTGAATAATGGTGTTGGTTGTGAGACATTTGATGATATATATATATATATATATAAATATATATATGCGGTTCTATACGTACGAGAAAATCTATTTATATATATGCATAACGTGTACAATTTGTAGTATCATGAAATACCAGCAAAAAAATGTAATGGAAAATAAAAAAACACCCAAACATTTAGTACCGGTTGGTGTTACCAACCGGTACTAATGCCCTACGCGCACCCGGGCCTCGCTCGTGCCACTTGGTGGCACTTTAGCGCCGGTTCGTGACGAACCGGTACTAAAGGGGGGGGGGACCTTTAGTCACTAAAGGCCGGTTCTGCACTAGTGTGATCATATCCGGGACTCCGAACAACCTTCGGTACATCAAAATATGTAAACTCATAATGAAATTGTCATCGTAACGTTAAGCGTGCGGACCCTACGGGTTCGAGAACAATGTAGACATGACCGAGACACGTCTCCGGTCAATAACCAATAGCAGAACCTGGATGCTCATATTGGCTCTCACATATTCTACAAAGATCGTTATCGGTCAGACCGCATAACAACATACATTGTTCCCTTTGTCAACGGTATGTTACTTGCCCGAGATTCGATCGTCGGTATCTCAATACCTTGTTCAATCTCGTTACCGACAAGTCTCTTTACCCGTTCCGTAATACATCATCTCACAACTAACTCATTAGTTGCAATGCTTGCAAGGCTTAAGTGATGTGCATTACCGAGAGGGCCCAGAGATACCTCTCCGACAATCGGAGTGACAAATCCTAATCTCGAAACACGCCAACCCAACATGTACCTTTGGAGACACCTATGGAGCTCCTTTATAATCACCCAGTTATGTTGTGACGTTTGGTAGCACACAAAGTCTTCCTCCGGTAAACGAGAGTTGCATAATCTCATAGTCATAGGAACATGTAGAAGTCATGAAGAAAGCAATAGCAATATACTAAATGATCGTGTGCTAAGCTAATGGAATGGGTCTTGTCAATCACATCATTCTCCTAATGATGTGATCCCGTTAATCAAATGACAACACATGTCTATGGTTAGGAAACATAACCATCTTTGATCAACAAGCTAGTCAAGTAGAGGCATACTAGTGACACTCTGTTTGTCTATGTATTCACACATGTATTATGTTTCCGGTTAATACAATTCTAGCATGAATAATAAACATTTATCATGATATAAGGAAATAAATAATAACTTTATTATTGCCTTTAGGGCATATTTCCTTCAGTCTACCACTTGCACTAGAGTCAATAATCTAGATTACACTGTAATGATTCTAACACCCATGGAGCCTTGGTGCTGATCATGTTTTGCTCGTGGAAGAGGCTTAGTCAACGGGTCTGCTACATTCAGATCCGTATGTATCTTGCAAATTTCTATGTCTCCCACTTGGACTAAATCTCGAATGGAATTGAAGCATCTCTTGATGTGCTTGGTTCTTTTGTGAAATCTAGATTCCTTCGCCAAAGCAATTGCACCAGTATTGTCACAAAAGATTTTCATTGGACCCGATGCACTAGGTATGACACCTAGATCGGATATGAACTCCTTCATCCAGACTCCTTCGTTTGCTGCTTCCGAAGCAGCTATGTACTCCGCTTCACATGTAGATCCTGCCACAACGCTTTGTTTAGAACTGCACCAACTGACAGCTCCACCGTTCAATGTAAACACGTATCCGGTTTGCGATTTAGAATCGTCCGGATCAGTGTCAAAGCTTGCATCAACGTAACCATTTACGATGAGCTCTTTGTCACCTCCATGAACGAGAAACGTATCCTTAGTCCTTTTCAGGTATTTCAGGATGTTCTTGACCGCTGTCCAGTGATCCACTCCTGGATTACTTTGGTACCTCCCTGCTAAACTTATAGCAAGGTACACATTAGGTCTGGTACACAGCATTGCATACATGATAGATCCTATGGCTGAAGCATAGGGAACTTCTTTCATCTTTTCTCTATCTTCTGCGGTGGTCGGGCATTGAGTCTTACTCAACTTCACACCTTGTAACACAGGCAAGAACCCTTTCTTTGCTTGATCCATTTTGGACTTCTTCAAAACTTTGTCAAGGTATGTGCTTTGTGAAAGTCCAATTAAGCGTCTTGATCTATCTCTATAGATCTTAATGCCCAATATGTAAGCAGCTTCACCGAGGTCTTTCATTGAAAAACTTTTATTCAAGTATCCTTTTATGCTATCCAAAAATTCTATATCATTTCCGATCAGCAATATGTCATCTACATATAGTATCAGAAATGCTACAGAGCTCCCACTCACTTTCTTGTAAATACAGGCTTCTCCAAAAGTCTGTATAAAACCAAATGCTTTGCTCACACTATCAAAGCGTTTATTCCAACTCCGAGAGGCTTGCACCAGTCCATAAATGGATCGCTGGAGCTTGCACACTTTGTTAGCTCCCTTTGGATCGACAAAACCTTCCGGTTGCATCATATACAATTCTTCTTCCAGAAATCCATTCAGGAATGCAGTTTTCACATCCATCTGCCATATTTCATAATCATAAAATGCGGCAATTGCTAACATGATTCGTACAGACTTAAACATCGCTACGGGTGAGAAGGTCTCATTTTAGTCAACCCCTTAAACTTGTTGAAAACCTTTCGCGACAAGTCGAGCTTTGTAGACAATAACATTACCGTTAGCGTCAGTCTTCTTCTTGAAGATCCATTTATTTTCAATTGCTTGCCGATCATCGGGCAAGTCAACCAAAGTCCACATTTTGTTCTCATACATGGATCCCATCTCAGATTTCATGGCCTCAAGCCATTTTGCAGAATCTGGGCTCACTATCGCTTCTTCAGAGTTCATAGGTTCATCATGGTCTAGTAACATGACTTCCAGAACAGGATTACCATACCACTCTGGTGCGGATCTTACTCTGGTTGATCTACGAGGTTCAGTAACAACTTGATCTGAAGTTTCATGATCATCATCATTATCTTCCTCACTAATTGGTGTAGGTGTCACAGAAACCTGTTTCTGCGATATACTACTTTCCAATAAGGGAGCAGATACAGTTACCTCATCAAGTTCTACTTTCCTCCCACTCACTTCTTTCGAGAGAAACTCCTTCTCTAGAAAGTTTCCGAATTTAGCGACAAACGTCTTGCCTTCGAATCTGTGATAGAAGGTGTACCCAACAGTCTCCTTTGGGTATCCTATGAAGACACATTTCTACGATTTGGGTTCGAGCTTATCAGGTTGAAGCTTTTTCACATAAGCATCGCAGCCCCAAACTTTCAGAAACGACAACTTTGGTTTCTTGCCAAACCACAGTTCATAAGGCGTCGTCTCAATGGATTTTGATGGTGCCCTATTTAACGTGAATGCGGCCGTCTCTAAAGCATAACCCCAAAATGATAGCGGTAAATCTGTAAGAGACATCATAGATTGCACCATATCTAGTAAAGTACGATTACGACGTTCGGACACACCATTCCGCTGCGGGGTTCCGGGTGGCGTTAGTTGCGAAACTATTCCACATTGTTTGAAATGTAGACCAAACTCGTAACTCAAATATTCTCCTCCTCGATCAGATCGTAGAAACTTTATTTTCTTGTTACGATGATTTTCAACTTCACTCTGAAATTCTTTGAACTTTTCAAATGTTTCAGACTTATGCTTCATTAAGTAGATATACCCATATCTGCTCAAATCATCTGTGAAGCTGAGAAAATAACGATATCCGCCACGATCCTCAACATTCATCGGACCACATACATCTGTATGTATGATCTCCAATAAATCAGTTGCTCTCTCCATAGTACCGGAGAACGATGTTTTAGTCATCTTGCCCATGAGGCACGGTTCGCAAGTACCAAGTGATTCATAATCAAGTGGTTCCAAAAGTCCATCAGTATGGAGTTTCTTCATGCGCTTTACACCGATATGACCTAAACGGCAGTGCCACAAATAAGTTGCACTATCATTATCAACTCTGCATCTTTTGGCTTCAACATTATGAATATGTGTATCACTACTATCGAGATTCAATAAAAATAGACCACTCTTCAAGGGTGCATGACCATAAAAGATATTACTCATATAAATAGAACAACCATTATTCTCTGATTTAAATGAATAACCGTCTCGCATCAAACAAGATCCAGATATAATGTTCGTGCTCAACGCTGGCACCAAATAACAATTATTTAGGTCTAAAACTAATCCCGAAGGTAGATGTAGAGCTAGTGTGCCAACCGCGATCACATCGACTTTGGAACCATTTCCCACGCGCATCGACACCTCGTCCTTAGCTAATCTTCGCTTAATCCGTAGTCCCTGTTTCGAGTTGCAAATATTAGCAACAGAACCAGTATCAAATACCCAGGTGCTACGGCGAGCATTAGTAAAGTACACATCAATAATATGTATATCACATATGCCTTTGTTCACCTTGCCATCCTTCTTATCCGCCAAATACTTGGGGCAGTTCCGCTTCCAGTGACCAGTCTGCTTGCAGTAGAAGCACTCAGTTTCAGACTTAGGTCCAGACTTGGGTTTCTTCTCCTGAGCAGCAACTTGTTTGCTGTTCTTCTTGAAGTTTCCTTTCTTCTTCCCTTTGCCCTTTTGTTGAAACTAGTGGTCTTGTTGACCATGAACACTTGATGCACCTTTTTGATTTCTACCTCCGCAGCTTTTAGCATCGCGAAGAGCTCGAGAATAGTCTTTTCCATCCCTTGCATATTATAGTTCATCACAAAGCTCTTGTAGCTTGGTGGCAGTGATTGGAGAATTTTGTCAATGACGCTATCATCCGGAAGATTAACTCCCAGTTGAATCAAGTGATTATTATACCCAGACATTTTGAGTATATGCTCACGGACAGAACTGTGTTCTCCTCCATCTTGCAGCTGTAGAACTTATTGGAGACTTCATATCTCTCAATCCGGGCATTTGCTTGAAATATTAACTTCAACTCTTGGAACATCTCATATGCTCCATGACGTTCAAAACGTCGTTGAAGACCCGGTTCTAAGCCGTAAAGCATGGCACACTGAACTATAGAGTAGTCATCAGCTTTGCTGTGCCAAACGTTCATAACATCTAGCATTGCTCCAGCAGCAGGCCTGGCACCCAGCGGTGCTTCCAGGACGTAATTCTTCTGTGCAGCAATGAGGATAATCCTCAAGTTACGGACCCAGTTCGTGTAATTGCTACCGTCCTTTCAACTTTGCTTTCTCAAGGAACGCAATCAAATTCAACGGAAGAACAGCACGGGCCATCTATCTACAATCAACATAGACAAGCAAGATACTATCAGGTACTAAGTTCATGATAAATTTAAGTTCAATTAATCATATTACTAAAGAACTCCCACTTAGATAGACATCCCTCTAATCCTCTAAGTGATTACGTGATCCATATCAACTACACCATGTCCGATCATCACGTGAGATGGAGTAGTTTCAATGGTGAACATCAATATGTTGACCATATCTACTATATGATTCACGCTCGACCTTTCGGTCTCCGTGTTCCGAGGCCATATCTGTTATATGCTAGGCTCGTCAAGTTTAACCTGAGTATTCCGTGTGTGCAACTGTTTTGCACCCATTGTATTTGAACATAGAGCCTATCACACCCGATCATCACGTGGTGTCTCAGCACGAAGAACTTTCACAATGGTGCATACTCAGGGAGAACACTTTTACTATGATAATTTAGCGAGGGATCATCTTATAATGCTACCGTCAATCAAAGCAAGATAAGATGCATAAAGGATAAACATCACATGTAATCAATATAAGTGATATGATATGGCCAGCATCATATTGTGCTTGTGATCTCCATCTCCGAAGCACCATCGTGATCACCATCGTCACCGGCGCGACACCTTGATCTCCATCGTAGCATCGTTGTAGTTTCGCCATCTATTGCTTCTACGACTATCGCTACCGCTTAGTGATAAAGTAAAGCAATTATAGGGCGCTTGCATTTCATACAATAAAGCGACAACCATATGGCTCCTGCCAGTTGCCGATAACTCGGTTACAAAATATGATCATCTCATACAATAAAATATAGCATCACGTCTTGACCATATCACATCACAACATGCCCTGCAAAAACAAGTTAGATGTCCTCTACTTTGTTGTTGCAAATTTTACGTGGCTGCTACGGGCTGAGCAAGAACCGTTCTTACCTACGCATCAAAACCACAATGATAGTTTGTCAAGTTAGTGTTGTTTTAACCTTCGCAAGGACCGGGCGTAGCCACACTCGGTTCAACTAAAGTTGGAGAAACTGACATCCGCCAGCCACCTGTGTGCAAAGCACGTCGGTAGAACCAGTCTCGCATAAGCGTACGCGTAATGTCGGTCCGGGCTGCTTCATCCAACAATACTGCCGAACCAAAGTATGACATGCTGGTAAGCAGTATGACTTATATCGCCCACAACTCTCTTGTGTTCTACTCGTGCATATGAAATCTACGCATAAAACCTGGCTCGGATGCCACTGTTGGGGAACATAGTAATTTCAAAAAAAAATCCTACGCACACGCAAGATCATGGTGATGCATAGCAACGAGAGGGGAGAGTGTTGTCCACGTACCCTTGTAGACCGATAGCGGAAGCGTTATAACAACGCGGTTGATGTAGTCGTACGTCTTCACGGCCCGACCGATCAAGAACCGAAACTACGACACCTCCGAGTTCTAGCACACGTTGAGCTCGATGACGATCCCCGGACTCCGATCCACCAAAGTGTCGGGGAAGAGTTCTGTCAGCATGACGGCGTGGTGATGATCTTGATGTTCTACCATCGCAGGGCTTCGCCTAAGCACCGCTACAGTATTATCGAGGTGGACTATGGTGGAGGGGGGCACCGCACATGGCTAAGAGATCCAAGGGATCAATTGTTGTGTCTATGGGGTGCCCCCCTCCTTCGTATATAAAGGAGTGGAGGAGGAGGCCGGCCAAGGGGGGTGGCGTGCCCAAGGGGGGGAGTCCAACTCCCACCGGGAATAGGACTCCCCCTTTTCCTATTAGGAGTAGAAGAGGGAAGGAAGAGGAAGGAGGGAGGAAGGAAAGGGGGGGCCGGGCCCCCTCCCAATTCGGATTGGGCTTGGGGGGTGCCCCCTCCCTTGCTCCTTTCCCCTCCTTTCCACTAAGGCCCAATAAGGCCCATATACCTCCCGGGGGGTTCCGATAACCTCCCGGTGATCCGGTATTGTCCCAATCTCACCCGAAACCTTTCTGGTGTCCAAATATAGTCGTCCAATATATCGATCTTTATGTCTCCACCATTTCGAGACTCCTCGTCTAGTCTGTGATCATATCCGGGACTCCGAACAACCTTTGGTACATCAAAATATATAAACTCATAATGAAACTGTCATCGTAACGTTAAGTGTGCGGTCCCTACGGGTTCGAGAACATTGTACACATGACTGAGACACGTCTCCGGTCAATAACCAACAGAGGAACCTGGATGCTCATATTGGCTCCCACATATTCTACATACGTTGTTCCCTTTGTCATCGGTATCTTACTTGCCCGAGATTCGATCGTCGGTATCTCAATACCTAGTTCAATCTCGTTACCGGCAAGTCTCTTTACTCGTTTCGTAATACATCATCTCACAACTAACTCATTAGTTGCAATGCTTGCAAGGCTTAAGTGATGTGCATTACCAAGAGGGCCCAGATATACCTCTCGACAATCAGAGTGACAAATCCTAATCTTGAAATACGCCAACCCAACATGTACCTTTGGAGACACCTGTAGAGCTCTATTATAATCACTCAGTTACGTTGTGATGTTTGGTAGCACACAAAGTGTTCCTCCGGTAAATGGGAGTTGCATAATCTCATAGTCATAAGAACATGTATAAGTCATGAAGAAAGCAATAGCAATATACTAAATGATCGTGTGCTAAGCTAACGGAATGGGTCATGTCAATCACATCATTCTCCTAATGATGTGATCCCGTTAATCAAATGACAACACATGTCTCTGTTTAGGAAACATAACCATCTTTGATCAACAAGCTAGTCAAGTAGAGGCATACTAGTGACACTCTGTTTGTCTATGTATTCACACATGTATTATGTTTTTGGTTAATACAATTCTAGCATGAATAATAAACATTGATCATGATATAAGGAAATAAATAATAACTTTATTATTGCCTCAAGGGCATATTTCCTTCACTAGTTGGCGGCGGCGGCCGCCATGGCCGAAGCCGCGGATGTTCCAAAAGAGGAGCGCGCATCTAAACTGCCATTGAGGGGCTGCTTGACCCCAGGACGGTGGATGCGATGCGGGCTCTGAGAGCGGCAGTGCGGGAGCGAGTGCAGCCACTGATTTCCTCGACCGGCACCCCTACGGGTGGTTGTGGCGCCAGTGTGTACAGGAGACAGGCCCGGGTCTCAGAAAGTTTCCCGTCAAGGATCTCGGGAGCCTAGACAGACGCAATCTGCTCTAGGGGGGGGGGCAAACTCCGCCCTGAAAACTACATACGAGACTAAGGCCACCTTGGCAAGGCGGCCGAGCGGAACTGCTTCGATAGCAGAAAATGAACAGCTGGAAGAACCGGAGGGAATGTCGGTCGCACTGTAACAACCTGATTTTTGGCCCTTTCCTTTTCTTTTGTTTTTCTAAGCTTTTTGCCCGAGTTTTCTTTTTCCATGCCTTTGTGGTCTGGAAATTAAATAAGATGCCCTCTTATTTCTTTCCAGAGTGGCTTGTCATTCCCAAATCTTTCCCTAGACCCTGTCATTTTCATCCTAGCCCAAATCCAAATATTCTTTTTATTGGGAATATCCCTTTTTCATTAAAGGAATAACCCTATCTGCCCTAGGTTGTGAAGCAACCTATATTTCCCTCACTCCAAAAATTCCCAAATAATTCTCATAAATTGCTTGGGTCATATATTCATCAAATGTGGCAAAACTTTTCATTGCCAAGTTAAAAAATAATCCTCAAATAATTCATTTTCTATTCTGTCATGTGTGGTAGGTTGTGAAGGAAGTGCTATTTTCCCTTGTCCAATTGACCTCAACCTTTTTGGACATCTTTTCATGTTCAAATAATTTCCCTGTACCAGAATTCAACTTTATTTGAATAGCCAATCTTCCTCAGTGATTTTTCAAAGTTTCTGTCTAACAAAAGCCATTGTGAAGGAAGTACTATCTAGGAATATCCACATGAGTTGAACTTTTGCACACTCCTTCATTTGCTCATATTAGCCCTTTACACCCATTTTGAGCCCCATCCAATTATCTATGTGAGCACAGGATCAAATCTATGATTCTGGCAATATTTTCAGGTTGTGAAGCAAGTGTATTTTATGTTACTTAAAAAATTCTGATAAATTACCAGATCATTATCCTACCCATATAACATCTCTCCACCCATTTTGGGATCATTCCATTAAGCCATTTGCCCTCCAAAATTATTGCAAATTTCTGGTCAGTGGAAATGCTTGTGAAGGAAGTACCATTTTGGTTTATCCAATTAGTATGAAACCTTTTGAACATCTTCATATGACCAAATAACTCCTCCTTGCCCAAGTTGAGCTTAAGTTGACACTCCATGTGAGTTCATCATCCAAATCTTGATTCTGGACCAGGCTATGCAGTTGTGAAGCAACTGTATTAATTCTTGATCCAATTCCAGCCAGAACCTCCAGGATCATAGTCCTTTCATAGATAAACATCCCAGACATCACAGTTGACCCATAGCTTATCTCTGTGGATCAAACTTAGTTGTTCAAGTTTACTGCAGTATACTTCAGAGCTCATTTACCATTTAACCCGAGCTGTTTTCACCATGTTACCACCTCAGTTGAAACCGAACCAGGAAGGACTTACCCCTAGACAACAATTGCCAGTCATTTGGCTCTTCTTGATGCAAGTCTGCACGGTGACCACCACTTTGGCGTGCAATTGCCGCGTCCAGAGCGTCTTCTTGCTCGGGCCCCTCCTCTGCTCGGTGTCTCAGCAAGCACGGGCCTGTCCAGCGTGTTCCCCACGTCGTCGCCGTCCTCCTGTAGCCATCTCCCCCTCCGTCTGCTTCTCCGTCGGTGCTCGTCGCCGCGCGCCCACGGGCGCATTGTGGCTGACCGAGCATTAATGGCGCCGTGGCCGCTTCCCCTCTGCGCCCCTTGGCCCCTCTTGCCCTGTGCACCTCTGTAGCTCGTTCGCACCTCCCCCGTCGCGTTCCTTGCCCTCCCCGTGATGCATCCGGCCATCACGGGAGCTAGCCAGCATGTCCTTGGAGGCATCTGAGCCGTGCTCCCTCGCCCCCCCCCTATATAAGAGCCACCCTGAGTTCGCCCGAGCACTCCACTAGCCTCCCCACACTCCTAGGAACCTGCCTAGCCTCTCCACCTAGCCGGAGCTGCCTCTCCTCGTCGCTCACTGCCGCCATGGCCGCCGTGAAGCTCGGCTTAAACTGAGCCATCCGAGCCATCCCCCTCCCTCCAGACCTCACCATAGCTCCACCCAGACTGCGACAGCTCTCCCCGTGCCCTTGCCCTCTCGCTGGAGCCCCTCTAGGCCCGTGCCCCAAAGACCACCACCACCCCTCCTTCTCTGTTGCCGCAAGTCGCTGTCGCCCTCGACCCTTCCCCCAGTGCTGTTGCGGTGCTGGATGCATGCAGTGCTCCGCGCGGAGGCCGCCAGTGCCAGCGCCTCGGCCCGAGGTGGCCCTTGCCGGCCGGGCCCTTGCCGGCAGCGCTTTGCCGCTGTCGTTGCCGGACTAGCTAGATCGGAGATGAGAACGAGAGTGAGAGAGGGTGGGTTTGCGCTGCCGCTAACTGTCGCAACTTTTCTTTTGTTGTGTATTCCTGATCCTTATGCGATTACAAAGCCTTAGCTAACAACCCCTCCCGACGTCGCGCTGTGATCCGCTGAGATCGCGCCATCCCACGATCGCGTCACACGGCGCATACGACGTCCGAGAGGGTAAAAGGAAAAACGGCAAAGAAAGGAAACTTGGAACGTGCACAGCGCACTTCCCGCCTAACTACTTGCATGGGCACGTCACATCAATCGTGAATGCAGCGTTAATCAACAGAAAACAAATATCCTAGCACTTGCATGAGCTTAGCAGAGCTAACAATTCTCCCCCTTAAGCTCATGCCTACTTGCTGCCTTCCATGACCGCCAGCTTCAACCTCATCTCGATGAACCGGACTCGTCCCAGGGCCTTCGTCAAGACATCTGCACGCTGGTTTTGAGTGCCAACATGACCAATCTCAACAATCCCTTCTTCAACACAGTCTCGTATAAAATGAAACTTCACGTCAATATGCTTGCTATGGTCGTGGTGGACTGGGTTCTTGGCCAACTCTATGGCAGATTTGTTGTCCACCAAGAGTTTGAACCTCGTTGGTTTCTGTCCCTGCAGCTCCGCTAGGAGTCGACTCAACCATATGCCCTGGCATGTGGCTGCTCCGGCCGTGACATACTCTGCTTCACACGAGCTGATTGCAACCACTCTTTTCTTCTGGGAAGTCCAGCTGACAGGATCCTCACCAAGGAAAAAAACTTGCCCAGAAGTGCTCTTGCGGTCGCCAATGTCGCCGGCGTGATCGCTGTCACTGTACCCGACCAGTGCAGCATCCCCAGTACCCGCCTTGTAGTGATAACAATAGTGTTTGGTGCCCTGAACATACCTCAAGATCTGCTTCACAGCTGTCTAGTGATCATTGCTTGGGTTCTCCATGAAACGGCTAACAATCCCGACTGCATAAGCAATGCCAGGTCGAGTGTGCACAAGGTAGCGAAGGCTCCCGATCACACTTCTGTAAAGAGTAGCATCGCAGGGCTTTTACCCATCTTCCTTTCTCAGCTTCAACCTACACTCCATAGGTGTGTGGCAGCGGTTGCAGCCATCCATGCCTGCTTCCTCGAGTATTTTCCCTGCATAACTCTGTTGGCACAATGAGATCTCCCCCTCTCTCTGCTTCACCTCTATACCCAAGTAGTAGCTGAGGAGGCCAAGGTCACTCATCTTGAACCGTTTCTGCATCTGCGTCTTGAACTCCTTGATCGAGTCCACATGAGTGCCTGTAATGATTAGATCGTCTACATAAACTCCAACCAACAAATATGAGTCCTTGTTGCCGCGGCGATATACAGCATGCTCAAGGGGGCTGCGAGTGAACCCTAGAGGTGACAAGGTCTCATCAAGTTTCGCATACCATGCTCGCGGAGCCTGTCGAAGCCCGTACAGTGCTTTCCTGAGCTTCAGAACTAAGCCTTCGCTGCCTGCAGCAACATACCCAGGTGGTTGTGCCACATACACCTCTTCTGCGAGATCTCCGTTGAGGAATGCGGATTTCACGTCCATATGATGCACTTCCCAGCGAGAGTGAGCGGCGAGAGACAGGAGGAGCCGAACTGTTTCCATGCGCGCCACGGGTGCGAACACTTCTTCGTAATCAATTCCTTCCCTTTGTGCATACCCCTTTGCAACTAAACGAGCTTTATGCCTGGCAATGTTGCCGAGTGGATCTCTTTTAACCTTGAAGACCCACTTTAGCCCAGTGGCTTTGTGACCTGGTGGGAGAGTGGCGATCTCCCAAGTCTTGTTGTCACTGATGCACTTCATCTCCTCATCCATGGCCGCCTTCCATGCCAGATCATCCAGAGCTGCATCAATGGTTCTTGGTTCTTCAGCGCTGAGAAGGCAGCGCTCCATCTGTTCGCGCACTACTTCTCCCTCCGTTTCTTCAAGAACATCAGAGAGAAGGCGATAATGAAGTGGTCCAAAATCAGTGTCCCGTCGCTCCTCATCACCAGAGAGAGGCGTGGCCCAACGCATTGCTCCATCAATCCCAGGTGATGATGAGTATGATCCTGGTGTGGTAGATTCAGAAGAGGGCATACCCAGTGGTGGCGTAGCAGGCGACTTTTCTCGCCTAGGTGAAGCTTGCAGAGCGCTCCCCCCGTGTCCACCTCGCGCACGCCGCGGTCCGTGGTGTAGACGACGGTGAAGGTCGAGGGGACGGTGGAGTCTGAGCTTGATGCTGATCCGCTTGCCGTCGAGTGAGGCCACAACCACATCCTGCTCTCTTCAAAGATCACGTCACGTGTTATCTGAACTTTCTTTGTCACTGGATCATACACTCTATATGCCTTGGATCCCTCCTCATAACCAACAAAAATCATCGGGGTGGAGCGGTCTGACAGCTTGGTGATCCCTGGACCTGTCTTCTTCACATGCGCAGTGCAACCGAAAGTACGCAGATGTTGCACGCTCGGCTTGCGCCCATGCCAAGCCTCGTAAGGAGTGACTCCATCCAGGCTCCTTGAAGGGGCTCTGTTCAACAGATAGACAGCAGTTTTCACAGCCTCCGCCCAGAATTATGCTGGAACTCCCATGCTCTTCAGGAGACACCTCGCCATTTCCACCACTTTCTGATTCCGACGCTCCACCACGCCATTCTGTTGGGGGGAGTATGGTGCGGTGGTGTAGTGCTTCACTCCAAGGTTCTCACAATATTATCTGAACTCAGTGGAGTTAAATTCCCCGCCGCGGTCTGATCTGAAAGCACGCAGTTTGCATCTCCCTTCTACTTCTGCAAGAATCTACACCTTCTTGAACCGACTGAAAGCCTCATCCTTGGACTTGAGCAGCTCCAACCACATGTACCGGCTGTAGTCATCTACTATCAGTAGGAAGTACTTGTTTCCTCCGGGTGTGGTAGGCGTGATCGGCCCGCAGAGATCTGTATGTACCAACTCAAGGCCATTCTCCGCGCGGTATGCAGTAGCCTGCGGAAAGGGAGCTCTGTGTTGCTTTCCAAGCGCACATCCATCACAGTACTCCTTGACATGGTCTATGTGTGGCATGCCTCGAACCATCTGCTTGGTTGACATGGCTCTCAAGGCACGGAAGTGCAGGTGGCCCATTCTGGCGTGCCATCGCCAGGTTTCATCTTCAGAACGCATAAGCAGACAGGTCGGTGCAGCTATATAAAGTACTCCCGTGTACAACCTGCTCTCTGTCCTCCTTATGCGGGATAGGAGGTGCTTGCCTGGATCTTGCACTGTCATGACACCCTTCTCGATCCCGATGGTGCAGCCTGCCTCATCCAACTGCCTGACCAAGATGATGTTGCTCTTAAGGCTGGGAATGAAGTACACCCCTGTCAACACTCGTTGATCACCGCTTTTGCTGCAGAATACTACCGATCCGCGCCCACAGATGGCCACACTAGAGCCGTCTCCAAATCTGACCGTGCCATGTACACTTTCATCCAGGGCCGCAAACATATCCCTTCCACCAGTCATATGGCTGCTCGCACCAGTGTCAAAGAACCAGACTCCGTCATGGGATGGAACTGGGATCACCTTCTCTTCATTAAGAAAGACTGCTTGGGGTGCGGCGATCTGCGTGGTGACCGGCCCGGTGACCACGGCCATGAGGAGTCCTTCATCATGATCACCTCCTTCTCGGGCAAGATTGGCTTGCTCCTGCTTGCCCTGCTGTTCTTCTTCTTCCCTTATCCGAGTTCGGCAGTCCTTTTTCCAATGACCTGGCCTGTTACAGTAATAACACTTGCCCTTTTTCTTGCCTCCCGACCCGCTGCCAGTCCCGCTTGCGCTGCCACTGCTCGGTGATGGCTTGCCGCCCCCCTGTGTCTTGGGTTTGGACGGCGACTTGCCCTTTCCTCCGCCGCCGCTGCCACCTGAAGACGGGCCTTCGCTACAGCTCTGCCGTTCACGGGCGAGCCACTCCTCATGGGTGAACAGAAGCCGGCCACCGGACTGCCCCGCGTCGTCGAGACTGTAATGGTCCTCACAAGCCGAGAACCGCCCAACGAGCTCCTCGATGGTCATCGTCTTCAGATCGACGAGGCTCTCAATCGCCATTGCCATCTGACGATATCTCCGCAGCACCACGCAGAGGAATTTCTGTACAGCCTTGTGCTCCGTCATGGGGTCGCCATAGAGCTCCAGGTCAGAGACAAGACCAGCAAGGCGCAGACCAAAATCCTCGACGGTCTCGCTGTCTTTGAAACGCAGATCCTCGAACTCGCGGTGGCGCACCTGCGCCTTGGCCTCGCGAGCCCACTCGCTCCCCATGCGGAGCATCTTGATTGTCTCCCACGCCTTCTTCGCCGAGTCCTTCGCGGCCAAAATGCGCATCAACTCCGGCGGGACTCCGGTGAGAATGATCTGTAGCGCGCGTTGATCGTCATTCTCGTCGGTGCCGTCTTCGACCACCGCGGTCCAGACGCGGGTGACTTGGATCTTGACCTGCATCACAATCGCCCACTCCTGGTAATTGGTGCGGGTGAGCATCATGGCCGTCCCCGACTCCTCGCACACGACGCGCTCCACCACACGGAGCTCGCCGCTGCCGCTGCCGGTGAGACGCGCGATCGGCACCTTGGACGTCGGTGTCTTCGGCGGCGTCTTGGTCTCGGACTTGCTCGTCTTCTCCTCCTCGCTATCCGACATGCTACGCCGCGGATCGAACACCGCCGGCCATCGGAGAGTGGATCGAACACCACGGCTCTGATGCTAATTGTCGTTGCCGGACTAGCTAGATCGGAGATGAGAACGAGAGTGAGAGAGGGTGGGTTTGCGCTGCCGCTAACTGTCGCAGCTTTTCTGTTGTTGTGTATTCTTGATCCTTAGGGCATGTACAATGGTTGATAAGATAGTCTTATCTTAAGTTTTGCATGTAATTTGAAGGTGACAAAAAACATGTCTACAATGGGTCATATCTTAGCCTTATCTTAAATAACTAGCTATTCCTAAAAACGAGGTGAGACATATTGTGCTAAGAGATCATCTCTTGTCTTCTCTTAAATAAGAGAAGACAAGCCTTTTCTTATGATTTCTCTCTCCTCCACCTCATCGTTTATCCTACGTGGCATTGCTAAGATAGAACCATTGTACATGCCCTTATGCGAGTACAAAGCCTTAGCTAACAACCCCTCCCGACGTCGCGCTGTGATCCGCTGAGATCGCGCCATCCCACGATCGCGTCACATGGCGCATACGGCGTCCGAGAGGGTAAAAGGAAAAACAGCAAAGAAAGGAAACTTGGAACGTGCACAGCGCACTTCCCGCCTAACTACTTGCATGGGCACGTCACATCAATCATGCATGCAGCGTTATTCAACAGAAAACAAATATCCTAGCACTTGCATGAGCTTAGCAGAGCTAACAGCCGCGCCTCGCCTCTGTTCTCGATCGGGAGGAAGAAGAGGAGCGGGAGGAGAGAGAGGAGGGAGTTGACCAAGCGCATGGACCCCACGGCCCCACCATCCAGTGACCCGGGGGGTTGACCCTGCTAGAGCTAATGTGGCAAGTGGAGACGCGTTCAGGCGCGTACGGTTTTGTCCGACGAAAGCGTATTCTGTGAAGTGCGCTTCCTCTTTGGGTAAGAGTATTTCATTTGTTCTTCAGCCGTAAATACGTTTTCATCTCTGGAAAGCGTATTTTCTCAAAACCCGTTTCTGCCTTATCCACTCAGGGACTAGTTTGTGATGATATTTTTGTAGAAAAGTCTCTAATCCTCTACACCTCATAACTCCGCAATCGTAACTCCGTTTGAGGTGAATTCAAAGCCCACTTCTTCGCCTCGTCGAGCCCTTTATGTTGGTGTCACTTTCATTATGTTTTGGCATTCTAAAAATGACCATTTTTGCTTGCACATAAACAGCCCCTCTAGGAGAGGACTGTTTCCGGCGAATCTTTCCGCGGCTTCACCGCACTTCTCCCCGGTGCCTTCTTCATCCCCAGGCAAGCCACAATACCCACTTGCATGATAGTCATGCAGTAGCCATGGTTTTCAACTCGAATATTTATTAAATTGTTTGTTTGTTTAAAACATGGTTATCACTATTCCGGTGCCGCTTAGAGTTTCCTGTTCACTCTCGTGTTATGTTGTCTTGCACCTGGATATCTTGTACTAGTTATTAGTATTCTTTTCATATGCTTATGCTTGCTAGTAGTACATGTTGATGTTAGTGATGATTTTTGGTGGATGACTATCGTCTGTTCCGAGTGCCGTCGTATGCGTGTTCCATTGCATCCAATTGGTTAAATGTCTGCATGGTAGCATTGTTGATATGTCATGCATGATATTTATTGTTAATGCTAGTGGTCATGCTAGGTTTCTATGAGTAGTGTTGTACTTGTGATATTCATGCACGTCATTATGCCAGGCTCAGTTGGATCTGATTCATTGTTGATATGGTCGATAGTTATCTTGTACCCTCATGCTTATGTTGATATCATGCTCATGCATTGTAATTGCATCATGTTATTTTATCATCGCTCAGCATATTTGCATTCAAGTTTAACCAGATTAAATTGAACTTGAACAACTGTTGTCTGAGTCATGGTGCCACCATATCGAGCTGACCTGTGCAACCACGCTTACCTTTATGGGGGGGGGTCCTAACTGGTTCTATTGTTGTGCCTCTCGCCGGTGTCTCGAACGAGGGAAGGTTATGCGCGGGCGCTACCTTGGCCAGGTTGGACGGCATAAGCCTTATGAGCCCGAGTTTGGTTTTGTGCACTTGTCCCCGTTTGGGACCGTTTTGCCATGATGGTGGCCGTTGGTGTCTGGGGTACACACAGGGCCACCCATGACTTAGCCCAGTGGGGAGTTAGTCGGAGTGGCCGGGAGAGTGTCATGGCAGTAGGACGGTTTTGTCAGAACGTCGTTGGTCCACCCGAATGGGAGTGCGAGGCCATGGGTTCCGTGGTGTGGGTACAGTGTGCTAACCTCTGCAGAGTGCGTGTTAAATCTATCGATAGTCGTGCCCGCGGATAAGGGCCTAGTTCGTGTCGGTCACACTATGGGTCAATAGTAATAATAATAATAATAATAATAATAATAATGTGCTTAATAACAACCCCGATTCGATGATCAGATAAGATGGTTATGTGATACGTGAATGATCACTGTTTGGTTACGAGGTAACCCGTTGAACCAAGTGTGGTTCCGTTTGTGATCCATGAATGATCACCGTTTGGTTACGAGGTAACCCCTTGAACCAAGTGTGGTTCCGTTTGTGATCCGTGATTGATCACCGTGGTATCGAGGATACCGACTTGTTGGATATTCGTGATGTTGTGCGAGAATCGTTGGTAAAGATCAAGCTCCTTGTGGTCATCTAATGACTACTGCGGTATTGTTTATACCAAGCTTGATTTGATCCTGAGATGATCGTGTGATGTCCGAGGTTGTTAAAGTTGGTGCATGATAGTGTCATCATGTTGCATGCTAGTATCGTCAGACTCATACGTTCATGTTGTTCTAGATGTATCATGTTCATGTTGTTCATGCTATGTTGTTCTGATGATATCATGATAATCCCTGCTTAACCTGTAATTGACATGCTGTTGTTTGTCTTGAATGCTTCTAGATTATTGTGAGCTTGCAAGTACATTCAATGTACTGACCTGGCGTGTCATGCCAGTTTGCAGGTCATGCCGGATTTGATTGCTTGTTTGCCGTGGATCCCTTATGTGCGAGCTAGGATAAGCGTTCCAGCCAGAGTCCCTGCAGTGTGGAGTTGACCACCATCGTCGTTGTTCCACTGCTAGAGCTATTCCACTGCTTCGCATTGTTTTGCTACTTGCATAGAGCAACAGTGGCAGGCGTAGTGTCGCCATGCTGATGTAATCCCTTGTACCCAAATAGATTGTAATAAAGAGCTGGTTTTTTCTATGCTAAGCAGTGCCGTATTCCAGAAGACTTCTCCTTGATCTCTGGGCTGGAATACGGGGCGTTCCGGTTTCTCTGAGCCAGGGTGCCACAGGCTTGGTATCAGAGAAGGTCTGGCTGTAGGACGCCCTAGACCGCGTGAACGTTAGAAAGCGGTAGTATAGACCCCAACTGATTTGTTGCACTAGATTGCTGCATTTGTTTGTCGCATAGCATGCATATAGATTATTACTTTGTCATTAACGGTTAATCTTGTGAGTGTAGGTGACATCATTTTTGATCCACTACCTGCACCCTCCTTCTTAGCATGCCTGCGCTTTGGTGTTTGTCATCATCTCCGTCCCAACAGAGTTATGCCCTGGTACCCAGTGTTCCAGACACCATTTGCAGGAATTATGCTCAGGTATCGCGTCAATATTTTCCGCCACCCACCCATATTATTTCGGTGATAGACTTGTTTCTATCCCGAATCATGCCTTCCATCTCATCCCCTTCGCAACCCTTGTTGATCTTTGTTATCAAAAAAGGGCAATGCCATTAGACCCAGTCTTCCACCGTTATCTTGCCATGTCATTCCATTCTTCGGCCGTGTACGGTTCCTTTCGTATGCTTGATGATGAGGTGGTCGTGACCTTTGTGTCTTGCTACTTGATCACCAAGTCTGTCCTCGCCTCCATGTCCGTCCAGATGTAACCGGTGTTCAGCCAGTGCTTGGTGTAGCTTCGGTTGCGCCATCTCCTTCCACACATGTATATCATTTTCGTGCACACCGCCACAACATATTAGACCGTAATACTGGAGTTTCCGCAAGATTTGTGTGCTTAGGTGTGCATGCATATTATTGTGTGAGTAGCAGCAATATGTGATAATTGCTTGATTAATTTTATTAGTACTATGCTTGTGTGCTTTTGTTTTCGTCGTTTCTTTCTTTGGGCCTTCGGTGTTACAAATTTTCCCCTATTAAAGTGCTCGTCAACTGACACCGGACCCGAAGAATCAGCAAGGAATGCATATATTTGGAAACTCAGCTGAACAAAATAAAATTATCAGCAGACTGCATTGAAATTGGGAATATGTCATCTAAATGCAATAGAAATCCTGAATGGGCTGCCGGTATCAAGATTGCATTAGTGTGCCCTCCTCACAACAGTATGGAATTCTCAGACGACTGCATTGAGATTGGGGATATCTGATCATGATACTGAATAATCAAGTTTGTCTTAGTGTGCACTCCTCATAGCGGAAATGATCAAATCAACAAGAAGATAAATTGTGTGCAAGGTTGACAGAATATTATAAAGGTATGGCTCAGATACAAGTTTAATTTTTCGTTGAGGATGATTTTGGAACCCGGTGTATCTGGAAGCAAGCAAAAATATGGCATATACTCAGAAAGGAGGATAGTCCTGAAAAACCCTGTTTCATACAAGAAATCAATAGCAAAAATAATAAGATGGTTATATATGTGGAAATCGGTCCGTGTATCAAAATAATAAGCTTCTGGTGTATGCAACCCAATCTTCCCTCGCAAGATACCAGAGAAGCTTCCAAGGCAAGATTCATCTATCTTCCTCAGTACGATGCATGGATGATTTCCCGTGCAAGGTACTCTGCCTTCTTCAGTAAGCAACCGCAAAAGCTTCCGACATAAGGTATCGAGTCTTTGCCCAGCAAAGTCTTTAAGGGGGTAAGTTTCTAAAGCACAATATTCAGTCTTCTTCGACAAGCGGTCTGATGAAAGTTTCAAGCACCACCTCACCAATCTTCCTCAGTAAGGTATTCGCACAAGGTAGTATGCTGTGAATTGACAGCATATGGCAGTGAATCCCCAAAAATCAGATCCGCAACATTTTGGTCAGAAGCAAGAATCACTCAGAATACACGTCTGTCTCGAGAATCAGATTCTCATATATATGTGGTGAGCGTACCACCAAGATCTTACAAGTCACTCGGATGAGGATCTGACAACCACATGAGGATGGTTAAGAGAATAAAGCCAGTATACGTTGCAGTGTGACAAAGGATTATGAGGATTGACGACATCAATGAGCTCAGTACAAGTACCTGTGAACCTGGAAAATGATCCTGATGAGCCCTTGTCCCTTTTTTCTCCAATGACGGCACCACGCCTGTGATCTGAGCTGTTTTTAGTTATCCGGCGTGGATGCCAAATTTTTCTCTCTCTTCAACGACTGTCACGAGTTCTGAGCTACTTTTCGGCTGTCTCGTATAGCTGTTGAGTTTCTTTTTGTGACAGTAGCCCTATAGCTGCTTTTTGGCTATTTTAGGGAGCTGCCACCTTCTTCTTATCGACCCAGTCTCCTGCTCTGAGCTGCTTTTCGGCCATCCTGAGCCATGGTTGAGTTATTCAGTAATGTCCGAGATCTGAGTTGTAAAGACCGTTCTCGTGGCTACTGATTTATTTGTCGATTTCCTGCAATGGTTCGGATGATCATTTGCCCCACAGTTAGAACTTGAGGGGTGTTGAACCTACCATTTATTGGGTCACCCTGTCAAAAAAATGATGATAAGCTACGATTGCCAAAAAAATTGCACCGACAGTACCTATGGTCGTAAGAAGAAACAATATGACCCAACTCTTGCAGCCAAGGATCCAAACCAAGAAAACAATAATGAAGGAGCAAGACCAGTGATTCAGGTATGAAAATTGTGCACGACCCCCATGGTGCAGATACATCGGATAGTCTGAGTCAGTATGGATCACCATTGATATACCGACAAAATGAGTGCTCAGTATGTGGAATAACAGTCTAAAAGCATGAGTCCTCAATTTTGAGAATCACCAAAGGATAGCTTGGCATGAATAAAATTTCGTCTGCCAGCACCCACCGTCAATCAAGTTCGAGGATATTATCAAAAAAGATCATACCCCTTATGCTAGCCACGACAAGCGACAATCAAATATTGGGTATGAATCTGATACTCAAGACAGTGGAGCCAGTGAGGATAATTCAGAAATTCCCGCAATAAGTTAGAACCCATCAGGAAAATGGTTATGCCTCAACTCACTATTTGGAACCCCAGAGGACCTGCATTTAGTGGAGAAACCCAATGCAAGGAGTCAGAGCTTGGTTGTCCACTAGAAAAATATGATCACAACTTCATGAAAGGTTGCCAGTGCCAGATGACACACTCAGCGGAAATCACTCTCGAACTAGTGAGACAAGGCATATATTTCAGCATGAAAATAAATCACACTCAGCAAAGTCAGCAGATCTAAAAAGAAATGGGAACCTGTATAAGCATGAACAAGCAAGGTAAGATCTGTCAGAAGGTGGATATATTAAAGCAAACCACCCCAGGGCCAGTCAGAATTTTATTTTTTTAGTGGGAACAAAAATAAAGGAAAAGGATACCTGAGTTGGAAATGGTGTCCTTAAGTCAGAATATTCTGACTTGTTCCCTGAGAAACCCAATCTCGAGGACGAGATTTCTTCAAGGGGGTAAGGATTGTAACAGCCTGATTTTTGGCCCTTTCTTTTTCTTTTGTTTTTCTGAGGTTTTTTCCTGAGTTTTCTTTTTCCGTGGCTTTGTGGTCTGGAAATTAAAGAAGATGCCCTCTTCTTTCTTTCTAGAGTGGCTTGTCATTCCCAAATCTTTCCCTAGACCCTGTCATTTTCATCCTAGCCCAAATCCAAATATTCTTTTTATTGGGAATATTCCTTTTTCATTAAAGGAATAACCCTATCTGCCCTAGGTTGTGAAGCAACCTATACTTACCTCATTCCAAAAATGCCCAAATAATTTTCATAAATTTTTTGGGTCATATATTCATCAAATGTGGCAAAACGTTTCAGTGCCATGTTCAAAAATAATCCTCAAATAATTCCTTTTCTATTCTGTCCTGTGTGGCAGGTTGTGAAGGAAGTGCTATTTTCCCTTTTCCAATTGAACTCAACCTTTTTGGACCTATTTTCATGTTCAAATAATTGTTGTGTGCCAGAGTTCAACTTTATTTGCTTAGCCAATCTTCCTCAGTGATGTTTCAAAGTTTCTGTCAAACAGAAGCCATTGTGAAGGAAGTACTAGCTAGGAGTATCCAAATGAGTTGAAGTTTTTCACACTCCTTCATGTGCTCATATTAACCCTCTCCACCCATTTGCTGCCCCCATCCAATCATCTATGTGAGCACATGATCAAATCTATGATTCTGGCAATATTTTCAGGTTGTGAAGCAAGTGTAATTTATATTGCTTCAAAAATTCTGATAAATTACCAGATCATTATCCTACCCATAAAACATCTCTACACCCATTTTGGGATCATTCCATTAAGCCATTTGCCCTCCAAAATTATTGCAAGTTTCTGGTCAGTGGAAATGCTTGTGAAGGAAGTACCATTTTGGTTTATCCAATTGCTATGAAACCTTTTGAAAAATATTCATATGATCAAATAACACTTACTTGCCCAAGTTGAGGTTAAGTGAAACTCCATGTGAGTGCATCATCCAAATCTTGATTCTGGACCAGGCTATGCAGTTGAGAAGCAACTGTATTAATTCTTGATCCATTTCCATCCAAAACCTCCAGGATCATAGTACTTTCATAGATAAACATCCGAGACATCACAATTGACCCATAGTTTATCTCTGTGGATCACACTTAGTTGTTCAAGTTTACTGCAGTAAACTTTAGAGCTCATTTACCATTTAACCAGAGTCGTTTTCACCAATTTACCACCTCAGTTGAAACTGACCCAAGAAGGACTTACCCCTAGACAACCATTGCCAGCCATTTGGCTCTTATTGATCCAAGTCTGCGCGGTGACCACCGCTTTGGCATGCAATTGCCGCGTCCAGAGCGTCTTCTTGCTCGGGCCCCTCCTCTGCTCGGCGTCTCAGCATGCACGGGCCTGTCCAGCGTGTTCCCCACGTCGTCAGCGTCCTCGTGGAGCCATCTCCCCCTCCGTCCGCTTCTCCGTCGGTGCTCGTCGCCGCGCGCCCACGGGTGCATTGTGGCCGACCGAGCATTAATGGCGCCGTGGCCGCTTCCCCTCTGCGCCCCTCGGCCCCTCTTGCCCTGTGCACCTCTGTAGCTCGTCCGCACCTCCCCCGTCGCGTTCCTCGCCCTCCCTGTGATGCATCCGGCCATCACCGGAGCTAGCCAGCGTGTCCTTGGCGGCATCCGAGCCATGCTCCCTCGCGCCGCCTATATAAGAGCCACCCCTAGTTCGCCCGAGCACTCCACTAGCCTCCCCACACTCCCAGGAACCTTCCTAGCCTCTCCACCGAGCCGGAGCTGCCTCTCCTCGTTGCTCACTGCCGCCATGGCCGCCGTGAAGCTCGGCTTAAATCCGAGACATCCGAGCCCTCCCTCTCCCTCCTGACCTCACCATAGCTCCACCCAGACTCCGGAAGCTCTCCCAGTGCCCTTGACCTCTCGCCGGAGACCCTCTAGGGCCGTGCACCGAAGACCACCGCCGCCCCCTGCTACTCTGTTGCCACGAGTCGTCGTCGCCTCGACCCTTCCGCTAGTGATGCTGTGTTGTTGGATAGGTGCGGTGCTCCGCGCGGAGGCCGCCGGTACCAGTGCCTCGGCCCAAGGTAGCCGGAGCCGGACGGGCCCTCGCCAGCAGCGCTCTGCCGCGCCTCGCCTCTGTTCCCGATCGGGAGGAAGAAGAGGAGGAGCGGGAGGAGAGAGAGGAAGGAGTTCACTAGGCGCGTGGACCCCATGGCCCAACCAGTCAGTGACCCGGGGGCTTGACCCTGTTAGAGCTGATGTGGCAAGTGGAGACGCGTTCAGGCCAGTACGTTTTTATCCGCCGAAAGTGTATTACATCAAGTGTGCTTCCTCTTCGGGTAAGCATATTTAGTTTGTTCTTGGACGGTAACGCGTTTTCATCTCCGGAAAGCATATTTTTCTCAAAACCCGTTTCTGCCTTATCCACTCTGGGACTAGCTTGTGATGATATTTTTGCAGAAAAGTCCCTAATCTTCTACACCTCATAACTCCGCAACCGTAACTCCGTTTGAGGTGAATCCAAAGCCCACTTCTTCGTCTCGTCGAGCCCTTTCTATTGGTGTCACTTTCATTATGTTTTGGCATTCTGAAAATGACCATTTTCCCCTTACACTTAAACAGCCCCTTCAGGAGAGGACTGTTTCCGGCGAATCTTTCTGCGGCTTCATCACACTTCTCCCCGGTGCCTTCTTCATCCCCAGGCAAGCCACAATACCCACTTGCAAGATAGTAATCTGGTAGCCATGGTTTTCAACTCGAATATTTATTAAAATGTTTGTTTGTTTAAAACATGGTTATCGTTGTTCCGGTGCTGCTTAGAGTTTCATGTTCACTCTCGTGTTATGTTGTCTTGCACCTGGTTATCTTGTACTAGTTATTAGTATTCTTTTCATGTGCTTATGCTTGCTAGTAGTACCTGTTGATGTTAGTAATGGTTTTCGGGGCATGACTATCGTCTATTCCGAGTGCCGTTGTATGCGTGTTCCATTGCATCCAGTTGGTTAAATGCCTGCATGGTAGCATTGTTGATATGTCTTGCATGATATTTATTGTTGACGGTAGTGGTCATGCTAGGTTTCTATGAGTAGTGTTGTACTGTTGATATTCATGCACGTCATTATGCCAGGCTCAGTTGGATATGATTCATTGTTGATATGGTCGATAGTTATGTTGTATGCTTATGTTGATATCATGCTCATGCATTGTAATTGCATCTTGTTATTTTATCATGGCTCAACATATTTGCATTCAAGTTTAACCGGATTAAATTGAACTTGAACAACTGTTGGCTGAGTCATGGTGCCACAATATCGAGCTGAGCAGTGCAACCACGCTTACCTTTATGGGGGGAGGGGTCCTAACTGGGTCTATTGTTGTGCCTCTCGCCGGTGCCTCCAACGAGGGAAGGTTATGCGCGGGTGCTACCTTGGCCAGGTAGGACGGCATAAGCCTTGTGAGCCCGAGTTTGGTTTTGTGCACTTGTCCCCGTTTGGGACAGTTTTGCCATGACGACGGTGGCCGTTGGTGTCTAGGGTAAACACGGGGCCACCCATGACTTAGCCCAGTGGGGAGTTAGTCAGAGTGGCCGGGAGAGTGTCATGGCAGTAGGATGGTTTTGTCGGAACGCCGTTGGTCCACCCGAATGGGAGTGCGAGGCCATGGGTTCCATGGTGTGGGCACAGTGTGCTAACCTCTGGAGAGTGTGTGTTAAATCTATCGATAGCCGTGCCCGCGGATAAGGGCCCAGTTCATGTCGGTCACACTATGGGTCAACAGTAATAATAATAATGATGTACTTAATAACAACCCCGGTTCGATGATGAGGTAAGATGGTTTTGTGATCTGTGAATGATCACCGTTTGGTTACGAGGTAACCCGTTGAACCAATTGTGGTTCCGTTTGTGATCCGTGAATGATCACCATTTGGTTACGAGGTAACCCCTTGAACCAAGTGTGGTTCCATTTGTGATCCGTGATTGATCACCGTGGTATCGAAGATACCGAATTGTTGGATATTCATGATGTTGTGCGAGTATCGTGGGTAAAGGTCAAGCTCCTTGTGGTCATGTAGTGACTACTGCGGTATTGTTTATACCAATCTTGATTTGATCCTGAGATGATCATGTGATGTCCGAGGTTGGTAAAGTTGATGCATGATAGTGTCATCATGTTGCATGCTAGTATCGTCAGACTCATATGTTCATGTTGTTCTAGTTGCATCATGTTCATGTTGTTCATGCTATGTTGTTCTGATGATATCATGATAATCCCTGCTTAACCTGTAATTGCCATGTTATTGTTTGTTTTGAATGCTTCTGGATTATTGTGAGCTTGCAAGTAGATTCAATGTACTCACCTGGCGTGTCATGCTAGTTTGCAGGTCATGCCAGATTTGATTTCTTGTTTGCCGTGGATCCCTTATGTGCGATCTAGGATAAGTGTTCCAGCCAGAGTCCCTGTGGAGTGGAGTTCACCACCGTCGTCGTTGTTCCACTGCTAGAGTTATTCCACTGCTTCGCATTGTTCTGCCGCTTGCATAGAGCAACAGTGGAAGGCGTAGTGTCGCCGTACCGATGTAATCCCTTGTACCCAAATAGATTGTAATAAAGAGCTGGTTTGTTCTATGCTAAGCAGTGTCGTATTCCAGAAGAATTTTCCTTGATCTCTGGGCTGGAATACGGGGCGTTCCGGTTTCTCTGAGCCGGGGTGCCACACGCACCTGTCTCGAGATTTCGGACCGCAGCCCGGAGCTCAGCACGCACGGGCGGTCAGCGTCGAGACGGGCACTGCAGCGGGAGGCAGTCACCGGAGTCGACGAAGCCCTGGCTCGACGGACGTACGATGCCAACCGAGGCGGGTGGGAGGCAACGGGGTTGACCACATCGTCGCTGGCCCCCAGGAGTAGACGAGTCGAGGATGCAGGCGCAGGACACTCCAGGAGGGCACCAGACACTAGTAGCGGCGAGGCATCCCCAGGGGGACCCGATGGGGGGTGCTCGGTCGATGGCGGGGCCACCAGCTCCGGGGGTAGCACTGTCGGGGACGAGGGGTGGGGATGGGCGTGGGGGTAGAGCGAGGCAATCACGGAAAAGATGCCGGGAGGACGAGGAGGCTGACGCTAGAGATGTCGCTGATCTCGATCGAAGAGGTGGGAGAAGAGACCAGCAGCACGGCGGAGGCCGCTGAGGGAGTCCTGGATTAAGGGGTCCTTGGACAGCCGGACTATATACTTTAGCCGGACTGTTGGACTATGAAGATACACGATAGAAGACGTCGTCATGTGTCCGGATGGGACTCTCCTTTGCGTGGAAGGCAAGCTTGGCGATCCGGATATGTAGATTTCCTTCTCTGCAACCGACTCTGTGTAACCCTAGCCCCCTCCGGTGTCTATATAAACCGGAGGGTTTAGTCTGTAGGACAAGGACAATCAGAATCATAGCCTAGCTTCTAGGGTTAGCCTCATCGATCTCATGGTAGATCAACTCTTGTAATACTCATATCATCAAGACCAATCAAGAAGGAAGTAGGGTATTACCTCCATAGAGAGGGCCCGAACCTTGGTAAACATCGTGTCCCCCGCCTCCTGTTACCGTTAGCCTTAGACGCACAGTTCGGGACCCCCTACCCGAGATCCGCCGGTTTTGACACCGACATTGGTGCTTTCATTGAGAGTTCCACTGTGTCGTCATCATAAGGCTTGATGGCTCCCTCAATCATCTACAACAATGCAGTCCAGGATGAGACTTTTCTCCCGGGACAGATCTTCATATTCAGCGGCTTCGCACTGCGGTTCAACTCGCTTGGCCATCTGGAGCAGATCGATAGCTACGCCCCTGGCCATCAGGTCAGGTTTGGAAGTTTGAATTACATTGCCGACATCCACGGAGACTTGGACTTCGACGGATTTGAACCCATGACAGCCGCTCCCTGCAGCCACGATGAACACGCCTTAAATCTGTCATCGGACTATGCTCAGGAGACATCGCCTGTGACTGTCCTGGCCTTACATCAAGAACAGAGCGCACCGCCCGCGGACGGGGGGCTGGACCCCACCACGGAAGCCGCACACTCTACAACGCTTGAGCCGAATGCAGATTCAGCCTCTAACGAGGCATGTGCCATTGGACCCTCGGTCTCGTCTCCGGGTATAGGTTCTGAACCGCGTACGTCCGCGCCCGTCGGATCTGATTGGTCGCCGATCTTGGAGCTTACCTCCGCGGACATCTTTCAACACTCCCCTTAGGCGATGTGGTGAACTCTTTAAAATCACTCTCTTTGTTAGGAGACTCTCGGCCGAACTATGTCCGGCTCGAGTGGGAAGCAAGTGACGAAGGATTTTGTCGCCCACCCACCACCCACTTGATAGCCACTGTCGACGACTTAACCGACATGCTTGACTTCGACTCTGAAGACATTGCCAGTATGGATGACGATGCAGGAGAAGAGGATGAACCACCGTCCATAGGGTGCTGGACAGCAACCTCGTCCTACGACATATATATGGTAGATACACCTAAAGACAACAATGACAATGACAAAAAGGACCTAGTTGAGGATAAGCCTCCTGAGAAGCAGCTGAAGCACCGACGTCAGCGACGCCGCTCTAAACCATGCCACAGAAAAAATAGTGATACCGGCACAAGAGACAATACCCCAGACGAAGCCGACAACAATGAAGACCCCGTAGACCCAGCCACTAGGCAGGACGAGCAGGAAGACGGCAAACACAGTCCGGGGCCGCTGTCTGATCACAGCAATATCGAAGACACCACTTATCAGCCTGTCTCCGAAGAGGAGGACAGTCTAGATGACGACACATTCATCATCCCCGATACACAAGTGGAACGAGAACGCCTCCAGCAGAGACTTATAGCCATGGCTTAAAGCCGCACAGGATATGCTTGATGACAGATGGAATGAAGTGCTTGACACTAAGGAAAAATACGGCGACAATCGCCAAACAAAGAGCTATCCCAAACGTAAACTAATGCCCGAATTCGACGATGAGGTTCTAAAGCCGATACCGCCGAATAAATGTATAGACGATCAATAGCACCGACCACCTCGTGGCCGAGACAGAGCAGCTAATAACGCCGCGCACAAATCTGCACCCCAGCTCCTTAAAGAAAGGGAGGTAGCAACCCGGAACCAGCAACATGATTTACGTGAAGACCTGGACAAAAGGGCTGGCTTAACAAGATCCATCTAGGGATCTCGAGAATGCATTCCCACGCAGGGTCGCGACCACCAACACAAATATCCCGGCCGCTCCCCAGTTTGGAACCAACACCGAACACTACAACCGTCGGACTCACGCCACGGCATAACCAAATACAGGGGCGCTACACACCCTCTATACTTCACCGATGAGGTGCTGGACCACGAATTTCCAACAGGGTTTAAACCTATGAACATCGAGGCATACAACGGAATGACAGACCCTGCGGTCTGGATAGAGGACTTTATTCTTCATATTCATATGGCATGCAGAGACGATCTCCACGCCATCAAGTACTTACCCCTCAAGCTCAAGGGACCAGCTCAGCACGCTAAAAAGCCTCGCCGAAAATTCTATCGGAAGCTGGGAGGAGCTCGAGGACGCTTTCAGGGAAAACTTTCAAGGGACTTATGTCCGACCTCCGGATGCAGATTATCACAGTCATATAACCCAACAACCCGGAGAGTCCGCCCGTAAGCTTTGGAACAGATTTCTGACCAAGAAAAACCAAATCGTCGACTGTCCGGACGCCGAAGCTTTAGCAGCTTTCAAGCACAGTATCTGGGATGAATGGCTTGCCAGACACCTCGGCCAAGAGAAGTCCAGGACAATGGCAGCCCTAACCACCCTCATGACCCGCTTTCGTGCAGGTGAGGATAGCGGGTTGGCCCGTAGCAGCACCAGCAACCCAGGCACATCCGAAATCAGGGATGGCAATGGAAAACCATGACGCAATAAAAACAAGTGTCGGAGCAATGAAGATAGCCCAGAAAATACAGCGGTAAATGCCGGATTCAGGGGCTCCAAACCCGGCCAACGGAAAAAGACATTTAAAGGCAGCAGGGAAGGTCCATCCAGCTTAGACAAAATTCTCGACAGGTCCTGCCAGATTCATGGCACCCCCGATAAGCCAGCTAACCACACCAACAGAGAATGTTGGGTCTTTACACAGGCCGACAAGCTCAATGCCGAACACAAGGGGAAGGGGCCGCTAAGTGAAAACGAGGACGAATCCCGCATGCCGAACACAGGGGGACAAAAAAAATTCCCATGGGAGGTTAAAACAGTGAACATGATTTATGCCACTCACATCCCGAAAAGGGACGCAAACACGCACTCTGAGACGTATATGCTATAGAGCCCGTCATCCCCAAATTCAACCCATGATTGGCCTGTCCGATCACTTTTGATCGCAGGGATAATCCGACTAGTATCCGTCACAGGGGCTCGGCCGCCTTAGTGCTCGACCCGATAATCAATGGATACCAACTCACCCGAGTCCTCATGGACAAAGGCAGCAGTCTAAACCTGATATATCAGGACACTGTCCGCAAGATGGGGATAGACCCGTCAAGAATTAAGAAAAGCAGCACTACCTTTAAGGGAGTGATACCAGGCGTAGAGGCCCGAAGCATTGGATCCCTGACGTTGGAAGTTGTATTCGGTTCTCCCGATAACTTTCGAAGCGAAGAACTAATCTTTGATATCGCTCCGTTCCGAAGCGGTTACCATGCACTACTTGGAAGGATGGCATTCGCCCGCTTCAATGCAGTCCTGCATTACGCTTGTCTTAAACTTAAGATGCCCGGTCCACGTGGCGTTATCACAATCAGCGGAAACACGGAGTGTTCCCTTCATACGGAAGAATACGCCGCGGCTCTAGCAGCCGAATCATGGCATGATCTCTACAAAATGAGTGACTCGTCGGTTTTTGAAACCGCGGACACAGTTAGACGTGTTCGACGCACACCTAGGTGTAGCAGCTCAGATAAGCCTGAGCTTTATTAGCGGCTATACTCCCACAAAAATAGACCACAAGAAGACTGTACATGTCTCCCTGTATATGTAAAAAAGGGCTTCAAAACTCCTTGTGTGGTGTGTGGGGCCGCACGCATATAAAAAGGTCCATAGTTCAGCTTGACCCTATTCGGACTCAAAAAATCATATCTTCATGGTTCATGAAAACAAACCAATTCTACTCACGGTCACACCAGATCCTGTCACCTGGTTTTTTTTTTCAGGTGGTCACCACTCTTTACCCCTCAAGGACACAGGCGCAACAGAGGTAAAGGCGCAGACATGCAGCAGGGCCCCATTCTAAGGTTTCTTATTAGATTAAGCCCCTACGTAAACCTTTTTTATTATCTTTTGTTGTTTTCGTATCCTCCTGGCTCTTAAAATGACCCATAAGGATGTCGGCGTTATCGGTGAGCTTATAACTCACCGTATTTAAGATTACAAAAGCGGCAGCCAGTGTGTTTTGGAGATCTAGGTTCTCACGACAGGTGCTCTTTCGTCACGCCAAATAGACTTGTACCTTGAAATCCAGGGTTTTATTATCAGGGGCTGTAATTCAGCCCGCTATATATTGTAAAGTCCAAATACTTTCGGGAGTGTTCGGCGTCGCGACTTTGGCCCTATATGCATCAGCTCCGAATCATGTCTTTGGTCAAATGTTGGGTTTGCCCGGCTCCCGCTTTTTGCTACCTTACGTTCCGCACCATCGGCTAAGGAAGCACAGGGAGAACTACTGCGATTGTGCCCTGGTTCATCCGGACGAGAACCTTAATAGAGAAAGCCGAAAATTGACTGTCATGACTCAATGGAATCCTCGAGATTCCTCCGCATTAACGAAGGACCGGTTTTCCGGTCACGTATGTAAACGCACCGTATTCGGATAAAATGCAGACATACCAGGGGCTATGTAGTAGCCCCACCGTCAAACTCCTATGGCTAAGTGAAAGTGTTAAAGCTTTATAGTCTGATTGCCTCGTCCGCCACACTATCACCTCCTTAAAATGACCAAGACGTTGGATCAAGTGTGACTACATGCTTTTGCTGAACACCCACACGTTATTCGCAAAGCGGTTGAAGTCGACGACTGCAATCTTTCAGGTTATATACATATATGGGTAAACGGCCACACAGGAGGCACCAAAATACTTTACGGGCAAAAGTATAAATATAGCCTTTATTATCAAAAGCATCGTCTTTATAATTCAGATGTATATCATTAAACACAGTAGTCTTTGAGCACTAAGCCTCTATCAGGCGGGCACATTCTAAGACCTCTTGAAAATAGTACTCCGGCAGCTCCTGGCCCCTGGGCGGACCCCGTATTGCAATACCGGTCGCCTCCATCCTCGCCCAATACATCTTAACGTGGGCAAGGGCCATCCGCGCACCCTTTATGCATGCCGACCGCTTGATAGTGGCAATATGCGGCACAACCCGAATAAATCGTTTCACCAAGCTAAAATAACTACTCGGGCTTGGTTCCCCCGTCCACAAGCAGTCCACGACATCCTTCATGGCAAGTCTGGATAACCTATGGAGCTTCGCCCATTCGGCCATCTGCTCGTTTCACAGCAGCAGACGCTTTGGCATGCTGAACTATGACCAGAACAGTCTTTCCACTTCATGATCTTCTTGGTCCTGGAAGAACTGCGTCGCATCGGCAGCACTCTTTGACAAGTACAAATACACGTCTTGAGAACTCCACATTTGATCAGGAGGAGCATACTTTGGATCACCGAACTTAGTTCGCAATAAAAAGGGCTTCCCAGCCGCGATCTCACCGGCTTGCCGGAGCTCCTCCTGAGCTGCTCTGATCTCATATCGAGTCTCTTTTCCCATTTGTAAGGCCCTTTTCAGGTCCACTGTTTTTTCTTGGCTCTCTTTTGCGAGCAGCTCATAACAGTTAGCGGCATCCTTCAGCTCAAGAGCCATACTGGCTATTTTTTCTTCACTTCGGCGACAAGCAGCATGTTCGGCTTCCAATTCACTCACTGCCTTTTCGACAGCCGCGTCGCTTATTCTGGCTTGCTCCTTAGCACGCGCAAGCTCAGCCCGAAGAGTCTCCACGACGGCTGCACCATCTACAGTTAAAGCATATTGTAAGTCCTACCGTCATACTATCATACATACTTGCTGACCGCCCAGAAGACACACCTTGCGCCTCGTCAAGATGCTTATTCTCGAGCGTGATGTCCTCATCCGCCACATCAAGTTGCCGCTTCAATTCGGCAAATTCGGCAGCCCGTGCAGTTGTCGGGGCTGCAGCCGCCTGTGTACAAAATTGGCAGAATCCTTTCCTGAGATTATTGATATTTTCGATCCTCTCATCGCCCCGTTTGGATGGAAACCAGAGTCTCAAGGGCTACTATCTATACACAGTGCACCCTGCGTTTGCAATACAAAATAAAAACAAGAATGCCACCTTACATACCTCGAAGCCTTACATACCTTAACAGGCTCGTAAATGCTTCATCCAGTCCGCTCTTCACAGACGAAATTCTTCTAATCACCGTACCCATTAAGGTACGGTGTTCCTCTGAAACAGGCGCTTGCCACAAAAGACCCATCAACGTATCCGGCTGTGCGTCGGATAGTCCAGGGCCTTTGTCGACGGTCTCTTTAGGAGCCGAACACCCCGAACCTCGGGCGGCTGAAGATTCACCTTCTGGCCTTGTCCTCCTTTGTGGATCAGGGGAGATCCTCCGAGACGATACTTTGGGGTCGTCCTTCCTATGGGGTGGGGGAGTATGAGGAGGCGTCTTGCTCTCCATCATCTCCGGCAAAAGATCCCCCGAGCACAAAGACTGCTGCGAAAGGCTATAGGCCGGTCTGCCAAACACACGTTTCAGATATTACTATCGTAAGTAGGAAAGGAACGAGGTATGCTTATAGGACATCTTTGTTCACTTACGTCTCGGCCAGCGGCTGGCCCCCTTGAGGGTGCTGTTTGATAGCGTTGCTTCCCGGGACGGGACCCTCTGTTAGGGATTTCTTCCCTTGCTTGGGGGCCTCAGCCTTCAAGTCTTCAGTAGCGGCCCTCTTCTTCTCGTGACGGGAAGGAGTACTTGATTCTCCTCCCCGTTTTTTGTCTAACACGGGAGCTCCAACTTCTCCGGGCTCAGTGCGTAAAATACCGCCCGTATGGAGGCCACTCTTGACCTCCCCACTCCTCTCCTTGTGTTCCTCCGATGGCACTTGATATGGTGCACAAGCTAGCATCCTGGTTAACACCGGATCCGCTGAGTCTTCGGGAAGGGGCGCCGAACACCTGATCCTTTCTGCCTTTTTTAGCCAACCCTGTATGAGGACGGTTTTTCAGAAATAACGTTATGTTAGATATAACTACAAAATGTTCGGTTATGGATGCTCACCGGGGTATCTGGGTGGTTGCAGTCGAGTCTTGCGAATTCCATGGTGTTCGGACACTTTATTCGTGATCCAAAGAACGATTTATACATCCCTTTGAGCGTCATGCCGAAGAAGTGCTGAATGGTTCGCGATCCTTCCGGATTGAACTCCCACATACGGAGAGGTCGTCGTTGGTATGGCAGGACCCGTCGAAATAGCATTACCTGAATTACCTTGACAAGACCAATATCCTTCTCGATGAGATCTTGGATGCGACTCTGCAGTGTCCGCACATCGTTAGCCGATCCCCAGTCCGACCCCTTGTTGACCCATGACACAAGCTGTGGTGGAGGACTGGAGCGGAAGGCAGGAGCAGCCGCCCACTTTTTACCTCAGGGAGCTGTGATGTAAAACCACTCCCGTTGCCACAGGTCGGAAGCCTCCGGGAAGGAACCCTTTGGCCATAAAGCGTTGGCACATTTGCTTATTTTTTCCCCTCCGCACTCCGCGTGTTTCCCATTGATCATATTCGATGTTACGCTAAAGGTCTTGAGCCATAAGCCGAAGTGTGGAACAATGCGGAGGAAGGCCTCGCACACGACGATGAATGACGAGATATGAAGGAAGGAATCCGGAGCTAGATCGTGAAAATCTAGCCCGTAATAGAACATTATCCCTCTAACGAAGGGATGAAGACCGAGGCCTAGCCCCCGGAGGAAGTGAGAGATAAACACAACACTCTTGTCGGACTTGGGAGTAGACATGCCCTTGAGCAGGAAGCCTGTGGGAAATTTCCGCGGTCAAGTACCTCGCCTCCCTAAGCTTCTTGATATCCTCCTCTGTGACAGAGGAGGCCGCCCACCAGCCTTGAAGGCTGGATCCGGACATGGTCGGAAGTTTGGAGCATTTTGGCTAAAGCTTTGGGTGTTGGAACTCGAGGTAGGAGAAGGAGAGGATTAAGTGTAGAGGGAAAAGATAGGCCTTGATCTCTTTATAAAGATGATGAAACTTGCCTATTCCCAAGGAATCCTATCTGTGGAACGGTTGGGGTTACCCACGCCCGTATTGATGAGAATCTCGTGATAAGGGGACACGATCTCTGCTTCGATAAGACGTGCCAATAAAGCTGCCTCGTGAAACGTGTCATGGCAGGCTGATAAAACGGTTCGAATAAAAACCGGGCCGTGGTGTGGTGTCACACTAGGAATAAACTGTCAGCAGATTAGATCTGTGAAATATTATACCCTCTATGGTGGTATGTGGAATTTGTTTTCGTAGAACCGGACACGATTCTTGTGTTCAAGATCTACTTCGGAGTATTCGGAGAAGGAACCCGCCTTGCAATGCTAAAGACAATCTGCGTGCTGGACTCAATGGTCATTGAAGCCTGGTTCAAGGGCTACTGAGGCAGTCCTGGATTAAGGGGTCCTTGGACAGCCGGACTATATACTTTAGCCGGACTGTTGGACTATGAAGATACAAGATAGAAGACTTTGTCTCGTGTCGATTTCCTTCTCTGTAACCGACTCTGTGTAACCCTAGCCCCCTCTGTGTCTATATAAACCGGAGGGTTTAGTCCCTAGGACGAGGACAATCATAATCATAGGCTAGTTTGTAGGGTTAGCCTCATCGATCTCGTGGTAGACCAACTCTTGTAATACTCATATCATCAAGACCAATCAAGCAGGAAGTAGGGTATTACCTCCATAGAGAGGGCCCAAACCTGGGTAAACATCGTGTCCCCCGCCTACTGTTACCATTAGCCTTAGACGTATAGTTCGGGACCCCCTGATCTGCAGGTTTTGACACCGACAGCCGCCTCAACGGAGGTAGCCCGCCCGCGCGACTGACTTGCACCCGCACACCCACGACCCGGAAGGGGGTCGGAGGGGTCCCGCGAGGGGGAGAGGCTGCGGCCCGAGTGCTCATCCTCGTCGTCCGGGTCCTCGTGGCGGGAGGGGTGTGGGCGGCGGTAGTGGGAGTCATCGCGGTTGTCTGCGCCGCCCCCACCAAAGTGGCCATCAGCGAGGTGGCGAGGACGGGCGATGTGGTTGGGAGGCTCGGGGTAGATCTTGAGGTCGAATCCCTGGTCGTTGAAGAAAACCTGGACGGTGGCATGGAGTGTGGAGAAGTCCAGGCACTTGACGTTGACGCGGACCTCCTCCTCTTTGCGGAGGGAGAGGTCATCCACCACCACCACCTTGCCCAAAATCTTAGACATACTGCGGATCACCTTCTTAGAGCGGGCGATGTCGGGAAGGCCCACTATGAGGATCCAAGCCATGTCCAGAATGGCAACTGCCTTAGGGTCCATCAAGGGCTCAGAGATGTTGATGACGAGCTTGTTGAGGGCGAGGGGGATGCCGTCGCTACGAGTGCAGAGGCCCATGCTGAGGGCTTCGGGGAAGACCACGGTGAAGGAGTTGTCCGAGGCCGGGGTCACCTGCCAGCCCCAGACACGACGGCAAAGGTGGTTGAGCTCGGCCTCGATCATCTCCTGTGAGGCAACCTTGGCCCCCACAATGTTCACAATCGCAAGGAGCGACAGGGATGGGGGAGGGACGTCCTCCACCTTGATGTGGAAGCCGAGACCCTCAATGCCATGGCCGTACATCAAGAGTTCCTCCATCACCGGGCGGTCCGGGCAAAGAGCCGCAGGGTGGCCCGAATCCTTGCAGAGGTACCACATCAGCGGGTTGGGGCACTCGACTTGGTAGTGGCCGGCAAGTCCACAATTGAAGCACGGAGGCAGATCGCAGGGAGCACCGGAGACGAGTGCGGACAAGGTCGCGGGGGTCAGGGCCGCGGTGTTGAGGGGGCAGGCGGGGCCCCGCTACTTCTTCTTCTTGGCGCCTTGGCATCCCCGAGCCCCGGTACCACCATTGCTCGAAGGCAGGCTCAACTGGTTGTGATGGGGTTGGTACTGGCAAGGGGGGGCAGCGTCGGGAGCCGAGGGTTGGGGCCGAGAGGGCGACGGAGAGCAGCCTCGGCGACACGCAGGGGAAGGGGAATGGAGTTGGTCGCGGCAGTCCTCCCGAGCGGGGGAGCGACGGCTGTCATCATGCGCTGGTGAGCGCCGGTCGAAGGGGGCCCGCGAGCAACGTGTCACGGGGTGGCGAGCAACGGGAGTCGCGGGGTGGGGGGGGGGACGGGGAGCGACGAGCCTCGTGAGGGGGGGAATGACGGGCGTCCCGAGAGGAAAGCTGGCGGCGGAGGTCCCTTTCCCAGCGCAAGCCATCCGGCGAGGCGCGGGTAGCAGGCCGGTGCTACCTCTTGAGCATTCGTTGGTTTTTCCCTTGAAGAGGAAAGGGTGATGCAGCAAAGTAGCGTAAGTATTTCCCTCAGTTTTGAGAACCAAGGTATCAATCCAGTAGGAGGCTCCTCAAAAGTCCCACGCACCTACACAAACAAACAAGAACCTCGCAACCAACGCGATAAAGGGGTTGTCAATCCCTTCACGGTAACTTGCAAAAGTGAGATCTGATAGAGATAATATGATAAGATAAATATTTTTGGTATTTTTATGATATAGATTGGAAAGTAAAAGATGCAAATAAAAAGTAGATGGAAAACTTATATGTTAAAAGATAGACCCGTGGGTCATAGGTTTCACTAGTGGCTTCTCTCAAGATAGCATAATTATTACGGTGGGTGAACAAATTACTGTCGAGCAATTGATAGAAAAGTGCATAGTTATGAGATTATCTAGGCATGATCATATATATAGGTATCACGTCCGCAACAAGTAGACTGACTCCTGCCTGCAGCTACTACTATTACTCCACACATCGGCCGACTCCTGCCTACATCTAGAGTATTAAGTTCATAAGAACAGAGTAACACATTAAGCAAGATGACATGATGTAGAGGAATAAACTCATGCAATATGATATAAATCCCATCTTTTTATCCTCGATGGCAACCATACAATACGTGCCTTGCTGCCCCTACTGTCACTGGGAAAGTACACCGCAAGATTGAACCCAAAGGTAAGCACTTCTCCCATGGAAAGAAAGATCAATCTAGTAGGCCAAACCAAACTGATAATTCAAAGAGACTTGCAAAGATAACCAATCATACATAAAAGAATTTAGAGGAGATTCAAATATTTCTCATAGACAAACTTGATCATAAACCCACAATTCATCGGATCTCGACAAACACACCGCAAAAAGAGTTACATCGAATAGATCTCCAAGAAGAGGAAGGAGAACTTTGTATTGAGAATCAAAGAGAGAGAAGAAGCCATCTAGCTAATAACTATGGACCCGAAGGTCTGTGATAAACTACTGACAACTCATCGGAGACGCCTTGGTGGTGACGGAGAGGCCCTCCGTGGTCGATTCCCCCTACGGCGGAGCACCGACGAAGGCTTGAAGATGGGATCTCGCGGATACAGAAGGTTGTGGCGGTGGAAATAGTTTTTCGTGGTGCTCCTGGATGGTTTCGGGGTACGAAGATATATATAGGCGAAGGAAGTCAGTCAGGGGAGCCACGAGGGGCCCATGAGGCAGGGGGCGCGCCCAGCCTTACTGGGCGTGCCGGCCACCCTCGTGGCCGCCTCGGCTGCTTCTTGACGCCCACTCAGTCTTCTAGATTGCGTTTGTTCCAAAACATCGCTCCCAAAGGTTTCATTCCGTTTTGACTCCATTTGATATTCCTTTCCTTCGATGTACTGAAATAGGCAAAAAAACTGCAATTTGGGCTGGGCCTCCGGTTAGTAGGTTAGTCCCAAAAATGTAAAGTAAAGCTCATAAACATCCAAAACAGGTAATATAATAGCATGGAACAATCAAAAATTATAGATACGTTGGAGACGTATCAAGCATCCCCAAGCTTAATTCCTGCTCGTCCTCAAGTAGGTAAATGATAAAAACAGAATTTTTGATGTGGAATGCTACCTAGCATATTTCTCAATGTATTTTTCTTTATTGTGGCATGAATGTTCAGATCAAATGATTCAAAATAAAAGTTCATATTGACAAGAGGATAATAATACTTCAAGCATACTAACTAAGCAATCATGTCTTCTCAAAATAACATGGCAAAGGAAAGTTCATCCCTACAAAATCATATAGTTTGGTCATATTTCATTTTCGTTACACAAGAATTCTCTCATCATGCACAACTCCGATGACGAGCCAAGCAATTGTTTCATACTTTAGTAATCTCAAACTTTTTTCAAATTCACGCAATACATGAGCGTGAGCCATGGATATAGCACTATAGGTGGAATAGAATATAATGATAGGGGTTATGTGGAGAAGACAAAAAAAGGAGAAATTCTCACATCAACGCGGCTAATCAATGGGCTAGGGAGATGCCCATCAGTTGATGTCAATGCGAGGAGGGATTGCCATGCAATGGATGCACTAGAGCTATAAATGTATGAAAGCTCAACAAAAGAAACGAAGTGGGTGTGCATCCAACTTGCTTGCTCATGAAGACATAGGGCATTTTGAGGAAGCCCATCGTTGGAATATACAAGCCAAGTTCTATAATGAAAAATTCTCACTTAGTAAATGAAAATGACAAGATAGAAGACTTTCTATCATAAAGACCATGGTGCTATTTTGAGCACAAGTGTGGAAAAAGATAGTAGCATTGTCCCCCTTTTTCTGGGGACTTTTTTTAGTTAGGCCTTTCTTTTTTTATTTTTTTATTTGGCCTTTTTTTTATTTGACATTTCTCTTTTTTGGGGACAATGCTCTAAAAAATGATGATCATCACACTTTTATTTACTTACAACTCATGAATTACAAATCGATACTAGAACATAGTATGACTCTATATGAATGCCTCCGGCGGTGTACCGGGATATGCGATGACTCAAGAGCGACATGTATAAAAATTCTGCATGGTGGCTTTGCCACAAATAGGATGTCAACTACATGATCATGCAAAAAGCAATATGACAATGATGAAGTGTGTCATAATAAACGGAACGATGGAAAGTTGCATGGCAATATATCTCGGAATGGCTACGGAAATGCCATAATAGGTAGGTATGGTGGCTATTTTGAGGAAGATATAAGAAAGTTTATGTGTGATAGAGCGTATCGTATCATGGGGTTCGGATGCACCGGCGAAGTTTGCACCAACTCTCAAGATGAGAAAGGGCAATGCACGACACCGTAGAGGCTAGCAATGATGGTAAGGTAAGAGTGCGTATAATCCATGGACTCAACATTAGTCATAAAGAACTCACATACTTACTGCAAAAATCTACAAGTCATCAAAAACCAAGCACTACGCGCATGCTCCTAGGGGGATAGATTGGTAGGAAAAGACCATCGCTCGTCCCCGACTGCCACTCATAAGGTTGACAATCAAAGAACACCTCATGCTTCAAATTTGTCACACAACGGTTACCATACGTACATGCTACGGGACTTGCAAACCTCAACACAAGTCTTTCTTAAATTCACAATTACATCAACTAGCATGACTCTAATATTATCACCTTCATATCTCAAAACAATTATTAAGAAACAAGTTGATCATAGTATTCAATTCACTTCCTATGATAGTTTTTATTATACCCAACTTGGATGCCTACCATTCTAGGACCAATTTTATAACCATAGCAAATACCATGCTGTTCTAAAAGACTCTAAAAATAATATAAGTGAAGAATGAGAGATCAATAATTTCTACAAAATAAAACCACCACCATGCTCTAAAAAGATATAAGTGACGCACTAGAGCAAAACTGCATAGTTTAAAAGATATAAGTGAAGCACATAGATTATTTTAATAAACTCCGAATCATGTGTGTCTCTCTCAAAAGGTGTGTGTTAGCACACGAACACGTCACCATGTACCTCCAACACCGAGGGTGATGCACCGCAGCTCACGTCGGAGGAGGCCCATCAGGAAGCGTGGTACGCAAGCAATCCGACGGGCGCTTTTGAGCACCCGAAACCCCACGCGCCCGGGAGGGACCCCGTTTGGACACGCGGCGGCTATGGGCTGACCTAGGTCGGTTCGCCCGCCCCTAGAGCCTTGAGGATCGCTGCCCTTCAATACGAAGAACGAACAAAGAACGAGAGAAAGAACAAGGGAGAGATGTAAAACTAGGATAAAAAGTAGATGGGTTTTGCGATTGTGTGTTGTTATTCAATCAGCCGTCACCCCTTAAGTATATAAGAGGCGGCTGGACTTCCCGTGCAAGGAAAAGGCTTCAATTCACGTCAAAAACCCTACTCCAATTCAGATTTGTTTGGTCCGAACTTTCCAAAGCTGTTCGGTAAAATCTGACTGCATCTTGCGGGCCATCTTTCGGGGAGTAAAATACCTCGGATGGAAACGAGCTCAAAAGCAATATTGACCGTTTCGACGAGACGAACAACTTTAATGTTGAACGTTTTTCAATCTGAGGCCATCTTGAAGGGGTTTTAGGCTGTTTTCGGAAGTCGGCAGCAGTGAAATTCAAAACCCGGACGAACATACCCGGAGTGTCCGGCCATCCACAGAGAAAATCAAAACCCGGATTATTGTCCCCGGAGTGTCCGGCCATCCGGTGCAGCAGCGTCTTGTACTGGCTGTAACTTTTGCATACGACCTCGGATTAAGACGATTTTTATAGTAAAATCGACCGTTTCGACGAGACGAAGACAACTTGTGTAGAAATTTTTCCATTTGAGGTCGTCTTGGGGGCTTAATCGGCCAAACTGTACTCTAAATATAAGATCTTAGTACTTTGAGCATAGTTTTGCCCTTCGAGATGAAATCGTACGGCGATATCCCAAACTTCAAAGACGTTCATATCAACAATACGGAACTCTTTCATGTAGATCTTCTCCATTCGAGGCCATTTTGAATAAGTTCTTGACCGTGCAAAAATCTGCTGTAACACATGCCCCCTGTTTTTCGGCAAACTTGTGTGCCAAAAAATAACTTGCACGATGCTTTTTCTAAGGACGATGTCAACACTCCATGGGCCATTTATTCTCAGGATGATAATTATGTATCAGCTATGTTTATGCTTAGGGCGATAATTTTATATCGGCCATTGATTTTAACTTCTGGTTCACATCATACCTTGTAACCGATTACCACCAATCGGCTTTAAAAGAGATGGGAATGAAGCCGTTCCTTGTAGCACTAAGGAAGTCAAACTCCGAGAGGTCACGCCCTATTAAGAAAGTAACATCGGGATGATTCCAATCCACCGATGCATCGGCCAAAGCAACACAAGCCGAATTATCCGCGTGAATGATTTCTACCTCATCATCGATCCATTGTATTAAAAATTGATGCATGGTAGATGGCACACATTGGTTAGCATGAACCCAATCCCGACCTAATATAACATTATAGTTACCTTGCACCTCAGCGATGAAGAATGTGGTGGCCAAAGTTTTGCTTCCCACGGTGAGTTCCATGCACATCACACCTTTGGCCTCTATCTTTTCATTACCCTCGAATCCGTTGAGTACCATATTGGTCTTCATCAATTCATCATCATCTAACCCCAACTTTTTGAAGACCGAGTAGGGCATAAGATTTTCCACAGCACCACCATCAACGAGCATCCTAGCAATCGGCGATCCGTTAATATGACCTTTGAGGTACAATGGCTTCAAGTGTTTCACTGGTTCTCTTGGCTTCTCGAATATAGCATTCTTAGGACCAAAATCCAGCTGGGCTACCTGCCCTTCTTCACCTTTAGCACGAAACTCGGCAGGTAAGTAATATACCATATTAATATCCATACCTTCCTGAACCGGCATAGATTCATAATCCACCATCTCATCTTCATCTCCCAATGTGTATATTGGGCTTAAAGTTTCCTCAATTGAAGGGGATGTTTCAAGTGGTGTGGACGATGTAATAGGGGTCACATCATCCTCTTTCGGTGGTGAAGGTATTGCTGCAGCTAATGTAGAAGCATATGTGTTTTGTTTTTGTTTAGGCCTCCACACTTGTTTTTGTTGGGGAACGTAGTAGTTTCAAAAAAAATTCCTACGCACACACAGGATCATGGTGATGCATAGCAACGAGAGGAGAGAGTGTGTCCACGTATCCCCGTAGACCGAAAGCGGAAGCGTTAGCACAACACGGTTGATTTAGTCGTACATCTTCATGATCCGACCGATCAAGTACCGAACGCACGGCACCTCCGAGTTTAGCACACGTTCAACGCGATGACGTCCCTCGAACTCCGATCCAGCCGAGCTTTGAGGGAGCATAGGAAAAAGGATACTAGCAGCGCGGGTAAAATGGCTACTAGTAGCGCGGGTACACGCACTACTAGTATCGCGCTACAGCTAAAAGTTAGTAGCAGCGCGGGAGCACCGGCGCTACTACTAACCTAACTACTAGTAGCGGTCACTTATATCCCACGCTACTACTAACCTAACTACTAGTAGCGCTCATTTCTTATTTCCCACGCTACTACTAACCAAACTACTAGTAGCGCTCATTGGTTTCCCACGCTACTACTAATAATTTAGGAAGTAAAAAAAATAAAAGTTAGATGTAGTATTCATGGATGGCAATACGTCCAGTGCAAACCAAACCAACGTCACATAACATTCTCAAGATTGCATTTAACATCAGACACACACAATGGTCATCGAAAGGTGGGTACCTTCCCTGATGTTCCATCACCAACCTAAACAGACCACTTCCCTAGATGTATCTACCAAGGCTCGAAGCTTAGACACTGGTGGACACAAATCCTCCCTCCCCCCGGACGGTGGCGTCGAGGTCCTCCACCTCGATGACCTCCGGCGTCGAAATCACATGGACAATCATCTACGCGACATGGCCACCGGCTTCACGGAGAAGTCCGCCTCTGAGTGGTTGAAGAGCACAGCGCCCACCGGCCGCGCTAGTCAGCGTCGATCATCCCTGCGCCCATGTCGAGAAAGTGAAAACTTGTTAGTGCGCAAATTGCATCAGTTCAACTAAATGGTATATTCCAATTCACAAGACCCATTAAGTTAAGATTATTTCTCATCTAGCAATTTAAAGGGGTCATTCCGAAAATATATGCTTAATTCCTCACTGGCTATTCAAACTAAATGGTCCAAGAACTTTGGGACAATCAACAACCTTTCCACTTGATCTTCGCTAGCTACTTTGGATTCAACAAGAAAAGGAACATTTATTTGAACTGAAAAGAACAAGCAGGCAAGCATGCTATCAATCTTCTGGCTAGAATTTCGCAAAATGCAACTGTCAAGTGTACTCTAACAATCGACGTGTCCCATCTCCTCATGATTAAGGACTCTAGCTGAGCCGACAACATGGAGCAAGATGTAGTCGTTTCCGAGCATGAACCCTTGGCTATCATCAATGAACCTGCAACATCCATCACGCCGATTGTAAAATATGTTAGTTTCAGCTAAGAAAAGAACTGAACTCTAAACATATGATGTTATCTAAATCCTTACTTTATGGAGTAAAGATTCCAGGAGATATCATCGGCAGCAAAAAAGGCAATATATTTCACTGATTTTGGTTTTGCAACAACGTATATACTTTATCACATTATAAGTCCTCACACCATCAACTATGACAAAATCTGAGAGTATAAGTCTGGTTACATTCACCCAAGTCCAAACATAAAATTCTGTCCAACATAGTACAGCCCACCTTGATAATTTCATAGGATTTAATATACGAAACTAAACCTGACAAGTGATATGTGTTTAAGTATCTACAGAACAGCCTCTAAAATTTCCATGTTGTATTTTAATACCACCTCTAACAAGGCCTAATCTCCCATATCAAAATACTGTACCCAGGAACATATATTCCAGGACAGCAAGCTAAACTGATAGCTTCTCAGTCAGCATCATGCAGCCTTCCCGAGTCGCTGATTTCGGGGTGCTCACACACTCTGCTGGATTCAGAATAGAAGATCTTGCTAATTTCAGCACAAGTATGTCGCTCTTTTCTCAGTCAGTTGTCCTAGAAACTTACACTCCTCCACTCATTTCAGTCATGGATCCTGTACGCTTTTCTGCTTGTGAGAAATTTACAACTTCATATGGTAGATTTCAGTGAGTAGCACTGTCGATGTTCATCTATCTATCTATCTATCTATCTATCTATACCTACCTCTACTAATTACAGACTCCCAAGAAATTAGCACGTTAATCAGAAATTAGGAACCGTTAATCTGGTGGGACCGAATTATTAAGGTGGAGATTAATCTTGGTTAAAAACTAGCCTCTCATTCAGCCTCTTTTTTTTTTGATAAAATCCTTCATCCTCTCATGAAGTCATGTATTGTGCAATGAACAAAAAAGAGAACCGGCCTCTCTTTATCTCCTTCCTCCACGTTGTCTAAAAAAACAATCTACTCCACGTTCCATTCAAAAAAAATAAATCTAACAACTCCACGTATCTTCCTCTCACTTGAAAAAACAACCTGAAGGAATCGTACCCTAAGAAATCTATCCTATCTCTCCTCCTCCCCGATGGAAAGCAAATCAAGGTCTCTCAACCTGAAGGAATCGTACCCTAAGAAATCTCTCCTATCTCTCCTCCTCCCCGATGGAAAGCAAATCAAGGTCTCTCACAGATTGAAGCAAGGAAGTTGGAGAATTAATCTGGTGTGCTCACGCCATGTAATTTATCCTATCTCTCGCCTCTAACCCCTCCCTCCCAATGCATGTGTCTCTCAAATTGGAGCAACCATGTTATGGAATAGATCTGATGCGCTCACAGAGCTAATAACATTACAATCGTTGATCCACTCCTGGAATTGATCCAAGTGAATCGTACCATCAGATCAGGTGTGCTCGGTTTTCCTAATCTTGTTTCTCTCCAATCTTGGAATCTCACTTGCCATGTACAGCAATCCAGTATCTATAGGTACATGATTTTTATCGTGTTTTTGATTTAGAATGTACTAGCCAACAGTCTAACGTGTATATTCTGTACATGTATTTATCTCATCATGGTTAATTTAACAGGTGCGATCCAATCAAGCATGCATGTCGGGCTCTCCTGGAGTACTAATCGTGTTTGACTTCGACCTTTAAATCCCTGGTCCCAAGTTCTGAAATCTGACAACAAATATACTCCATAGGACGTGATTTAGCAGAAGGAGACATAGGCCAGCCTCTTAATCCTCTGTACGTAAAGGCAATTTTCTTATCAGCTTAATTTATTCCGCTAAAACTATCTGATCTATTATTTTCTTGCGGCCCCAGAAAATGCGGTGGTGAGATCTAACGTCTCCATAACTTAACAGTAGTATTCTTAGTCTCTTTCCCTGTTAGGTGAAATAACCTTGGTATTTTCTTTATTCTATTTTGGAAGATTTATCAATCTGGTGTGAAGTACAGCTAGGCTATGCAAATCTGGGATTGCGATCAATAACTAAATTGCATGGTCATTAATGCACTATATCTTCTACGTTAGACTATCGGCACCACAACTCACACTCCAAACCCTATTCGAGTTCATCTCCTCACTGAGCCTCTAATAAGTATGCTTTTCCTATGTCTATTTTTCAGAACTTATCTTCTTTGTAAAGACTACACGTTTTCGGCACTGGAGGAGAACCAGCTAGGTGGTCTGGATCGCCTAAAGTGGCACTCCGCAGTACGTTTTTGTTAAACTACATACATGAACCGCCGATGAGTCAGTTTACATTGATCTTTTATATGAAGCTTTACACACATGTCTTCCCATGTGACCCTTTGTTAGAGATGATAATTAGTTGATGATTACTATCGAGAGAAATTCTTATGTTGTATGTATTTCTTCCGAGGAAACGATAATGGTTGGATTATCTTTGTGGTACCATTGTGTATATATTTCATAATTCCGTCTCACAGGATTAAAAAAGGTAAAGACATTTAAGTTCTATACAAACTTACCAAATTTCGCTGAGTGATTTCTAATAGTGTATAATCTTCCTTGGTAGATATGCACTAAGATTATTAAACTGTTGCCCATGCAAAAACCAAGAAAGATGTAGGATGTGCTTAGTATACAGGTTCTGCTTACAATGCGTACATTTATTCTCACTGGGCCCGCAATAAGTATGCTTGATTCATAATGTATCATCAAGCAAAACTAGCATTTGCTGTGTCTATCTTTCAGCACTTCTCTTCTCTGTATCTGAATATATTTTTTGGGGAGTGGTGGAGAACCAGCAAAGTGTTCTGCATCACCTAAAGTGGAACCCTGCATGTACGAGATAGGTAAATTCGAAACTGACGGCAATCGATCTAAGGTGCACGCATGCATATATAGGCTGAAGGTTATAGTTACAGCTCAAAGCATGAAGGTCAGTTCACATTTTCGTTCATTATATTTTATTCAGAATGCAGAGAACCTGTGTACATGCACACGATTAAGCAAGAACCGTCCAGTTTCTTCATGAAAATTTTGATTTCGGGTAGACATTTCTATACGTTGTTATCTTTGAATTTTAACAATATCATTTTTAAAATAGGAAGTATGTTGGTTTCAAAAATCTTACTTGGTTGTGGCATGCAGCTCAGAAATGACATCTGCAATGTGGATTTAGCCAATGACCACCAGGTCTCTATTTTCATTGTCTACATGTCTATATCTTAGATACCGAGCAAAAAAACAGGTCTATATCTCAGATGATAGAATGAGGGGCAGGCCTGGCGCAGTGGTGAAGTCCTCCCCACTTGTGCCAAGAGGTCCTGGGTTCGAACCAGCCTCTCTGCATTGCACTTTGCAGGGGTAAGACTAGGTTCCTATAATCCCTCCCCAGACCCCACCTTGTGTGGGAGCTTCTATGCACTGGGTCTGTCCTTTATATCTCAGATGATAGAATCATGTTTCTGCCATATACAGATTTATTGAAATTGGTTAGTGAATTTCATATTTTTGTCGAATATTTATCTCACATGTAATCAGAAGAAATAACAATATCTTGGCTTATCACAAATGTGGCATGACATTCCAATGTCAATGACATATAATTAATGAAGTGAGATATTTTGCCTAATTATTATTCCGGTTCTATATCTGCTTTTTTATGTTGCAACGAAAAGTGTTTTTAAATTTATGTAGATAATATGGATCTCATACTTGGGACGAAACATTGAAGTTATTAATTCAAGGTGCATTTGATACTATACTTATCAAGTACAGAAGTTTATTCGTTGTTGGAGGAAAGCATCGCAAAGTGATTTGTCTGTATTTTCTGATATACAGTCCACAAAATAATCTACTATAAATATCGTGCACTACTTGCATAAATATGTGGCCTGGGTTTTCTTTTGTATTGTTTTTCTTAAGGAGGGCTTTTTTTCATGTTGTTCCACAAGTTTTGTTGTTTGAAATTAGAAAATGCTCAATTGAATTGTATATATTGAAATAATGTGGTGCATATGTTGAATCATATATGAAAAGTTTATTATCATACACGTTTTGCTTCATCAACAATTGCAACAAGTTTTCATATTCTTTCGCAGATCGGACGTGAGTCTCTACTTTTGAATGTATGGATTTAATTTGTGTCACTAATGTCTGTGTGTTGTACCTCTCTTTGTGTGACATACGGTTGCAAACTTAGCGAGAAATCAATGTGAACACTATAATGAAAGTGTTCAATTGTAATTTCATACCAACATCTATTTTATTCTTGACACCGCACCGTGCACAAGTTATGAAAAAACTACTAATTAGATGTCCATACTTATGATTACATTCGCATGTTATTTCTAAAAAAATTCTGTAACTTCATTATGATATTTTTATTTTTCATTAGCATCATCATTATTATTTCTTTCTACTATTAATATATCCAGATGCATGATGCTTCATCAGATGATTGTTTTAACATGAGAAACAAACTAACAAAGCCATCAGATTTAATGGTACTCAGAGAGATACTTACATGTGGACTTCTCTTTCTTGCACGTTTGTAAAATTCAAATGAAACACGAGAAATTTTATAATTGTATACATTTATGTGTTCTCAAATAGCTAGCCCGGGCATGTGCACGGGTTGACGACTAGTGATTACTAGAGCTTACTGGTTTCTCCTTTGTTTGCTGATGTTCAGGTAATTTATTCAATCTGAAGCCAAATACTCATGCATATACCAGTGACCCCCTACAGTTTGGAAATTATGGAAAGGTACCAGTGACAAGTCAGAGCCCCAATTATTAAGTGTTATTCCATCTACATTAGGAATTGATGTAGTTTTTGCTCCCCAAATTGCAGTCCATTTCTCCGACTGATCTAGCTACTACGGCGGCCAGAATTAGTAAGGTGTGATCAACGTGGCCGTATAATTAGATTAGGAAGAATACTAAACTTGTACTCCTAACAGTGGGGCTGTAATATTTCCACAAGCGTTCATCTGGGCCTTATCCTACGCCATCTCCAAAGATTTAAAAATGCAAGTGTGGTTCAGATGAATGTAAGGATAATGAGATACTTTCTTGCAGGAAAAACTCCCATGCTCGCTTGATGATGATGATGTCTCGCTTGATACTCCCTTGTCCGCTGAGACGGCAATCTGTCGCCGCTGGCGACCAGCGGCATTCTGCTCAATGGCGGCCAAGGCATGCCTTGTGGCTGTCCAGGAAGCTCGAATCAGGCTGGACCTGAGAAGAAACAGAGCACGGTCTTGTGATGTCCTAGCTGAATCAGAGTACAATAAGCAAAAGTGCAGAACAACATTCACTTGTATAACAACTCCACTTCCATGTGCAGCTCTGCTGCAATGGAGCATTCATTTGCGTAGTGATTTACTGAACCAATTTGAACTTAGTTCAAGCCGAGACTATTTTACAACATCTTATCTTATCCCGAAGGTACTAGTCCATATTGAAATATCCAAAACATCTTATATTTGCAAACGGAGGGAGTGCTAAAGTTTTTTCATCCAATCCATCCATCCATGGAGTGCACTAGCTAGTCTAGGCCACGGATAATGACCACCTAGCATGTAACAACTAAGCCATGGTGGCCAATCCCATTAAGTAGAAATTTAGCTACCATTAGAAACCATAGAACAGAAGCATAGAAGTACAATAGCTAATAATAAGACAGCTCTACACGATCTATAGCTAACGACAGAATAGAAGTACCATCGGAAGCTCTAGGAACCAAGTAACACACGGCATCAGTAGCTAAATAATATACATGGACACAACCATTACTTACAACTAGAAACTCTAGGAACGCCTAGAAATGGAGGCCAGAGGACCAGGCCAGAGGACCACATCCAGCAGTAATACAAGCACGCCAACACAGGAATTGCGCAACCATTCGACGGCCATAAGACTAGTAGCCAAGAAATGGCCGCACAATCAGCCACCCGGAGCACGAGAGGGGGAAGGGGAGGAAGAACCGGGGGATTACCGAGACGGAGACAAAGTGGGAATGACCACCGCCACCGCCGTTGGACCAGAAGGCGTCGTGGCCGAGGAAGCCCGCGCCGAGTAGCCGAGGCAGGGGCGCGGGGGCTCGGGAGGAGGAGCAGAAGACGGCCACCACACCGCCGCACCGGCGAGCTAGGGTTTGCCTCGGGGGCGCGCGTAGGGGCGGGAGGCCGGGCCGGAGGCGGCGAATCGGCGGATGGGGGCGAGGGGGAGCCGGGCCGGTGAGGCGTGGCGCGGGGTGGCACCGGAGCTGGCCGGAATCGGCCGGCGACGGCGGCGGCAGAGGGGGGATTGGGACGGGACGAGCGTGCGCCGCGTGCGGGGGGAGGGAGAGAGAGAGAGAGGTGGGAAGGGGAGAGGAGAAGAGAGGCGTGGCCATGTTTTTTTAGGGTCGGCATGGCCATGTTTAGTAGAGCGAGAGGGGTGGACAACTTAGTAGTAGCGTGGGGGTCTAACCTGCGCTACTACTACTTACTTAGTAGTAGCGCCGGTTTTATACCCCTCGCTACTACTATGGCCTATCCCAGGGGCATTGTTGGAGACCACTTACTAGCAGCGCGGATTTATACCCCTCGCTATTACTATCAACTTAGTAGTAGCGCCGTTTTTATACCCCTCGCTACTACTAATTAGCAGTAGCACCCACTTTTAAACCGCGCTACTGATAAACTTCTGTGTATAAGGTTTTCCCTAGTAGTGGAGAGTTCCGTCAGCATGACGGTGTGGTGACGATGATGATGTTCTACCGATGCAGGGCTTCGCCTAAGCACCGCTACGATATTATCGAGGTAGATTATGGTGGAGGGGGCACCACACACGGCTAAGAGATCCAATGAATCAATTGTTGTGTCGATGGAGTGCCCCTTGCCTCAGTATATAAAGGAGGAGAGGAGGGGAGAGAACAGCCCTCTCTATGGCGCGCCCTGGGGAGTCCTACTCCCACCGGGAGTAGGATTCCCCCCTTCCATGTAGAAGGAGTAGGAGTCAAGGAAAGGGAAGAAAGAAGGGAAGGAAGGAGGGGGCTCAGCCCCTCCCCCTAGTCCAATTCAGACTAGGCCTTGGGGTTGGGGGGAGTGCTCTCGGCAGCCCCTCTCTCTTTCCCATATGGCCCAATAAGGCCCAATACTTCTCCCCGGCGAATTCCCGTAACTCTCCGGTACTCCGATAAATACCCGAATCACTCGGAACCTTTCTGATGTCTGAATATAGTTGTCCAATATATCGATCTTTACGTCTCGACCATTTCGAGACTCCTTTTCATGTCCCCGATCTCATCCGGGACTCCGAACTGCCTTCGGTACATCAAAACACATAAAATCGTAATATAACCGTCATCAAACTTTAAGCGTGCGGACCCTACGGGTTCGAAACTTTGTAGACATGACCAAGACACGTCTCCGGTCAATAACCAATAGCGAAAACTGGATGCTCATATTGGCTCCCACATATTCTACGAAGATCTTTATCGGTCAAAACTGCATAACAACATACGTTGTTCCCTTTGTCATCGGTATGTTACTTGTCCGAGATTCGATCGTCGGTATCTCAATACCTAGTTCAATCTCGTTACCGGCAAGTTTCTTTACTCGTTTCGTAATACATCATCCCGCAACTAACTCATTAGTTGCAATGCTTATATTAATGTGCATTACTGACTCGGCCCAGAGATACCTCTCCGACAATCCGAGTCGCCAAAAAGTGTGTTCGCACACGAACACGTCACCGTATACCTCCAACGCCAAGGGTGATGCACCGCAGCTCATGTCAAAGGAGGCCCGTTCGGAAGCGCGGTACGCAAGCAATCCGGCAGGCGCTTTTGAGCACCCAAAACCCCACGCGCCCGGGAGGGACCCCGTCTGGACACGCGGCGGCTATGGGCTGCCCTAGGTCGGTTCGCCCGCCCCTAGAGCCTCGAGGATCGTTGCCCTTCAATACGAAGAACGAGAGAGAAAGAACAAGGGAGAAATGTAAAACTAGGGTAAAAAGTAGATGGGTTTTGCGATTGTGTGTTGTTATTCAATCGGCCGTCACCCCTTAAGTATATAAGAGGCGGCTGGACTTCACATGCAAGGAAAAGGTTTCAAAACCCTAGTCCAATTCAGATTTGTTTGGTCCGAACTGTCCAAAACTGTTCGGTAAAATCTGGCTGCATCTTGCGGGCCATGTTTCGAGGAGTAAACAACCTCGGATCGAAACGAGCCCAAAAGCAATCTTGACCGTTTAGACGAGATGAACAACTTTCATGTTGAACGTTTTCCGATCTGAGGCCATCTTGAAGGGGTTTTCGGCTGTTTTCCGAAGTCTGCAGCAGCGAAATTCAAAACCCGGACGAATATACCCGGAGTGTCCGGCCATCCACAGAGAAAATCAAAACCCGGATGGTTGTCCCCGGAGTGTCCGGCCATCCGGTGCAGCAGCGTCTTGTACTTGCTGTAACTTTTGCATACGACCTTGGATTAAGACGTTTTTTATATCAAAATCGACCGTTTCGACGAGACGAAGACAACTTCTGTAGAAAGGTTTTCCATTTGATGTCGTCTTGGGGGCTTAATCCTCCAAACTGTACTCTGAATATAAGATCCTTGTACTTTGAGCATAGTTTCGGCCTTCGAGATGAAATCGGACGGCGATGGCCCAAACTGCAAAGACGTTCATATCAACAATACAGAACTCTTTTGTGTAGATCTTCTCCATTTGAGGCCATTTTAAATAAGTTCTTGACCATGCCAAAATCTGGTGTGAACAGTGTGTACAGCAAGGATGATTGTGGTAAACTAAAAAGCAAAGACTCATATCATACAAGATGCTCCAAGCAAAACACATATCATGTGGTAAGTAAAAATATAGCTCTAAGTAAAGGTACCGATAGACGAAGATGAAAGAGTGGATGCCTTCCGGGGCATCCCCAAGCTTAGGCTTTTGGTTGTCCTTGAATATCTTGGGGTGCCATGGGCATCCCCAAGCTTAGTCTTTTGCCACTTGAGGGAGTCCTGGATTAGGGGGTGTCCGGATGGCCGGACTATGACCTTTGGCCGGACTCCCGGACTATGAAGATACAAGATTGAAGACTTCGTCCCGTGTCCGGATAGGACTTTCCTTGGCATGGAAGGCAAGCCTCGCGATACGATATGTAGATCTCCTCCCATTGTAACCGACTCTGTGTAACCCTAGCCCTCTCCTGTGTCTATATAAACCGGAGAGATTTAGTCCGTAGGACGAACAACAATCATACCATAGGCTAGCTTCTAGGGTTTAGCCTCTCTGATCTCGTGGTAGATCAACTCTTGTACTACCCATATCATCAACATTAATCAAGTAGGAGTAGGGTTTTACCTCCATCGAGAGGGTTCGAACCTGGGTAAAAACATCGTGTCCCTTGTCTCCTGTTACCATCCGCCTAGACGCACAGTTCGGGACCCCCTACCTGAGATCCGCCGGTTTTGACACCGACATTGGTGCTTTCATTGAGAGTTCCTCTGTGTCGTCACCTTTAGGCCCGATGGCTTCTTCGATCATCAACCACGACGCGATCCAGGGTGAGACTTTTCTCCCCGGACAGATCTTCGTATTCGGTGGTTTCGCACTGCCGGCCAATTCGCTTGGCCATCTGGAGCAGATCGAAAGCTACGCCCCTGGCCATCAGGTCAGATTTGGAAGTTTAAACTACATAGCTAACATCCGCGGAGACTTGATCTTCGACGGATTCGAGCCGCGGCCGAGCGCGCCTCGTTGTCACGATGGGCATGATCTAGCTCTGCCGCCGGACAGTGCCCAGAGCGCCGCTCAGGTGTCTGCTCCGACCCTCAGCTCGGAGCCGACTGCGCCAGTCGAGGACGGGTGGCTAGACGCCGCCTCGGGGGCTGCAATCTCTATGGTGATCGAGCCGAACACCAATCTTGTCCCTAGCGGAGCTTGTGACTCCAAGGTGCCGGACTCCTTTCCGGACTCCGAATCTTTCGCACCCCTTCCGATCGAACCCAATTGGGATCCGATCATGGAGTTCACCGCCGCGGACATCTTTCAACACTCGCCCTTTGGCGACATCCTAAATTCACTAAAATCTCTCTCTTTATCAGGAGAGCCCTGGCCAGACTATGGTCAGCAGGGTTGGGATGCGGACGGCGAAGAAATTCGAAACCCACCCACCACCCACTTCATAGCCACTGTCGACGATTTAACCGACATGCTCGACTTCGACTCCGAAGACATCGACGGTATGGACGCCGATGAAGAAGACGAACAAGAACCAGCGCCTATAGGGCACTGGACAACCACCTTATCCCATGACGTATACATGGTGGACACACCTAAAAGAAACAACGACGAGGATCAAAAGGGCGCAACAAGAGATGGTTCCCTTGAAAAGCAATCAAAGCGGCGGCGGAAGCGCCGCGCCAAACCCCACCTTAGCAGAGACCCAGCCATAGAGCAGGACGAACCGGCGGACGACGAACATGCCATCGAGCAACCGTTCGAACAGGACAACTTGGATAGACAAACCGAACAACCCGTCCCCGGCAAAAATAATAGTCCGGACGACCTCACGCCGGACAAGTTGCTGGAGAAGAATAACCTCCACCAAAGGCTCGTCGCCACTGCGTGTAGCCTGAAAAAGCAGAAGCGGAAGCTCAAAACAGCGGAAGATGCACTCAGAATCAGATGGGGCAAAGTACTCAACACCGCACACAAGTACGGCGACAGTCACCACACAAAGAGCTATCCAAAGCGAAAATCACTACCGGAATTTGATGAGGAGGCCTTGGAGCCCCCACGGTCAAAAAACAAGGAAGCCACCAGGTCGGATAGACGACCCCACGGCCGACATCGAACGACAAAGGGCGCCGCATTCAATCCGGCATGCGATCCGCACAAGGATTCGAATCAAAAAGACGGCCCAACTAGATATATCTATGGGCCAAGAAAGCAAGCTCTAGTAAGCAATGCAACGCAACGAATATCCGAACATCACGGCACACCGAAATACAGGGGCGCCGCGCATCCCCTATGTTTCACCGATGAGGTGCAGGACCATGAATTTCCAGCGGGATTCAAGCCCATAAGCATAGAGGCATACGATGGAACAACAGACCCTGGAGTCTGGATTGAGGATTATATCCTCCACATACACATGGCCAGAGGAGATGACCTCCACGCCATAAAATACTTACCCCTCAAGCTCAAAGGGCCAGCCCGATATTGTCTTAAAAGCCTTCCCAAAAACACCATAGGAAGTTGGGAGGAGCTCGAGGATGCTTTTTGGGCAAATTTTCAAGGGACCTATGTCCGACCTCCGGATGCACACGATCTAAGTCATATAACTAAACAACCCGGACAGTCAGCCCGGAAACTCTGGAACCTATTTCTTACTAAAAAGAATCAGATAGTCGACTGTCCAGACACCGAAGCCCTAGCAGTTTTCAAGCATAGCGTTCGAGATGAATGGCTCGCCAGACACCTCGGCCAAGAAAAGCCAAGAACAATGGCCGCATTGACAAGCCTCATGACTCACTTTTGCGCAGGAGAGGATAGCTGGTTGGCAAGAAGCAGCACCAGCAACCCAAATATATTCAAAGTCAGAGATGGAAACGAGAAACCGCGCCGTAGCAAGAAACATCGCTGGATCAAGGATAACAGCCCGAAGAGCACGACAGTCAACGCCGGATTCAAAAGCTCTCGGCAGAATCAGAAAAAGCCGCCCCCAAAGATAATAGGGACGAGCTATCTAACCTCAACAAAATCTTGGACAAAATATGCCAAATCCACAGTACTCCCGGGAGGCCTACAAACCACACCCACAGAGATTGTTGGGTCTTCAAGCAATCCGGCAAACTCAACGCCGAACACAAGGGGCTCAACATACCAAGCGAGGATGATGACGAACCCCACAAGCAGAGCACCAAAGAACAAAAGAAGTTCCCGCAAGAAGCCAAAACAGTAAATTCACTTCATGTGACAAACGGGAAGAACAGAGTGGCGCCTACGGAGATACGCGCCATACGACCTGTCCCAGAGGAGTCCCGCCACTGGTTGTTACAACCAATCACCTTCGATCATCAGGATTACTGTAGAGGTATCCGGAACGCAGGCTGGACTGCGCTGGTCTTAGATCCGATAATTGACGGACTCCACTTTACACAAGTCCTAATGGACGGCGGCAGTGATCTAAACCTGCTATATCAGGACACAATCCGCAAAATGGGGATAAACCCAGCAATAATTCGCCATGGCAACACTTCCTTTCAAGGGGTCACGCCAGGCCCATATACCCATTGTATGGGTTCCCTCTTCTTAAAAGTTGTGTTCGGCTCCCCCGACAACTTCCGAAGCTAAAAGCTAACCTTCCACATCGCCGCATTCATAAGTAGCTATCAAGCACTACTGGGACGCGAAGCTTTCGCCGCTTTAACGCAATACCACATTATGCATCCCTTACACTCAAAATGCCCGGTCCACGAGGCATCATCTCATTAAAGGGAAATATTGAGTGTTCCTCGAGTGCGAGCGATGGTGCGGCTGCCTTGACAGCCGCACACCAAACCAGCTTTACTAGTTAGAGCACCTAAACAGGTCGTTCAAGACCCCGGACATGGCTCGACGAGTCCGGCGCAAACATACAAAGGCTTAATAGCCGCATACCCCTATACAAGGGGCTCCGCGTGTTTACACCGAGAGCAATAAAGCTCAATTCTACCCATTTTCTGCATTATACTTTGTTTATTTTAACATAGATTCTCACACGATCGTTTTCAACTAAGTTCCTCTCTTTTACAGACGAACACCGTGCTACACCCATCCAGGATACGGCACAACGGAGACACAGGCGCAGACGTGCAGTAGGGACCCGTTTCAAGGATTCTTTTCAGATTAAGACCCTGCGTAAACCTTTTTTACTGTCTCTTGTTGATAACATCCCCCGGTTTTTTGCTATAACCGAGGAGGAGGCTGGCGTCTTGGCATGTGGCCACGCCAGAATTTTGCGCGTACCTGGACACCAGGGGCTTCTTACCAAGGGCTTTTGTTTGGCCCGTTTTCATAAAGACCGAATACCTTAGGGAGTGTTCGGCGTTGCGAGTTTGGCCTTATATGCATCAGCTCCGAATCATGTCTTTGGTCAAATGTTGGGTTTGACCGGCTCCTGTGTTTTGCTGCCTTACGTTCCGCACTATCGGCTAAGGCGGCACCAGGAGAACTACTGCGATTGTGCCCCGGTTCGGCCAGGCGAGCACCTCAGTAGAGAAAGCCGAAAACTGACTGTCATGATATAGCGAGAGACTGGTCAACCACTCGATGACTTGCCAGAATCTTTAGGATTCCTCCGCATTAACGAAGGGCCGTTTCCCGGTCAGCCACACACACGCCCCGAATTCGGACGAGCGCGGTGCCCCTAGGGGCTATTCAGTAGCCCCACTGTCAAACTCCTATGGCTAAGTAAAAGTGATAAAGCATTATAGTCCGGTTGCCTAGTTGCTGCGCTATCACCTCCTTCATAGGACCAAGACGTTGGATCAAGTGTGAAAATGCGTCTTCTGCGAACACCCCCGCATTATATGCGTGGGGGCTGAAGCCAACGACTGCCATCTTTCAGGTTATATACACATATACATTAACGGCCGCACAGGAGGTATTCTAATTCTTGAAAGCACAAGTATAAAAAGCTTTTATATTCCATCAAAACATTGTTTTACAGTAGCACATGTTATTCAAATACAACATCCTTCGAGCACTGCGTCTCTATTAAACGAGCGCCCTGCAGAACTTCCTCAAAGTAGTGCTTGGCAGGTACTCGGCTTTCGTCCGAATCCTGGGATGCAACAACACTGGCCTTCATATCCGCCCAGTATGTCTTGACACGGGCAAGAACCATCTGTGCACCCTCTATGCATGCTGACCTCTTCACTGCATCAATAAGTGACAACGTACCAAGGAACTGCTGCACCAAGCTAAAATAACTCTTCGGCTCTGGCTCTTCCAGCCACAGACGACTCGCGACGTACCTCATGGCGAGTCCGGATAACCTGTTCAGCTCCGCCCAAGCGGCCAAATGGTCGGATACTGAAAGTGGGCGCTCTGGATTGTGGAACTGCGACCAAAAAAGTTCTTCCAATTCAAGGTCACCTAGACCCCGGAAGTGTTTGGTCGCGTCCGCGGCACTCGCCGCCAAATCCAAATAAGTGTTCGCCGCACTCCACTTCCGGTCTAACAGAGCATACTTAGGATCCCCGAACTTCATCCGCAGCATATAGGGCTTTCCAGTCGCGATATCTCCGGCCTGACGTAACTCCTCCTTCATAGCTCTCATTGTAGAGCGAGTGTCCTTGGCCTTGGCAGTGACCTTTTCTAGGTCCTTCTATGCCACCCTATCTTCTTTTCAATGAAGCTCACAACGGTCGGCAGCATCCTTCAATTTTACAGCCATCTCGGCCATTTCTTTCTTGCTCTGGCAGTGAGCAGCCTGTTCGGCTTTTAGCTCTTCAGCCGCTTTAACGGCAGCCGCATCGCTTTTCCTCGCTTGCTCCTTGGCTCAGGCAAGTTCCGCCCGAAGGTTTTCCACGGTAGCGGCACCATCTGCATTAAGCACATATGTTATAAGGTACAAGCATCAAGCTCCTCTTACCAGATGCCTTTGGAGACATTACATACCTTGTGCCTCGTCTAGCCGCTCATTTACAAGCGCGATGTAGGCATCTGCCATGTCAAGTTGCCGCTTTAGCTTGGCAAATTCATTAGTACGGCTAGCAACCGGACACCTCGCCACCTACATAGGAAAGGTGACATATTATACCTGGGATTATGATCCTCTGTGCGCCGTCATTTTTGACAACACACAGACTCTCAGGGGATACAATCTATACAGGGCGCATTTTATATATGTGGCTCTGTCCAAAGGTACATCTTTTTGCGTACCTCAAAACCTGTCAGTAAACTCCTGGCGGCCTCGTACAATCCACTTTAGCGGATGAAATCCTTCCAATCACCGTGTCCATCAACACACGGTGTTCTTCTGAGATAGGCGCTCGCCCGAGCAGATCCTTCAGCTCCTCCGACCGTGCACCAAAAGGTGCCGGACTAGTCCACGACCTTTTTCAAGGTCCGGATTTGGAAAAAAACCTTCGAGACGACATCTCGGGGTCGCCCGCCTCGCAAGACGGTACAGCGGTGGGAGGCGTTTCGCTCTCCATCATCTCCGGACGAAGATCCCCTGAAAATGAGTTCTGCTGAGAAGGGTTGAGATCCGAACTGCAAGGTAAAATTTCGGTTATCTTCCTCAGAAAAAAAACAGGGATATCACTCATTTTAAAACCCCTCTCTCTACTTACGGCTCGGTGGAGAGCTGATCCCCTTGGGGGCGTAATGCAGCCGGGGCACCCTCCGGCTCCGGACCCTCTGACGAAGATTTCTTCCCCCGCTTTAAGGCCATTGCCTCCGGGTCTTCAGAGGCGGTCCTCTTCTTTCCCTGGATAGAGGAATTCTCGATTCCTCCTTTCCTGACAGTCTCCTTCACGGAGGCGGTAGCTTCTTTGTTCCCCTCTTCGCCTTCTTCCAAAGGCGCAATCTCCAGCATCCTGGTCAACATGGGATCCGGCGTGGTCTCAGGGAGGGGGGCCGGACACCTGATAATCTTTGCTTTCGCTATCCACTCCTGTTTAAAGGATAGCTCTTTTGAGGGCAGTGTTATGATAAATGTACGGATAGCGTGTCCGGGTACAGGGCTACTTACTTGAGTGTCCGGGCGATTGCAGCTCAGACCTACGACCTCGGACAAGTCCGGACACATTGCTTGTGATCCGAAGAACAATTTGTACATCTCCATGGGCGTCGTGCCCATAAAATGTTGGAGGGCTCGCGGTCCTTCCGGATTAAATTCCCACAGGCAGAGGGGGCGACGTTTGCAGGGCAGCATGCGGCGAATCAGCATAACCTGCGCCACCACGGCCAAATTGGTATCTCTTTCTAGGAGATCTCGAACGCGACCCTGCAGCAAGGGCACGTCCTTGGACGGCCCCCCGTTGAGCCCTTTATTGACCCATGACGCTAGCCATGGTGGGGGACCCGAGCGAAAAGCAGGTGGTGCCACCCAAGTGGTGCCCCTGGGAGCTGTGATGTAAAACCACTCTCGTTGCCATAAGCCGAACTCCTCTTGAAAAGAGCCCTCGGGCCATGGGGCGTCGGCAATCTTGCTTATAATGGCACCTCCGCACTCAGCGTGCTGCCCCTCGATCGTCTTCGGTTCTACCTTGAAGGTTTTAAGCCACAATCCGAAGTGAGGAGTAATATAGAGGAAGGCCTCACACACGACAATGAACGATGAGATTTGGAGGATGGACTCCGGAGCTAAGTCGTGAAATTTCAGCCCGTAATAAAACATGAGCCCACTCACAAAGGGATCAATCGGAAAGCCTAGCCCCCAAAGGAAGTGAGATGTGAACACCACAGTGTCACCAGGCTGGGGAGTGGGAATAGCCTGCCCTTGAGCAGGCAGCCTATGCGAGATTTTGCCGGTCAGATACCTGGCATCTCTCAGCTTTCGCATGTCTTCTTCCATAACGGAGGAAGGCATCCACCGGCCTTGGAGGTTGGAGCCGGACATCATCGAAGGTCCGAAGCGCCTGAATCTGGAGCTTTGGGTGTTGGAACTCGAGGCGAGAGGCGGATTTTGATTGGATTAAAATAAAGGAGTTGAGCCTTGGTCTCTTTATAAAGAGGTTGAATACCAAGAGCCCTCCCCGTGACCATTTGGGACTCACTTTCAATTAAGAAGTCGTACCAATGGCATGGTTGGGTTACCCACGCCTGTATTGATGAGGATCCCGAAATAAGGGGACACGATCTCTGCTTTGACAAGACGTGCCAAGGAAACCGCCTCGCTAAACGCGCTGAGGTGGGACAGTAAAACGGATAAAGGCGTGGCCGTGGCATGATGTCACCCTACGGAATACGTCAGCAGATTAGATTTGTGTAAGTATTATTCTCTCTACGGTGGTATGTGGAAATTATTTTGCAGAGCCGGACACGATCCTTGTGTTCAACATCTTCTATGAAGTATTCAGAGGAGGAACCTGCCTTGCAATGTCGAAGACAATTTGCGCGGCGGACTCGTCGTCATTGAAGCCCAGTTCAGGGGCTACTGAGGGAGTCCTGGATTAGGGGGTGTCTGGATGGCCGGACTATGACCTTTGGCCGGACTCCCGGACTATGAAGATACAAGTTTGAAGACTTCATCCCGTGTCCGGATAGGACTTTCCTTGGCGTGGAAAGCAAGCCTGGTGATACGATATGTAGATCTCCTCCCATTGTAACCGACTCTGTGTAACCCTAGCCCTCTCCGGTGTCTATATAAACCGGAGAGATTTAGTCTATAGGACGAACAACAATCATACCATAGGCTAGCTTCTAGGGTTTAGCCTCTCTGATCTCGTGGTAGATCAACTCTTGTACTACCCATATCATCAATATTAATCAAGCAGGAGTAGGGTTTTACCTCCATCGAGAGTGCCCGAACCTGGGTAAAAACATCGTGTCCCTTGTCTCCTATTACCATCCGCCTAGACGCACAGTTCGGGACCACCTACCCGAGATCCGCCGGTTTTGACACCGACACCACTCTTTATTCCATAGTCCATCAAATCTTTATCCAAAACTTGAAAACTTCGCAACACAAAACTCAACAGGAAATCTCATAAGCTCCGTTAGTGCAAGAAAGAAAAACCAGCACATAAGGTATTGTAATCAAACTCATTCTTTATTTATATTGGTGTTAAACATACTGTATTCCAACGTCTCGATGGTTCATAACCCCCGATACTAGCCATAGATGCATCAAAATAAGCAAACAACACACGAAAAACAGAATCTATCAAAAACAGAATAGTCTGCAGCAATCTGTAACTTTAGAATACTTCTGGAAACTTAAAAATCCTACCAAAATAGGACGTCCTAGGTAATTTGTCTATTGATCTACAAAAAAAAGAATCAAGGCAAAATCACGTTTCTGTGATTTATTGATTTTTTTCTCGTGCACGCAAAGTTTCTATTTTTTAGCAGAATCAAATTAACTTTCACCCAAGGTTATCCTATAGGTTCTACTTGGCACAAACACTAATTAAACATGAAAACACATCTGAACATAGACTAAACAAATTATTTATTACTAAACAGGAACAAAAATCAAGGAACAAAAATAAAGTTGGGTTGCCTCCCAACAAGTGCTATCGTTTAACGCCTCTTGCTAGGCATAAAAGCGAGAATAGATCTAAGTATTGCCATCTTTGGCATTTGGAAAGAAAAGAGAAAATTTCTTATCTATAGCATTTATCCTTCTATTTTGGGAAAGCACATGGACATTAATGGAGGAAGAAAGATTAAGCACGTCTTGGAAATTTGCATCTAGGGTAGCTTTCATCTCTTTAATATTTCGTTTTGATAAAAGCATAAGAGAGTGGTGGATTCAACCTTGTCATTCATGGGGTGCCCAAATATAGTTTTCATTTTTTCATAGGTATCTATAGCATCCCCTTCAAGAAAACCTTCTTCAAAAATAGAATCTAAAACTTGCTTAAACGAAGGTGGTAACCCAACATAAAAGCTTTTAAGGTAAATCTCAACTTGATATTGTGGCACATAGCTACCTCGAATCCTTAATAGCCTATCCCAAGCATCTTTTAAAGACTCATCAAGTAAATAACAAAAAATTCCGGAGTCCTCTTCATCAAAATTATTTAAATTCTCATTGGTAACCCCGGTAGATCTTTCTAAAGCATCATTATTAAGGAGTTTAGAGAGGATAGAGGGACTATCCAAAGTACTAGAACTTGGAAGCACACCCTTAGCTCTTCTTTACTCAGCATGGCAACAAAATAAACAATCTAACACACAAGCACACAAGAGACAAGCGAAAAAGAGAGGAGAACGGGAAAGAGAGGGCGAATAAAACGGCAAGGGTCAAGTGGGGGAAAGGAAAACTGTTGGGGAACGTAGTAATTTCAAAAAAAAAATCCTACACACACACAAGATCATGGTGATGCATAGCAACGAGAGGGGAGAGTGTTGTCCACGTACCCTCGTAGACCGATAGCGGAAGCATTATAACAACGCAGTTGATGTAGTCGTACGTCTTCACGGCCCGACCGATCAAGCACCACAACTACGACACCTCCAAGTTCTAGCACACGTTCAGCTCGATGACGATCCCCGGACTCCGATCCAGCAAAGTGTCGGGGAAGAGTTCTGTCAGCACGACGGTGTGGTGACGATCTTGATGTTCTACCGTCGCAGGGCTTTGCCTATGCATCACTACAATATTATCGAGGTGGACTATGGTGGAGGGGGGCACCGCACACGGCTAAGAGATCCAAGGGATCAATTTTTGTTGTGCCTAGAGGTGCCCCCTGCCCCCGTATATAAAGAAGCAAGGGGGGAGTGAGCGGCCGGCCTAGGAGGGGGCGCGCCAAGGGGTGTCCTACTCCCACCGGGAGTAGGACTCCCTCCTTCCTTGTTGGAGAAGGGGAAAGAGGGGGAGAGGAAGAAGGAAAAAGGGGGATGCGTTCCTTGTCCAATTCGGACCAGAGGGGTGGCGCAGACCTCCTTCCTTTTGGCCTCTCTCCTCTATTCCCGTATGGCCCAATAAGGCCCATATACTCCCCGGCGAATTCTCGTAACTCCCCAGTACTCCGAAAAATACCCGAATCACTCGGAACCTTTCCGAAGTCCGAATATAGTCGTCCAATAAATCGATCTTTACGTCTCGACCATTTCGAGACTCCTCGTCATGTCCCCGATCTCATCCGGGACTCCGAACTCCTTCGATACATCAAAACTCATAAACTCATAATATAACTGTCATCGAAACCTTAAGCGTGTGGACCCTACGGGTTCGAGAACAATGTAGACATGACCGAGACATGTCTCCGGTCAATAACCAATAGAGGAACCTGGATGCTCATATTGGCTCCCACATATTCTACGAAGATCTTTATCGGTCAAACCGCATAACAACATACGCTGTTCCCTTTGTCATCGGTATGTTACTTGCCCGAGATTCGATCGTCGGTATCTCAATACCTAGTTCAATCTCGTTACTGGCAAGTCTCTTTACTCGTTCCGTAATACATCATCCCACAACTAACTCATTAGTTGCAATGTTTGCAAGGCTTAAGTGATGTGTATTACCGAGAGGGCCCAGAGATACCTCTCCGACAATCGGAGTGACAAATCCTAATCTCGAAATATGCCAACCCAACATGTACCTTCGGAGACACCTGTAGAGCACCTTTATAATCACCCAGTTACGTTGTGAGGTTTGGTAGCACACAAAGTGGTCCTCCGGTAAACGGGAGTTGCAAAATCTCATAGTCATAGGAACATGTATAAGTCATGAAGAAAGCAACAACAACATACTAAACGATCAAGTGCTAAGCTAACGGAATGGGTCAAGTCAATGACATCATTCTCCTAATGATGTGATCTTGTTAATCAAATGACAACTCTTTGTCCATGGCTAGGAATAATAACCATCTTTGATTAATGAGCTAGTCAAGTAGAGGCATACTAGTGACACTCAGTTTGTCTATGTATTCACACATGTATCATGTTTCCGGTTAATACAATTCTAGCATGAATAATAAACATTTATCATGAAATAAGGAAATAAATAATAACTTTGTTATTGCCTCTAGGGCATATTTCCTTCAGTCTCCCACTTGCACTAGAGTCAATAATCTAGTTCACATCACCATGTGATTCAACACCAATATTCACATCTGTATGTGATTAACACCCATAGTTCACATCGTCATGTGACCAACACCCGAAGGGTTTACTAGAGTCAATAATCTAGTTCACATCGCTATGTGATTAACACCCAAAGAGTACTAAGGTATAATCATGTTTTGCTCGTGAGAGAAGTTTAGTCAACGGGTCTATCACATTCAGAGCCGTATGTATTTTGCAAATATTCTATGTCTACAATGCTCTGCACGGAGCTACTCTAGCTAATTGCTCCCACTTTCAATATGTATCCAGATTGAGACTTAGAGTCATCTGGATTGGCGTAAAAGCTTGCATCGATGTAAGTCTTTACGACGAACTCTTTTATCACCTCCATAATCGAGAAACATCTCCTTAGTCCTCGCTAAGGATATTCTTGACCGCTGTCCAGTGATCTACTCTTAGATCAAAATTGTATTCCTTTGCAAAACTCAGAGCAAAGTATACAATAGGTCTGGTAGACAGCATAGCATGCTTTATACAACCTATGACTGAGGCATAGGGAATGACTTTTCATTCTCTTTTTATTTTCTGCCATGGTCGGGTTTTGAGTCTTACTCAACTTCACACCTTTGTATCACAGACAAGAACTCTTTCTTTGACTGTTCTATTTTAAACCATATCAAAAATCTTGTCAAGGTATGTACTAATTGAAAGTCTTATCAAGCGTCTTGATCTATCTCAATAGATCTTGATGCTCGATATGTAGGTAGCTTTACTGAGGTCTTTCTTTGAAAAACTCCTTTCAAACACTCCTTTTATGCTTTCCAGAAAAATTCTACATCATTTCCGATCATCAATATGTCATTCACATATACTTATCAGAAAGGCTGTAGTGCTCCCACTCACTTTCTTGTCAATACATGCCTTTCCAAAAGTCTGCATAAAACCATATGCTTTAATCAACTCACCAAAGCATAGATTCCAACTCCGAGATGCTTGCACCAGTCCATTGATGGATCGCTGGAGCTTGCACATTTTGTTAGCACCTTTAGGATTGACAAAACCTTCTGGTTGCATCATATACAACTCTTCTTTAAAAAAATCCATTAAGGAATGTAGTTTTGACATCCATTTGCCAGATTTCATAAAATGTGGCAATTGCTAACATGATTCAGACAGACTTAAGCATCGATATGAGTTAGTAAATCTCATCGTATTCAACACCTTGAACTTGTCAAAAAACCTTTTTGCGACAAGTCGAGCTTTGTAGATAGTAACACTACTATCAGCGTCCGTCTTCCTCTTGAAGATCCATTTATTTTTCTATAGCTTGCCGATCATCGGGCAAGACAACCAAAGTCCACACTTTGTTCTCATACATGGATCCCATCTCAGATTTCATGGCCTCAAGCCATTTCACGGAATCTGGGCTCATCATCGCTTCCTCATAGTTCGTAGGTTCATCATGGTCTAGTAACATGACTTCCAGAACAGGATTACCGTACCACTCTGGTGCGGATCTTATTCTGGTTGACCTACGAGGTTCAGTAGTAACTTGATCTGAAGTTTCATGATCAATATCATTAGCTTCCTCACTAATTGGTGTAGTGGTCACTGGAACTGATTTCTATGATGAACTACTTTCCAATTCAGGAGAAGGTACAATTACCTTATCAAGCTCTACTTTCCTCCCACTCACTTCTTTCGAGAGAAACTCCTTCTCTAGAAAGGATCCATCTTAGCAATGAATATTTTGCCTTCGGATCTGGGATAGAAGGTGTACCCAACAATTTCCTTTGGGTATTCTATGAAGACGTACTTCTCCGATTTAGGGTTGAGCATATCAGGTTGAAACTTTTTCACATAAGCATCGCAGCCCCAAACTTTAAGAAGTGACAACTTTAGTTTCTTGTCAAACCACAGTTCATAAGGCGTCGTATCAACGGATTTCGATGGTCCCTATTTAAAGTGAATGCAACTGTCTCTAATGCATAACCCCAAAACGATAGTAGTAAACCGATAAGAGACATCATAGATCGCACCATATCTAGTAAAGTACGATTACAATGTTCGGACACACCATTACATTGTGGTGTTCCAGGTGGCATGAGTTGCGAAACTATTTCACATTGTTTCAAATGAAGACCAAACTCGTAAGTCAAATATTCGTCTCCACGATCAGATCGTAGAAACTTTATTTTTCTTGTTACGATGATTTTCCACTTCACTCTAAAATTCTTTGAACTTTTCAAATGTTTCAGACTTGTGTTTCATTAAGTAGATATAGTCATATCTGCTCAAATCATCTTGTGAAGGTCAGAAAATAACGATACCCGCCACAAGCATCAACACTCATTGGACTGTATACATCGATATGTATTCTTTCCAACAAATCAGTAGCTCATTCCATTGTTCCGGAGAACCGAGTTTTAGTCATCTTGCCCATAAGGCACGGTTCGCAAACATCAAATGATTCATAACCAAGTGATTCCAAAATTCCATCTTAATGGCGTTTCTTCGTGCGCTTTACACCCGATATGACCCAAACGGCAGTGCCAAAAATGAGTTGCACTATCATTATTAACTTTGCATCTTTTGGCATCAATATTATGAATATGTGTATCACTACGATCGAGATCCAACAAACTATTTTCATTGGGTGTATGACCATTGAAGGTTTTATTCATGTAAATAGAACAACAATTATTCTCCGACTTTAAATGAATAACCGTATTGCAATAAACATGATCAAATCATACTCATGCTCAATGCAAACGCTAAATAACATTTATTTAGGTTTAACACTAATCCCGAAAGTATAGGGAGTGTGCGGTGATGATCATATCAATCTTGGAACTACTTCCAACACTCATCGTCACTTCCCCTTCAACTAGTCTTTGTTTATTCTGTAACTCCTGTTTCGAGTCACTAATCTTAGCAACCGAACAAGTATCAAATACTCAGGGGCTACTATACACACTAGTAAGGCACACATCAATAACCTGTATATCAAATATACCTTTGTTCACTTTGCCATCATTCTTATCCACCAAATATTCGGGGCATTTCCGCTTCCAGTGACCATTTTCTTTGCAGTGTAAGCACTCAGTTTCAGGCTTTGGTCCAACTTTGGGCTTCTTCGCGGGAGTGACAACTTGCTTGTCATTCTACTTGAAGTTCCCTTTCTTGCCCTTTGCCCTTTTCTTGAAACTAGTGATCTTGTCAATCATCAACACTTGATGCTCTTTCTTGATTTCTACCTTCGTCGATTTTAGCATCACGAAGAGCTTGGGAATCGTTTTCGTCATCCCTTGCATTATAGTTCATCACGAAGTTCCAGTAACTTGGCGATGGTGACTAGAGAACTCTGCCAATCACTATCTTATTTGGAAGATTAACTCCCACTTGATTCAAGCGATTGTAGTACTCAGACAATCTAAGCACTTGCTCACTAGTTGAGCAATTCTCCTCCATCTTTTAGGTGAAGTATTTGGCAAAGGTCTCATACCTCTTGACACGGGCATGAGTCTGAAATACCAATTTCATCTCTTGAAACATCTTATATGTTCCATGACGTTTCAAAAACGTTTTTGTAGTCCCGGTTCTAAGCCATAAAGCATGGTGCACAAAACTATCAAGTAGTCATCATATTGAGCTAGCCAAACGTTCATAACATCTGCATCTGCTCCTGCAATAGGTCTATCACCTAACGGTGCATAAAGGACATAATTCTTCTGTGCAGCAATGAGGATAAACCTCAGATCACGGACCAAGTCCGCATCATTGCTACTAACATCTTTCAACTTAGTTTTCTCTAGGAACACATAAAAATAGGGAAGCAACAACGCGAGCTATTGATCTACAACATAATTTGAAAAATACTACAAGGACTAAGTTCATGATAAATTAAAGTTCAATTAATCATATTACTTAAAGAAGTCCCACTTAGATAGACATCCCTCTTGTCATCTAAGCGATCACGTGATCCAAATCAACTAAACCATGTCCGATCGTCACGTGAGATGGAGTAGTTTTCAATGGTGAACATCACTATGTTGATCATATCTACTATGTGATTCACGCTCGACCTTTCGGTCTCCGTGTTCCGAGGCCATATCTGTTATATGCTAGGCTCGTCAAGTTTAACCTGAGTATTCCGCGTGTGCAACTGTTTTGCACCCGTTGTATTTGAACGTAGAGCCTATCACACCCGATCATCACGTGGTGTCTCAGCACGAAGAACTTTTGCAACGGTGCATACTCAGGGAGAACACTTCTTGATAATTAGTGAGAGATCATCTTAAAATGCTACCGCCGAATTAAGCAAAATAAGATGTGTAACAGATAAACATCATATGCAATCAAAATATGTGACATGATATGGCCATGATCATCTTGCGCCTTTGATCTCCATCTCCAAAGTACTGTCATGATCTCTATCGTCACCAGCACGACACCATGATCTTCATCATCATGATCTATATCAATGTGTCGTCACATGGTCGTCTCGCCAACTATTGCTCTTGCAACTATTGCTATCGCAGAGCGATAAAGTAAAGCAATTATTTGGCACTTGCATCTTATGTAACAAAGAGACAACCATAGGGCTTCTGCCAGTTGTCGATAACTTCAACAAAACATGATCATCTCATACAACAACTTATATCTCATCATGTCTTGACCATATCACATCACAACATGCCCTACAAAAATAAGTTAGACGTCCTCTACTTTGTTGTTACAAGTTTTACGTGGCTGCTACGGGCTGAGCAAGAACCGTTCTTACCTACGCATCAAAAACCACAACGATAGTTCGTCAAGTTAGTGTTGTTTTAACCTTTGCAAGGACCGGGCGTAGCCACACTCGGTTCAACTAAAGTTGGAGAAACAGACACCCGCTAGCCACCTGTGTGCAAAGCACGTCGGTAGAACCAGGCTCGCGTAAGCGTACGCGTAATGTTGGTCCGGGCCGCTTCATCCAACAATACTGCCGAACCAAAGTATGACATGTTGGTAAGCAGTATGACTTGTATCGCCCACAACTCACTTGTGTTCTACTCGTGCATATAACATCTACGCATAAAACCTAGGCTCGGATGCCACTGTTGGGGAACGTAGTAATTTCAAAAAAAATTCCTACGCACACGCAAGATCATGGTGATGCATAGCAACGAGAGGGGAGAGTGTTGTCCACGTACCCTCGTAGACCGATAGCGGAAGCGTTATAACAAGGCGGTTGATGTGGTCGTACGTCTTCATGGCCCGACCGATCAAGCACCGAAACTACGACACCTCCGAGTTCTAGCACACGTTCAGCTCGATGACGATCCCCGGACTCCGATCCAGCAAAGTGTCGGGGAAGAGTTCTGTCAGCACGATGGCGTGGTGACAATCTTGATGTTCTACCGTCGCAGGGCTTCGCCTAAGCACCACTACAGTATTATCGAGGTGGACTATGGTGGAGGGGGACACCGCACACGGCTAAGAGATCCAAGGGATCCATTGTTGTTGTGCCTAGAGGTGCCCCCCTGCCCCCATATATAAAGGAGCAAGGGGGGAGGGGGCGGCCGGCCTAGGAGGGGGCGCATCAAGGGGAGTCCTACTCCCACCGGAGGTAGGACTCCCTCCTTCCTTGTTGGAGTAGGAGAAGGGGAAAGAGGGGGAGAGGAAGAAGGAAAAAGGGGGCTGCGCCCCTAGTCCAATTCGAACCAGAGGGGGGGCGTAGGCCTCCTTCCTTTTGGCCTCTCTCCTCCATTCCCGTATGGCCCAATAAGGCCCATATACTCCCCGGCGAATTCCCGTAACTCTCCGGTACTCTGAAAAATACCCGAATCACTCGGAACCTTTCCGAAGTCCGAATATAGTCGTCCAATATATCGATCTTTACATATCGACCATTTCGAGACTCCTCGTCATGTCCCCGATCTCATCCGGGACTCCGAACTCCTTCGGTACATCAAAACTCATAAACTCATAATATAATTGTCATCGAAACCTTAAGCGTGCGGACCCTACGGGTTCGAGAAATGTAGACATGACCGAGACATGTCTCCGGTCAATAACCAATAGCGGAACCTGGATGCTCATATTGGCTCCCACATATTCTACGAAGATCATTATTGGTCAAACCGCATAACAACATACGTTGTTCCCTTTGTCATGGGTATGTTACTTGCCCGTGATTCGATCGTCGGTATCTCAATACCTTGTTCAATCTCGTTACCGGCAAGTCTCTTTACTCGTTCCGTAATACATCATCCCGCAACTAACTCATTAGTTGCAATGCTTGCAAGGCTTAAGTGATGTGTATTACCGAGAGGGCCCAGAGATACCTCTCCGACAATCAGAGTGACAAATCCTAATCTCGAAATACGCCAACCCAACATGTACCTTCAGAGACACCTGTAGAGAACCTTTATAATCACCCAGTTACGTTGTGACGTTTGGTAGCACACAAAGTGTTCCTCCGGTAAACAGGAGTTGCATAATCTCATAGTCATAGGAACATGTATAAGTCATGAAGAAAGCAACAACAACATACTAAACGATCAAGTGCTAAGCTAACGGAATGGGTCAAGTCAATCACATCATTCTCCTAATGATGTGATCCCGTTAATCAAATGACAACTCTTTGTCCATGGCTAGGAAACATAACCATCTTTGATTAATGAGCTAGTCAAGTAGAGGCATACTAGTGACACTCAGTTTGTCTATGTATTCACACATGTATCATGTTTTCGGTTAATACAATTCTAGCATGAATAATAAACATTTATCATGAAATAAGGAAATAAATAATACCTTTATTATTGCCTCTAGGGCATATTTCCTTCAAAAATGAGAGGCAAATGGCAAATAATGTAATGCAAGGGAGATGAGTTTGTGATGGGTACTTGGTATGTCTTGACTTGAGCGAAGACCTCCCCGGCAACGGCGCCAGAAATCCTTCTTGCTACCTCTTGAGCATGCGTTGGTTTTTCCCTTGAAGAGGAAAGGGTGATGCAGCAAAGTAGCGTAAGTATTTCCCTCAGTTTTGAGAACCAAGGTATCAATCCAGTAGGAGGCTCCTCAAAAGTCCCATGCACCTACACAAATAAACAAGAACCTCGCAACCAACGCGATAAAGGGGTTGTCAATCCCTTCATGGTAACTTGCGAAAGTGAGATCTGATAGAGATAATATGATAAGATAAATATTTTTGGTATTTTTATGATATAGATTGGAAAGTAAAAGATGCAAATAAAAAGTAGATGGAAAACTTATATGATAAAAGATAGACCCGGGGGCCATAGGTTTAACTAGTGGCTTCTCTCAAGATAGCATAATTATTACGATGGGTGAACGAATTATTGTCGAGCAATTGATAGAAAAGTGCATAGTTATGAGATTATTTAGGCATGGTCATGTATATAGACATCACATCCGCAACAAGTAGACCGACTCCTGCCTACATCAAGTACTATTACTCCACACATCGACCGACTCCTGCCTGCATCTAGAGTATTAAGTTCATAAGAACAGAGTAATGCATTAAGCAAGATGATATAAACCCCATCTTTTTATCCTTGATGGCAACCATACAATACGTGCCTTGCTGCCCCTACTGTCACTCGGAAAGGACACCACACGATTGAACCCAAAGCTAAGCACTTCTCCCATGGCAAGAAAGATCAACCTAGTAGGCCAAACTAAAATGATAGTTCGAAGAGACTTGCAAAGATAACCAGTCATACATAAAAGAATTCAGAGGAGATTCAAATATTTCTCATAGATAAACTTGATCATCAACCCACAATTCATCGGATCTCGACAAACACACCGCCAAAAGAGTTACATCGAATAGATCTCCAAGAAGAGGAAGGAGAACTTTGTATTGAGAATCAAAAAGAGAGAAGAAGCCATCTAGCTAATAACTATGGACCTGAAGTTATGTGGTAAACTATCACAACTCATCGGAGAGACCTTGGTGGTGACAGAGAGGCCCTCCATGGTCGATTCCCCCTCCGGCGGAGCGCCGGCGAAGGCTCCAAGATGGGATCTCGCGCATACAGAAGGTTGCGGCGGTGGAAATAGTTTTTCGTGGTGCTCCTGGATGGTTTCGGGGTACGAAGATATATATACGTGAAGGAAGTCGGTCAGGAGAGCCACGAGGGGCCCACGAGGCAGGTGGCGCACCCACCCTTACTGGGTGCGTCGGCCACCCTCGTGGCTGCCTTGGCTGCTTCTTGACGTCCACTCCAAGTCTCCTGGATTGCGTTTGTTCCAAAAAGATCGCTCCCGAAAGTCCCATGCACCTACATAAATAAACAAGAACCTCGCAACCAACGCGATAAAGGGGTTGTCAATCCCTTCACGGTAACTTGCGAAAGTGAGATCTGATAGAGATAATATGATAAGATAAATATTTTTGGTATTTTTATGATATAGATTGGAAAGTAAAAGATGCAAATAAAAAGTAGATGGAAAACTTATATGATAAAAGATAGACCCGGGGGCCATAGGTTTAACTAGTGGCTTCTCTCAAGATAGCATAATTATTACGGTGGGTGAACGAATTATTGTCGAGCAATTGATAGAAAAGTGCATAGTTATGAGATTATTTAGGCATGGTCATGTATATAGACATCACATCCGCAACAAGTAGACCGACTCCTGCCTACATCAAGTACTATTACTCCACACATCGACCGACTCCTGCCTGCATCTAGAGTATTAAGTTCATAAGAACAGAGTAATGCATTAAGCAAGATGACATGATGTAGAGGGATAAACTCATGCAATATGATATAAACCCCATCTTTTTATCCTTGATGGCAACCATACAATACGTGCCTTGCTTCCCCTACTGTCACTCGGAAAGGACACCGCACGATTGAACCCAAAGCTAAGCACTTCTCCCATGGCAAGAAAGATCAACCTAGTAGGCCAAACTAAAATGATAGTTCGAAGAGACTTGCAAAGATAACCAGTCATACATAAAAGAATTCAGAGGAGATTCAAATATTTCTCATAGATAAACTTGATCATCAACCCACAATTCATCGGATCTCGACAAACACACCGCCAAAAGAGTTACATCGAATAGATCTCCAAGAAGAGGAAGGAGAACTTTGTATTGAGAATCAAAAAGAGAGAAGAAGCCATCTAGCTAATAACTATGGACCTGAAGGTATGTGGTAAACTATCACAACTCATCGGAGAGACCTTGGTGGTGACAGAGAGGCCCTCCATGGTCGATTCCCCCTCCGGCGGAGCGCCGGCGAAGGCTCCAAGATGGGATCTCGCGCATACAGAAGGTTGCGGCGGTGGAAATAGTTTTTCGTGGTGCTCCTGGATGGTTTCGGGGTACGAAGATATATATACGTGAAGGAAGTCGGTCAGGAGAGCCACGAGGGGCCCACGAGGCAGGGGGCGCACCCACCCTTACTGGGTGCGTCGGCCACCCTCGTGGCTGCCTTGGCTGCTTCTTGACGTCCACTCCAAGTCTCCTGGATTGCGTTTGTTCCAAAAAGATCGCTCCCGAAGGTTTCATTCCGTTTGGACTCCGTTTGATATTCCTTTCCTTCGATATACTAAAATAGGCAAAAAACAACAATTCGGGCTGGGCCTCCGGTTAGTAGGTTAGTCCCAAAAATGATATAAAAGTATAAAGTAAAGCCCATAAACATACAAAATAGGTAATATAAATAGCATGGAACAATCAAAAATTATAGATACGTTGGAGACGTATCAGCCGGTGGTCGTCCAGAGGAAGCTTGGGGCGCCCGGCGCCGTCCCCCTAGTAGCGGGAAATGGGAAGGGGCGGCGGAGTTGCGGGAGGAGAGGGGGGAGTCGGTGGAGTCGGGGTCGGGAGGAGGGGGGCGATGGAGCGGGCGACGGACGAGGAGGCGAGGAAGGGTGGCGGCTGGAGGGGAAACCCTCGGGGCAACCATATCCGGCCCCAGTCAGGGGGACTGGGCTACGGCCACTCCGCCGCCAGCAGTGGGCTGGGCTGGCCCACCAGCCACTGGCAGCCCAGATGGGCCGGCCATAGGAGGGGGACTGGTGAGCAGGCCCAACCGCCTCCGAGCTCGAAACGGGAAGGCCCAACCCAGAGGGGGGGGCCCCGCGCCCGGCTAGGGTTCTCCCGACCACCGCTGGCGAGGAGGGCGCGGTCATCGATCGGCGAGGAGGGCACAGCGAGCCGCACCGGCTAGGAGAGGGCGAGCAGCAGAGCCTGGAGGAGCCGAAGAACGCCATGAACGGATGGAAGGGAGAGCGCCGGGAGAGCAGCAGGGAACCGGCGACGCCTGACGGCGGTGGAGCGGCGGTCGGGCCGGAGAAAGCTGACCGGAGGACCACCATGACACTCGGGCAGGGCCAAGCTCCGCCCGCCCGGCTACACCCCAACCAGCGGGGCGCCGGCGGCGACGGCCATCCCCAGCCCGCAAGGTGCCGCCTTTCTCCGCGGCCACCGGAGGAAACCTCGGTAGCCGGCGGAGGGGCTGAGCCCGCGCACGGGCAGCAGAACTCCCACCCCCGGGAGTAAGGCCGCCGGCGGCGCGAGGCAGCGGCAGGCGAGCCGG
>LT934122.1:34532980-34553110 GCA_900231445.1 Triticum turgidum subsp. durum
GGGGGGGAGGGGGAGGGGGATCGAACCCGGATCTGTACCGTGGCAGGGTACTATTCTACCACTAGACCACTGGTGCCTTTTACAACAGAAAATTCGAGGCAATCCTACTAATTTCATATGAGCGACTGCCTCTTCCATTGTAAGCTCGACACACAACTCTTGCATCCTTGCTGACTGTCGTTCGTTCCATATATACTTCCATAGTCTCACATTTCTCTTTGTCCCTCTTCCTCAATAAATTTAAGGCAACCATCAGATGGCCAGACGCATGAACATGGGCACGGCAGCATGATGGCATGCATCTCCGCAGAAATCAGTCTCGTATTCAGGTCCTATATGGGAAGACGAGTCCTGCAGAAATCAGTCTCTGCACACATTTTCCTTCCTGAGCATACTTGTTCAACCACTAGTTCCTTGCCAGACGATCATCCACTGGACTTGTAGTAAGAGAATCGCTAGCTGAATCTTGGTTACTTCGCACACCTGTCGGCCTCAACGACAAACCAAGTTAAGCATGTGAACCATGGACCGGTGGGTGTTTGTATAAAAGCTTGAGCTGTGAAGCAAAAACTTTGAGCGATCAAGCTGCTGGACCAGGTGCAGATATAAGTTTGGATCATGCATGTGGCCAGTTGGCTTCGGATATTCTTGCAGTGCCTAGCATGGTATTCAATTTCAGTTTCAGGAAAATTTCAGCGCCAACCGAAATCACCGAAATTCAGTGAATTTCAGTGATTTGAGTTTCCATTTCAGCCAAATGACTGAAATATTTACATGAATTCAATTAAAATTTTGAAAATTTAAAAATATATTTTGAAAAATATTTGAAATCCCGTGTTGTACTGAAACTGCTGAAATATTTTGGCTGAAACGTAATATTTCAGTGCCTACTGAAATTACTGAAATTCAGTGAATTTCACCGGAATCTCACTGAAATTGAAAACCATGGTGCCTAGTACTACTAATTTATACCGTGAACTGAATCATACATAGTTTCAGATGTGTGATTAAGGGAGGAGATTTGTTGGTTAAAGAAGTTCAAAACAGATGTAAATGTACCTGCATTCCAGATCTATTGTAGAACTGAATCATGCATAGTTTCCAAGAGAATCGGTTGCCACAAGGTAAAAAGAGTTGATGAATAAACGAGTTGCAAAAAACAAAAAGATTTTGTTGTACTGAAACTGCTGAAATATTTTGGCTGAAACGTAATATTTCAGTGCCTACTGAAATTACTGAAATTCAGTGAATTTCACCGGCATCTCACTGAAATTGAAAACCATGGTGCCTAGTACTACTAATTTATACTGTGAACTGAATCATACATAGTTTCAGATGTGTGATTAAGGGAGGAGATTTGTTGTTTAAAGAAGTTCAAAACAGATGTAAATGTACCTGCATTCCAGATCTATTGTAGAACTGAATCATGCATAGTTTCCAAGAGAATCGGTTGCCACAAGGTAAAAAGAGTTGATGAATAAACGAGTTGCAAAAAACAAAAAGATTTTGTGTAGGCTGGTCTGTCAGACAACCTTTGAGCCACCCTGCACCGGTGTTAACTGGACAGGAACGATCCTCTACAGGCCGTTAATCACGCTCTGGCCCCAGAGGTCAGAATGGATCAACCGGACATGAGTGCTTGCCTCCTTATTGGTAAAGGATGCAGCGGTATGAGCCTATAGAACAGATCCTGTTCAAGTAAGGTCGTGCTACCATCAGCAGCGCCTCGCCTTATAAACCACTCCAGGGTCGTCTAAACTAGCGAGGTGGGACTAATTGCAGCGGCATGCAGCAGCGCCTCCTGACTACTCTCCTCAGCGAGAGGCTGAGCGTGCGAGCGTGGAACTGGATGTTGTTGGGCAAGAGAATGAGCAGAGCCCAGCCCATCTGAGGAATGTATTTTGCCTCACAAAAAAATCCGAGGAATGTATTTCTTGCCATTTTCTTTCATTGACTTTTCATTTCGGTTACGTCAGCTATGCAGATTTAATATGTAAAATAATTCTGAACGATGCTGAATTCTTAACTTGTTCTCTTTCATGGCAGCTGTTTTTTTTTCCTTTATCTTTTCCTAAATTAAATTACAACCGGTCATTACAGAAGTAGCAAGCTAACAGAACAGATTTTGCCGTGACCTGTAATTTTTACAGGTGTATTCAGAGGAAACACGACAATCCAATCAGGGCCCTAGGGGAGATTCCTTTTTTCCTTTTTTGCAACAGGTGAGAACGAAACCGGAGAGAAAAATGGGTGTGGTTGAAATACTTTCCGGAACATCACAGAACATATGGATTTTGTAACTGGTATTGTTCTTCTCCCTGAATTGAGTAACAAGCTAACAGAACAGATTTTGCCGTGACTGGTTTTCCAGTACATGATTGGTCATGGACATATGCATGAAGATCGACAACCTAATGAATGTGAAGCAAGTATGTGCATCTCTACAGGTGGCTCCCAAACACTGTTGACACAACAAGCGTCGATCGGTCATCCGACAAGGGGCTTGGCTCTATTCTTCTTCTGCAGAGTGTGCGTGCTTCAAGTTATACCTGAAAAACAGAATACATATGACAGTGAAAAATGGTACAGACAATCAGGCTCAGTCCTAGAACAACACACCGAGGAATCACAATTGTTGCACGTTTCCGCTAGAACAAGATTTAGTTTATTTAATCATCATCATCCTTTTGGTTGCCCGGACTGTTCTCCTTTTGTGCGGGATCCTCTTTTATCGATGTTACCACATTTTGTAGCTGTTAATTAATGGAGATACTGTCGTATTAACATGCCTTCTTTTGGTGTATGATGTGTTGATGTTTGATAAAATATTCCTAGACTCTTTCTTCCTCCCGATCAGGGGAGACATCTATCTATCTATCTATTATATAATTAAAACAAGAGGCAAACAAGCCATTATGTTGATCCACACAGATTAAATTATCTTGACCATTAATTTTAGATATCAAGGGCTGAGATTAAAAGATATAAACGTTACATACAAATATTGTTACGTAGGAACAATTGGACCTGTCACGTACAAAACTAAGTTTCAAGCAAGGAAAACATAGCTGTGTACATATGACATGACATGCACGATCAAATGCAAACAAGGAAACATATATACTTTAAAAAAACAAGAAAACTTACCAATATGATGCATTAGGTGTGCATGTAAACCACGCCTATTGTTTTCTTAGAAGATGAAAAAAAAGGCAATACTAGAAGAACACCCGTGCGTTGCAACGGGGCCACATTAACTTTAAAAATTCAATATTAATATTCTCATATATATCAAATGACATTGACGACCTTTTTTACCATCAATTCCTCACACACACTCTCTGCCTCCCTCTTCCTCACTCTCTCCCCCTCTCCCTCTCTCTCTCTCTCTCTCTAACACACACACATATCCATCTTATTGGGTACGGGACCATAATCCATCTATTTCACATACACACGCTAGTACATAACAATATGGATTATGTGTATTATATTTGCCACCACAACTGAGGGAATTAATTTCATGTAAATCGGCCAGCCACAGCTCCAAGAATACGCGAAGGAGGTGGCCCGGGTCGGCGTCGGCGCCGTCCGGCACGGGCCACGGGCCCGCTTCCAAGCGCGTCTGCGCGTCGGCCACCCACGATGTGTCCTTCAAGTGCCACTTCCACCGCACCAACTCCCAGGGTCACGGTCATGGCCAGGGCCAGGGAAGCCGCCCTTCTTTGCCCCCTTCACCGGCCGCGGCCAACGCGGTGCCGCGGCACCCGGCCTCGCCGTCCTCGTCCTCCAGCACCGTCGCGACCCAGTGACGCAGCCCAAGCATCGGCCTCGAGAATCAAGAACGCTCGACAACGTAGAGGGAAGGAAAGGTCATATACATGTCATAAAAAAGGGAGTTTATTTACTGCTCCCTCGATGTATTGTTTCATTTGTTTGGAGATTGATTACCATCCGTGAGTTAAGGTAAGGTTTACGTGATTGAGCGATTTTTTGAAAATCAATTATTTGTTTTCTAATTAATGTAATTGAGTGATTTAAGGTAAGGTTAATTAATTTAGATTTGATCTTTAGAGATTATTCGTGATTGATTCTACATTACTAAATAACTTGCGCCAGTATGGAAAGTTCTGATCTGTTTAGATTCCTTTCGTTGTGTGAGAGGGTGATGCGAAATTAAACCGATGAAGTGAGGGGAGGGGACAAAAAAATCTACGAAAAAAAAACCAGCGAAGGTGGGAGGAGGTACCAAAAAAACCATGGAAGGTGGGAGGAGACTACCAACTGCTTCATTAGGAGTAGAAATTATTAGAGATTAGAGATTATTTGTTTCCTAAAAATCTATTATTTGTTTCCTAAAGCAAATTGCATTAATGAGAGAGATTTCGTAGATTTGGCTAAGGTAGGAAAGAATCTATTATTTGTTTGCTAAAGCAAATTGCATTAATGGGAGAGATCCGTTGATTTGGCTAAGGTAGGAAAGAATCTATTATTTGTTTGCTAAAGGAAATTGCATTAATAGAAGAGATCCGTTGATTTGGCTAAGGTAGGAAAGAATCTATTATTTGTTTCCTAAAGAAAATTGCATTAATGAGAGAGATTTGTTGATTTGGCTAAGGTAGGCGGTTTTTGCGGTTCGTGGCGGCTTAGTGTGAGGTGGGACGAGGTACCAAAAAAACCATGGGAGATGGGACGAAAAAAAACCTGGAAGGTGGGAGTTGTCCCTGGTTAACCTACGAAATTTCGTAGATTTTTTTAGGACGAAAAAAAACCGTGGGAGGTGGGACTAAAAAAAACCTGGAAGCGAGACTACCAACTGCTCCCTTAGGAGTAGAGATCGTACCCTCTTAGGACACCTACCGTACAATTGGAGGAATCAAGCAGCTGCAATTTGAGTCTCAAAAAAAACTTACAAATATGACGCATCAGGTGCACATGTAAACCACGCCTAATGTTTCCTTTTTTTGAGGGGACGCCTACTGTTTCCTTGGAAGATAAAAAAAAGGCAATATCGTATCCTATTAGGACACCTACAGTAATTGGAGGAATCAAGGAGCTGCAATTTCATTCTCAAAAAAAAAAAAACAGCTGCAATTTTCTCACGGCTTCCCAGTAGGAGGTTTACTATCGGCATATACCACGACATCGTCTCTCTCCCTCCGACGCGTACCTCCTTTGACTCTCCTGCACCAGTCGTCCCCTGCAGCCTCTGCGTACCTGAAACTCCATGCACGACTCGCCGTCAAACCTGGATCGCACTGGTGGTGCAGCTATGTGAGGGCTGACCTGGCCGTCGTTCGCCGAACGCTGGAAGACAAAATGGTATACCTAGGCTCATCAAATACTGCTGGACATGAGCACTACTACAAGCAGCAGCCGCCGCTCCACGGCTGATCCGCACGCAGCAGCCGTCGGCCGTCGCCATCGGCCACAGGCACACATCAGCCACCGCTACACCTGGACAGAAGCAGGACGACTCGGCCGACCGACCGAGGGCTCGCCACTACACGCAGCTAGCAGCGGCGGCCCAACCGCAATATGCCAGCTTCACTTCTCCAGTCTAGGCAAAAGATTATCTGAATTCATGTCGCACGTCGCAGACGCCATCTAAATTTTCTTTGAATAGTTCCCAGTTTTTCCTCCCCAAATTTTTCACTTATTAGGTCTTCATCTGTTTATCTCATCACCAATTCAGTAGCATTTGTTGTTTACTACTTACAAATTGTATTGTATGTAGCCACGGTCAAGGCCAGTCTGCAAGGAATTGATTCAGAATTAAATACTTTTTGTGTGTTCTTCTTTAGCTTGGGCGGCCCATCAATTTGTCTATATCTCCATCACCGCTAGATTACCGCGCATTCCACCCTCCTTCATAAAGATGATCCATCTCTTTGCTCTATCTAGAATTTCTTTGTTGCTACAATGTACTGGATTACAGTCTACACTCCAATCATGAATTGCTTATTCCCCAGCCTTAAAAATCTTCTCCACATACATATATGTGTGCTGCAGCCTGCACTCCATAGTTTCTTTAAGGCTAATACCTACAATGAAGATGTATTGACACAAATTTGAAGCGGACTGGTGGCTAAGTGCTTCGCTATCATGGACATGGTTCGAGTTCATCCACAACCACTGATTTCTGAACTCAACAGGCAAGTAATCACAAACATAACTTACATGATTTGTTCCTCAATCCATCCAATTTCTTCCCATCCAGATCACCTTGATTACTGATGGTGGTTCTCGAAACGATAGAGTTTTGACATCTGCATCATTCTATACATTGTCATTGCCTATGAATTGTATGAAGTGCTTGAGGTCTTTCTTAATTGAATTAATTTGAAAGTATCTGCACCACACTTGAATTGGCCAGGTTTCTTTTGTATTAACATACAAAAGACGTCGTAACTTTTAGTCTTCTACATTTTATGAGCATCGAGGTGCATACATTATTAATATATGTATTCAATAATTTTTAAGGAATGTATTGGTCCTTCCCCCTTCGATAATTCTCTTTGAAATATTTCTTTCCAATATTTCCTTGCAACTGCACGTAGAGGTTTTCTACCCCCCCATCCTTTTATATGTTAGAAGACACTGTAGTGGTGCATGACATTTGTAAGTTTTCTTACTTTCTAAAGATAAATATTTAAGTCTATATGTTTTGCAGGAAACCTCTCTATATATTACTATACTCTATATGCTTCTTTTTTTTGAAAAAGAGACATAATCTTGTTGGCTAGCTTTCATGGCCTTTTATTATCAAGAAGGAATAAAGTCCTTCATCCCAGTAATCTCTGCCATGGGAATACTTATATCAGCTAAAAGGAAATTTTCATAATGGCAATACATACACTAATTAATGGTATACTTATCCAATGGATTATTTTTCTGTAATCCCTTGATCCACGTGCCTTTTCAGGCTAGAGTAACCACATATTACATCTTTCCTTTGACTACACTTCAATCTCAATTTAGGGATTATGTAAATAACTACTTTTCAGTTATTTAAGACTCCACTTCTCCTGTAATCAACAAACGAATTACTTGCTTTTGGAGTCCTTAGTGTGTGGACTTGATTTTGATGTTTAAATGTGTATCTTCCAAGTATGAAGTATAAATTTGTGATTATCAAGATGGTATATCTAAGTCATAAACATACTGATTGGGTGTGTACATACTTACTTGAAAGTATATAGACCATTGTCAATCTACAAAACTCGCTTCTATTTATTATGCACAATAGTTAAAAGGACGCTTGATAGATGATATTTGAAAATACATTACTATATTGTTGCCTGCAGGGCTGAATTCCAACTGTTCCAAATATTTAGACTACTTCAAGGAAAACAGATTATTCAGTTAGATGAGTATTTTCTTTTATACTGAAGAAATCGTTATCTGTAGCCAATCTTTTGTACAACATAGTACTCTAGATAGTAATCTTTATTTTTGCATAGGCTGCTACATTATTACAACCTAACAGACATATCTACCATGATATATTATGAACTATTAAACATGGTCTAAAGAAATACGACAAAAAAATATGCTATGTGAAATATTAAGGAAATATTTAATGTTAGACAAGATTACATAATCAGAAATATATATGCATTGCCATTACATTTACTTATTGAAACCGCTGTTTGTGCGGAAGCTTCAGAAAAAGGTAGCAAAACATTTCTATGCCTATGGGCGATGACATATATTCTAAATTATTCATATAGTATCCGTGATGCCTTTAGAATGTCCATGCATATGTATAATACAATTATGTCTAGCGGCCAGTTTGGTCCATACTATTGATGGAGCTGAAAATGCTTTTTTTAGCTTGCAGATTCTACTTGAGTATAGACTTATGTACATTTGTAGGTAACTGATTTATCAATATCCACGCATCATTCTTCTATAATAGAAAGAGATCAATAGGTTAATGGAAATTATAAATGAAGATCGTTTGTGCTTATGTATGAGATATAAATAAATCATGTTTGATTTTGAGAAGAGTATTGTTTAAACTGAATTGGGGTATAAATCTGCAAATGGACATGTTTTCAAATGCGTTGTAATCATTCTTCTATTATTCCCATACTAGATCTGGATAACTAGAGTACTGGAATTTTGATTTCTCTTCACTTCTATCACATGAATAGGAGATTCTTGATTGGTCACTACGTATAGCACATAAGATGTCAATGTTGTCACATATTTTTTCTAAATGAATGTTGTTTTTGTTGGTTATATTGTCCAACTAAAACAATATATTAGACCAAGCTTCTGTTTGGTAAATAATTTTGACTTAATAACTAATGTGCAAAAGTAAATGTTCATGCTAGATGTAATGATTTCTTGATGTTCAATTACATACAAATAATATGTATGTAAAAACAATCTAGCCGCGCAAATGCGCGGGTAACACTGCTAGTTCCATATATGGAGAAAAGTAAGCAATTAGAATTACCATGCTTTCAAAATATTTCTGCGCTCTGCATAATGCTGATGCTGCTGTCCATACGCACCGCACAGCAGGGGGAACAAGGGGTTCCACCGGATCACGCACAGCAGGTACGAGTGCGGGACGCAGGCCTGGACTCATGCGTTCGCTGCAACAAGCTTGGAAGTACACACACTGTCATGTCCATACTCCATAGTACTCACTCTGGACAGTGGAGATCTCTGGGATATTATATCCAGTTGCCTCTGTCGGAGCAGTGAGCAGGCCTACTCCCAGTTCAATGATCTCCAGCTCTTGGCTAATTCAGTAATTCTGTACTGATGAAGACAGAGCAAGATCTCTGGACATACTGAATTTTGTTGACCTGGATACTTTCCTACCTCGCAGGCATATGAAATTATGTACTCTTGCAGTCTTGAAACCCCTTCTGTTAAAATGAAAAAAAAGAAGCAAATCTTGCTGTCAAAGGAAGCATCATTTTCTGTGGCTACCACTAAGAGACTGACTGACTGAATACAAGAGCCAGCTGAAAAGAAAAAGAAAGGAAAAAAAAGAATTGTGTCTGTCAGACAACCACTAGGCCACTCTGTAGAGGCAAGCCAGTTCAGGAACGATCCTCTACAGCCGTTGGATGGCACCCATTAGGCGAATCCAGGCCGTTAATCACGCTCTGGCCCAGAGGTCAGAATGCATCAACCAGACTGAAGTGCTTGCCTCCTTATTGGTAAAGGATGCAGCGGTACGAGCCTATAGAACAAATCCTGTTCAAGTAAGGTCATGCTACAATCAGCAGCGTCTCGTCTTATAAACAGCTTCTGATTCCTGTCAACTGGCGAGGTGGGACTAGTTGAGTAGAGCAGGCACATGCAGCATCGCCTCCTCAGGCAGAGCTTGAAAGAAGGGTTAGTGGCCCATGTGGCAGTTTGGCCCGAGAAAGAATAGAGCCCACCCCACCCCACCAGAGTGATGCTTTTGTTTCGTTTTTTCTTCTCCTTGTTGAGTTAGCTGTGGAGATTTTGAGCCAGTTAAATATCTAGCAAATGCTGCATGCCCAATAATTTAAATATATAATTTTATCTGTTGAAGTACTTCGGTTGCATTACTTGCTCCAACTTTCCCAACAAGTCAAGGAAGGTATAACACGGCAATGTATCTTAATTTCTGGAAGAAGAAAAAAGACATTGATCTGGCACTCTCACCGCTAGCATCAGTCTGTCGCTACAAAGGACATGTCGTGAGGGAAGTTGGCACCTTCAGCTCGCCTGGTTCGTCGGGCAATGACGAACATCAACAACCTGAAAGACAACAGAATGCTACTAGTCAAAGCTTTGCCTAATGGATGTGAAGCAAGTGTGTGCATCTGTGCAGGTGGCTCCCAAACACCACTGACACAAGGGGCTCGGCTCTATGCTTCTTCTGAAGAGTGCGGTTCTAATTATACCTGAAAACGGAATACATATGAGAAAGAAAAATGGTACAGACAAACAATCAGGCCAAGTTCTATAGAACAACCCATTGGGGAATCACAATTGTTGCACGTTTCCGCTAGAACAAGATTTGGTTTATTTTTAATCATCATCATCCTTTTGGTTGCCCCGACTGTTCTCCTTTGTGTTGGATCCTCATAGATCTAAAATGAGAGTTCAAACCTCAGAAATTTGTTTTTATCCATATAATGACAAGTATTTTCGAACGGAGAAAGTATTAATGTCTGCAAACATTAGTATGACATAAGTTTCAAGCTCTTAAGCAAAGCAAGAAATAATCTTGCCTTTTTTAACGGAGATCAGCACTCAGTCCTGCTCGTACGTACTTCATTTAACAACCAAATGGTTCCACATTTTACTCAGTTAGCGAGAGGATTAACTACATGACCAAGGAACAGCGTTGTGCCCGTCCTCTCCTCAACCACGGCAAAAAAGAAGGGCCGATCCGCCACAAAATCGACAAAATGCGGTGGCTCGCTTGGAAGCGCGCTACCAACCATGTCTATGGCCGTGGCAGCAGCAGCCACGATGCCTTGCTCGTCCACCTTGATGGTGGCCTTATGGTGCACCCCACCGATGGAGAGCCGTCTGTTAGAAATAATTCCTTTGAATTAACTTAACACATGATCTTAATCTCGTGATTAGAACACCTCTTATGCGGAATAGTAGTGACTAACCGTGGTCGGCAGGGATCAGCAGGAGATAGCCCATGGATGCACCTTGGGGTCTCCGACAGAGAAGACATGCCTGAGGAAGAAGGGCAGCACCACCTGGGTGACGTAGATGGCAGCAGGCGCTTGTGGAGATGCAGCAGCTGGTCCGGGGGCCTCGCTGATGGCAGCAGGAAGCCGCCGGCCCTGCCTTCATGGCGGCCGGTGGTTGTTGATGGTCTTCACGTACCTCACCACACGTTTAGGATCAGCAGTTAGGAGGCTTTGATAGTGGTTCTGTTATCTGTAACAACCCCCCCCCCTTCCTTATATATGTGTGTGCTAGGTACATGGGACCAAAACCAAAAATTGTTATATGTGCTCGCGATCAAGGCACGGTCGTGAGAGGGTGGAGACTTTGTCTCCCTTAATTTTCTCTTGGTTTGTTTACCGTGAGATCAATTCCAACATTCACCCACTTGATCGTAAGGTTAACAAACATCATAAGCCCACTCTTAGTAGAAGCAACGCACCAAGGTAAAGTGTTACTATGACCAATGAAATGCCACTGAACCTCGGTACCTATAGTACACCATTCTATCTTGAAATGGAAAACATTTTACTTTATGGGATTTGGTTTATAAGATGGTCCTAATTTCCAGGATCAAAAAGGCTTTCCTAACCCATGTTGGCAACATTAACATAAACGGGTAAATGGTAAGCCTTAGTAAGCGGAACCACAAAGACTTTATAAATCAAACATCATAGGTTTGATCATGGACTTTATCTTTCACAACGGAAACATAATATCAATGGTTTTGGCAATACTAATTAACTTGTTGTTACTCAAATAGAGAACTGCGTGTTCATATTGCACTAGGTGGTTACAAAATGTTGTCTGCCACCATAATTTCAGGAATAAAACTTCTTGACATACAACCTGCCCAATAGCCTCTTAACATGCCACATAAGTAAGTGCATTATTTCTAATGCCAACAGTATCATTATATAGCTTTTCCACGATATAGCTCCATGTGCGGGAGTGAGGATGTAACATAGCGTGGAAACTTTAAGATCCACACATCTCGCAGAAACAATGTCTGAATATCCTAGGATATCGAAGTTATTAGACTTCGTATTAGTGAGCATGTAAACTTTATTGTCTTGCATATTTGGCGACTTTTCCAGTGGTCCATTTCTAGACTTACTTGTATTTTACCAATTATCCCGATCTAAGGGCATGTTCATACTTGAATACACATATTGCTTCTGACAGCAGAAGCATAATGAACCGACATTATCTGATCAGTTCATAATGGTTCCCTGGAGACTAAAATGTCCACCTTTATTGCCCTTGACTTTAGTAGCAGGTGCGACAAGAGTACTACCACATAATATATTTTTTCGTACTCTATCAATCGTATGTCTTCATAATAAAACTTATACTACTTTTGGACCTATATCTTGGCGAAACTCTATACATGCAAGGTATGAGGCATCACCAAGATCCTTTATGCCATAAAAAGAAGATAGAAAATTCTTGGTTTGCCCAAAATATTCTATCTCCACAAGGTAGTGATCTTACTCCCACTCGTCTTATAGTATGAGTGTACCAACACTTGTACTATTTTATAATTGAATTTCTTGAGGTGACGTACCTTATGTCAACTTTACCTATTCGACGAAACCTTACGTTGAGTCATACATACATTCTTAACTTATTCAACAGAAGAGCATGCAATAATAATAACAGAAGCGTCATAACAACTCAAGAGGAAATGATATTGAGTTCCATACATCGCTAGAGCTCATTATCACACAAGCCTCTAAGATGACCATTCACACACATTATCAATCAGACGGAAATTGTTAAGTCTCAACACTAAGTGTTGCAATATGTATTTCGTCCCAACTTACCTGATGCATATGAACAAAGATCTAATGGAGTTATCCTTAAGATTCATGTTCATACGCTCCAGGTCCTTGATGATCACTTTATTTAAAGAATGGAAAACATATACAAAATCTTGATAGCAATCATTTCATTCCTAAACCACAACACCGTTGGGCTGAAGATGGAAAAGAACTTAATGAACTGTGACAAATGATTATAAATGACGTTAGTCAGAAATATAACAGGAGCCACGTGATACTGACAAACTTGCCACATAAGTGAAGTATGACATATGATTATAAATGACGTTGGTCAAATATATAATCAACACGCCACATCATGATGATCATTACCCTAGCAAGCTTGCCACTTCAGCATTCATGTGTGCTTCATAATGCTTATAAGAGAGTAAGTTAACACTAACATGATAAAGGAGTCGTTTTTCATTCATTCTTCTAAATAAGACGTGTTGCATCTTAATTAGAGAACTAACATTAGAATGTGTTTTTTTTTCATAAATTATGCGACCAAGATTTCTCGTCAGTTCCACCCTAATTAGAGAATTGATATACATATTTGCATAGTTGTACATGCTATGATCTAAGTAGGAGAAGTGAATGTAACATCTCATATTAAATTAAACGAGACTTCCATTCTCGCCCTCAAAATGTGGTATAAAACCAAAATTTTGATGAGGTCTCATTAATTACACTTCTCTTACATCTTTAATTATAACATAGCATAGAATCTTTGAAAAATATTTATTGAGTGAAAAGATAACTCGTCTCACCATAAGGTGGGGCAAACATTACATAATTGGAGTTCACCTAATAACATAGAAAAACATGTCATTTATGAGACAAAATTAAGGTTCTCCAATAACTAGGAGCATTAGAAAACAATCATCAATTAGATTAAGTCATCTCCAAAAGCTAATGGAATACATCCAATAGTTTTGACTTTAATCTCCTTTGCATTATTATTGTGCATGATTGCACATGTGTCTTGAGATCTCTCCCAATGTCTGCCTTATCATCATGATTAACATCCTTCAACCTTAGTGGCAGAAAAAGGTTGGGAGATTCCTAAATGAGACAATGATCTCCACTCTCCATGTGGGAAAGTTATTTACAGAAGGTTCGTCTATACCAAAACGAAAGTTTGACATCATTATTAATGTTCATTGCTAAAAAAGAAAGGAGACAACAATATGAGCATCACAACAAAACATCAAGCATGAATTAACGATGTAATGAGATGAATCAAAGAGATGCTTAAATTTTATTCTAATCCATATTCATGAATGGCACATGAAAATAATCAACGTTGGTCAGAATATCATCATATGCCGTTATAATTTCTTTTAATTAAATCTCTAATCAAAACTTCTCGTTGGTTCCATTTTGAATAGAGAATCATAAAATCACATAATTAAAAGCAAAAACTTTGGCTAAATTAACAACTAACATTAACATAAAGTAACAACACAGAACCATGTTCGCCATACACAATGATACCTTTTGTCACTGAAGTTGACGCTGCTAATAACATTGAACATAAGTGTCAAAATTACCATTAAAATTCCTAATGACATAAATGAAAACACTAGTAGAAAAGGGGGCATTGGTCCAGGCCGGGTCAGCCCATTAGTCCCGGTTCAGTCCAGAACCGGGACCAATGGTGGCATTGGACCCAGTTCGTGAGCCCCGGGGGCTGGCCGGGCCACGTGGGCCATTGGTCCCGGTTCGTCTGGACCTTTTGGTCCCGGTTGGTGGGACGAACCAGGACCAATGGGCCTCACTCCTGGCCCACCACCATTGGTCCCGGTTGGTGCAACGAACCGGGACCAAAGGCTACCCTTTAGTCCCGGTTCACACCACCAACCGGGACCAATGAGGTGCCTATATATACCCCCTCGCGTAAGAGCAGAGCACACTGCTCTGTTTTTTCTGGCAGCTGAGGGGGAGAGGGCTTGGTGGTTCTCTAGCTCACCTCCTATGCACACAAGGTGTTCGATGGAATGCCCGAGCCACACTACTTAAGCTTTCTCCTCTCCAAGCTCGACGTCCAAGCTCCATTTTCCTCAATATTTGTCTAGGTTTAGTGGTCCGTCACGCCTCATCCCCGTCTTCATCATCGTCTATCACCCGCGCCGATCTCATCGCCGGCACCACCGTGGTGAGCCTCTTGTTCTTATCTTCTTTCTGAAAGGAAAAATATTCTTACTTGTATGTTTAGATAGATACTTGTATTATTTTCTTACTTTTATTATTGCATCTTATATACTGCGATGGTTTTGGTATCCGCCCCCGTCGGCCCTCGTACTGTCTATGATTCGGATGTGGTATATATTATCTTTTCATAACTATTGGTTCATTTATTTTTTATGAAAATTGTGCTGACCAACGTGACATAGATTTTATTTATCTAGGAGGTTGTTGAACCGGAAATTCCAACCGACCCTATTGTCGAGAGGTTAACTTTAGTTGAAGAAGAAAACAATTTCTTGAAGGAAAAAATAAGAAAAATTGAGGAGGAGAAGATGATATTGGAGTTGCATGTTGTGGATGTCGTTGATGATCACAACATCAAGATGGATGAAATGCGCTTGAAGATTAGAAAGATTAGAAAATATGCCATTCATACCGAGGATTGGTATCATTATGCCGTTGGATCAGTTGTTACCTTGGTAGCGATTATGATCGCATTTGTTTTCGCATTGAAATGTTTTACATAGTTTCAATGTATGGTTTAATTAATTTAGATGCTCTGCAGAGCTTTATGTTGTTCTGTAATGATTTTCGTTTGAAGATGAGAACTATGTATGTACTTTGGTTTTAATGTGATGATGAACTTCTATTAATTTGGTCACTTAGTTATCTATTCATGATGTTCTGTAATGATTTTTGACACACTTAATTATATATAATGCACGCAGATGAACCGGCAATGGATATACGGTAACAGACACACCTCCGAGTACATTAAGGGCGTGCATGATTTTCTCGAAGTGGCTGAGGCAAACAAGCAGAATGGTTTTATGTGTTGTCTATGCCCTATATGTGGGAATACAAAGTCTTACTCTGACCGGAAAATCCTTCACACCCACCTGCTTTACAAGGGTTTCATGCCACACTATAATGTTTGGACGAGGCACGGAGAAATAGGGGTTATGATGGAAGAAGGCGAAGAAGAAGAGTATGATGACAACTATGTGCCCCCAATACGGTGATGCTACTGAACATCAAGAGGAACCAGACGATGTGCACGATGCTGCTGCAACGGGCGAAGCTGCTGAAGATCAAAAGGAACCAGACGATGTGCCCGATGATGATGATCTCCGCCGGGTCATTGTCGATGCCAGGACGCAATGCGAAAGTCAAAAGGAGAAGCTGAAGTTCGATCGCATGTTAGAGGATCACAAAAAAGGGTTGTACCCCAATTGCGAAGATGGCAACACAAAGCTCGGTACCGTACTGGAATTGCTGTAGTGGAAGGCAAAGAATGCTGTGCCAGACAAAGGATTTGAGAAGCTACTGAAAATATTGAAGAAGAAGCTTCCAAAGGATAACGAATTGCCCGAAAGTACATACGCAGCAAAGAAGGTCGTATGCCCTATAGGATTGGAGGTGCAGAAGATACATGCATGCCCTAATGACAGCATCCTCTACCGCGGTGCGTACAAGGATCTGAACGCATGCCCGGTATGCGGTGCATTACGGTATAAGATCAGACGAGATGACCTTGGTGATGTTGACGGCGACCCCCCCAGGAAGAGGGTTCCTGCGAAGGTGATGTGGTATGATCCTATAATACCATGGCTGAAACGTCTATTCAGAAACGGAAAGCATGCCAAGTTGATGCAATGGCACAGTGAGGACCGTAAGAAAGACGGGAAGTTGAGAGCACCCGCTGACGGGTCGCAATGGAGAAAAATCGAGAGAAAGTACTGGGCTGAGTTTGCACGTGACCCAAGGTACGTATGGTTTTCTTTAAGCGCGGATGGCATTAATCCTTTCGGGGAGCAAAGCAGCAATCACAGCACCTGGCCCGTGACTCTATGTATGTATAACCTTCCTCCTTGGATGTGCATGAAGCAGAAGTTCATCATGATGCCAGTTCTCATCCAAGGCCCTAAGCTACCCGACAACGACATTGATGTGTACCTAAGGCCATTAGTTGAAGAACTTTTACAGTTGTGGAATGGAAATGGTGTACGTACATGGGATGAGCACAAACAGGAGGAATTTGACCTAAAGGCGTTGCTATTCGTGACCATCAACGATTGGCCCGCTCTCAGTAACCTTTCAGGATAGACAAACAAGGGATACCACACATGCACACACTGTTTACTTGACACCGAAAGTATATACCTGAGAAGCTGCAGGAAGAATGTGTACCTGGGCCATCGTCGATTTCTTTCGACCAACCATCAATGTCGAAAGAAAGGCAAGCATTTCAAAGGCGAGGCAGATCACCGGAAGAAGCCCGCCATGCGTACCGGTGATCACGTACTTGCTATGGTCAATGATTTACACGTAATCTTTGGAAAGGGTCCCGACGCACTAGTTGTTCCGAATGACGCTGGGGGACACGCACCCATGTGGAAGAAGAAATCTATATTTTGGGACCTACCCTACTGGAAAGACCTAGAGGTCCGCTCTTCAATTGACGTGATGCACGTGACAAAGAACCTTTGCGTGAACCTGCTAGGCTTCTTGGGCGTGTATGGAAAGACAAAAGATACAGCTGAGCCACGGGAGGACCTGCAACGTTTGCACGAAAAAGACGGCATGCCTCCAAAGTAGTATGAAGGTCCTGCGAGCTATGCTCTTACCAAAGAAGAGAAGGAAATCTTCTTTGAATGCTTGCTTAGTATGAAGGTCCCGACTTGCTTCTCGTCGAATATAAAGGGAATAATAAATATGCCAGAGAAAAAGTTCTAGAACCTAGAGTCTCATGACTGCCACGTGATTATGACGCAACTGCTTCCGGTTGCATTGAGGGGGCTTCTATCGAAAAACGTCCGATTAGCCATTGTGAAGCTATGTGCATTCCTCAATGCAATCTCTCAGAAGATGATCGATCCAGAAATCATACCAAGGCTAAGGAGTGATGTGGTGCAATGTCTTGTCAGTTTCGAGCTGGTGTTCCCACCATCCTTCTTCAATATCATGACGCACGTCCTAGTTCATCTAGTCGACGAGATTGTCATTCTGGGCCCCGTATTTCTACACAATATGTACCCCTTTGAGAGGTTCATGGGAGTCCTAAAGAAATATGTCCGTAACCGCGCTAGGCCAGAAGGAAGCATCTCCATGGGCCATCAAACAGAGGATGTCATCGGGTTTTGTGTTGACTTCATTCCTGGCCTTAAGAAGATAGGTCTCCCTAAATTGCGGTATGAGGGGAGACTGACTGGAAAAGTCACACTTGGAAGGGACTCAATAATATACAGGGACGGATATTCTTGGTCTCAAGCACACTACACAGTTCTACAGAACTCTACCTTCGTGACGCCGTATGTCGATGAACACAAGAACAGTCTGCGCTCCAAACACCCGGAGCAGTGCGACGACTGGATTACATGTGAACACATCAGGACTTTCAGCAGTTGGTTGGAAACACGTCTCAGAGGTGACAACACTGTTTGTGATGAGCTGTACTTGTTGTCCAGGGGACCATCTTCGACTGTTACGATTTGGAAAGGATACGAGATAAATGGGAATACATTTTACATGATTGACAAAGATCAAAAGAGCACCAACCAAAACAGCGGTGTCCGCTTTGATGCAACAACCGAGAGGGGAAATGACACATATTATGGTTACATAGTGGACATATGGGAACTTGACTACGGACATGATTTTAAGGTTCCTTTGTTTAAGTGCAAATGGGTCAATCTGTCAGGAGGCGGGGTACAGGTAGACCCATAGTACGGAATGACAACAGTGGATCTAAAAAATCTTGGGTACACCGACGAACCGTTCGTCCTAGCCAATGATGTGGCACAGGTTATCTATGTGAAGGACATGTCTACCAGATCGAGAAAAAGAAAAGATAAGGAAGTGAATACATCATACGATGAGCCAAAGCGCCACATAGTTCTTTCAGGAAAAAGGGACATCGTGGGAGTGGAGGGCAAGACAGACATGTCTGAAGATTATGAAAAGTTTCATGAAATTCCTCCCTTCAAAGTCAAGGCTGACCCCAGCATCCTGATAAACGATGAAGATTATCCATGGTTATGGCGCCATAAGCAAATGACACAAGCGAAGAAAAAGTGAAGACTTTCTCCCGCAACTATTATGATGATACCATGCCAAATTTGTAATAGACGAGTATGATACCATTGTCCGTTTTGTACATGCACATGCTATGTGGGTGAAATTATGATACCATGCCAACTTTCAACTTTTTTAGAGTTCATTTGATATGCTTTAATGTCTTATGATTCGATCCTCGTAATACCATTAATCCCGGTTCGCTCCTTGTCAACTATGTTCTCACCAAGAACACTCTCAAGAGGGCAACCACGTGGGCCATTGGTCTTGGTTCGTCTGGACCTTTTTTCTCTATAGGCGCATCTATGTTCATTTTTTTAGTAAAGTTAATCACAAACCTGTGATTCACACAAATTTCAAATAATTCAAATTTTAACTATTCAAATTTAAAAACTAATGTCACTAACAGAAAGTTTATAATTTTTCTAAAACTAAAAGCAAAAAGAATTAAAAAATAAAGCAAAAAACAAAAGAAAATAAATAAAACAAAAAAACTAAAAAAAACTGCCACCTATTGGGCCACCACGGTCTGAATACGACTAGAAACCCAACCTGGGCTAGGATTTAGGTCCACAGAAGGCCCAATAGGCCCACAGCAGCATAGTGTGAGATTAAGCCCGAAAGCCTGCAGCTGAGAGGAGTTCGAGGGGGTGGGCGCAGCAGCGCTTATAAACCACTCTCGAGCCCTCTCAACTAGCGAGGTGGGACTAAACTTTGGCCGCGATGTGGGCACCACAGGGGCCTTTGGTTCCGGTTGACGGCATCAACCGGGACTAAAGAGGGGCATTGGAACCGGTTCTTGGCACCAACCGGGACCAATACCCCACCTTTAGTCCCGGTTGGTGCCACCAACCGAGACCAAAGGCCGCCGCTTCCCGCCCTTTGGGCTGCTGAAAAGAGGCCTTTGGTCCCGGTTGGTGGCACCAACCGGGACTAAAGGGGCATTGGTCCTGGTTCGTGCCACGAACCGGGATCAATGCTCTTGATATATATACAACACTTATCAGTTTTCGACCAAATCCCCCACTTCTCCCCCGACGCCCCCTAGTCCTCCTCGTCACCGTCGCCACCCGACGCCCCTGCTCCACCTTGCCGTCGCCGCCGCCACCGACGCCGTCATGCTGCTCTCGCCTTCGCCGTCGCCGCCACCACCGACGCCGTCAGGCTGCTCGCCTTCACTGTCACCGCCGCCCCCTATGAGCACATGCTCCCGCGCCCCTCCCGTCCCGCACCCCTGCGCGGCCGCCGCGCCGTCGCCCTGCCCTGCGCGTCCGTCGCGCGCCGCCCTGTCCTGCGCGGTCGCCGTGCTGCCGCCCCTGCCCTGTGCGGCCGCCGCGCGCCGCCCTGTCCTGCG
>LT934122.1:34560548-34621906 GCA_900231445.1 Triticum turgidum subsp. durum
CCCGACCCCCCGAGGCCGACGGGTTCTTATATTTGTGAATTATTAGTTAGGTCATATATTTTTTGATTTTGTTATGAAAAACATCATATATAATTGTCTTGATCGGGTTGATTTAAATGTGCAGTTGTTTCACCGCTGCGAGGTTTGGTGTTCGACGACCTCGTTGTGCGTTTGACGAGCTCTGCCCCTTCGTTCGTGGGTGAGCACAAATGACATGTCCTCCTCCCCCATTAATTATTTGCTCTGTTCCGGTATTCGTGCCGATGAAATTTGATAGCTAGCTATATATGTGTCTTGAATCATCAGTATGCGTAACCAATATGTGTCTCCCGTTCGAAAGCGTCATAGTTATAAATATGCATGCATTTGCATATTTATAACCTTGATTCTTCTGAATTGTCCAACGCTATCCATGGATAGCCCGAGTATGTGTAGATTGGGTTCATATTCCCATATGCTTTGCTCCGGATCCGAGGCATAAATTTCGTCAGTGCCTCCCTTGTTGTTCTCCGGGTACACATCCTCTATGTTTATTGCAGAGACGTGTATCAGGAGAACAGCGGGGAGGTGCTGCCGAAATTTTGCGTCGGATCCGGAGCATAGCATGGGAAAATGAACCCAATCTACACATACTCTGGTGGGATTAGGACCTATCATTACCTATTAGAGTGTAGGTTGCATGGACGTAATAAAATTGACAAAGTAGATCAACTGATAAATATATACATGGTGAATTATATATATAATTGTTGTGTGTCCAGTAGCTCTGAAAGTCAAGATGAGTGATCGTGCGTGGATGTATACCGGTCACGCTGGTCAGAACAAATGGAGCGCTGAATGGTTCACAAAAACCAAGGGGTTTGTGCAAGCCGCATTTGCAAATGGCTAGAGGAAAAACTGGTGCCCCTATTTCCGGTGCGGCAATTGGGAAAAGAGGACAGAGGCTGAAATGGGCAAACCCCTACAGAAGAATGGTTTTACGCCCGATTATACGGTGTGGAAATTTCATGGTGAGTCTGCCCAATGTGACCGAGCTGAGGTGGATCGTCCTCGCACCGACGAGCATGGTACCGGGATGGAAAACATGGTGCAAGACTATGATGATGCTCGGGATTCAGACGAGGAGATGGAGGAATCTGCAAAGGCCTTCAATGAAATGTTGGAGTCTTCAAAACGTCCGCTCCGCGAGCACACTGAGCTTTGTCAGTTGGATGCCATCTCACAAGTAATGGCTCTGAAGGCTCAGTTCAACTTGGGCAGAGAATGCTACGACGCAATTATGACAATATTTGGACTCTTTCTACCCAAAGGCCATGTAATGCCTGCAAGCCCGTACCAGTCAGACAAAATCCTCCGTGCCCTGAAGATGCCCTATGAGAAGATACATGCCTATGAGAAAGGATGTGCCTTATTTGGGCTTGACTATGCGGACTTGAACTATTGTCCCATTTGCAAGTCTTCCAGGTATATTGTGGTAGACAACGGTATGGGTGAGAAGACACAGACCAAAATCCCCGTTAGTGTTCTTCGGTATATGCCAATCGTACCCAGACTTCAACGTCTTTTCATGGTCGAAGAGACAGCCAGACAGATGACATGGCACAAAACAGGCAAAAGAACCGAACTAGATGCAGATGGGAATCTGATGATGGTACACACATCGGATAGTGTTACGTGGAAAAAGTTTGATGAATTACATGCTGACAAAGCGGCAGATCCGAGGCATCCTCGAGTCGGCATCAGCACCGATGGGTTCAGTGTGTTTGGTATGACGGCAGGCCAATACAGTTGTTGGCCCATATTTGTCTTTCCACTCAATCTCCCCCGACAGATTATGCAAAGAAAGAACATTTTCCTGACGTTTATAATTCCAGGGCCCAACTATCCGGGGAAAAATATGAATGTGTACATGCAGCCGCTTAAGGACGAATTGCAAGAAGCCTAGGATAATGGGTTCAAGACATACGATGCCTATAGCACGAAACTTCATAATGCATGTCTGGTACATGTACCCGACGCATGACTTGCCGGCGTATGCGCTATTCGTTGGCTGGTGTGTGCATGGAAGGTTCCCGTGCCCCACATGCAAGGGAGCTCTTGAGTTTCGTTGGCTTCAGGCCGGTCACACGTTTTCTTGCTTCGACATGCATAGACAGTTCCTGGATCCTCGCCATAAGTTCATGAAAGACAAGAAGAACTTCATCAGAGGTAGAGTTGTAAAAAACTCTGCACCCCCTGCGTTGACAGGCCAACAGACCCTGGATCAGTTAAACGCTCTCGAGCCAGATGCAGAGCGTCCAGGGTACTTCAAGGGGTATAATTCTGAGCACGCCTGGACTCACAAAACATGCTTATGGGATCTGCCTTACTTCAAAGACCTCCTTTGCCCACACAACTTCGACGTGATGCACATTGAGAAGAATATCGCCGAGGCACTTTTTGGTACATTGTTCGGCCTAGATGGGAAGTCAAAGGATAATACTAAGGCTAGAGTCGATCTGGAGGCGCTATGTGATAGGCCGCTACAAAACATGAAAGAACCGAAAGGAAAGTAGAACTGGACGAAGCCAAAGGCATGGTTCAATCTTGGAAGTCCAGCTATGAGGGAAATTATCTTGTGGGTGAAAATGCAGTTGATGTTCCCCGATGGGTATGCAGCGAATCTAAAGAGGGGAGCGAGTCTTGATAAATTGAAGATATTTGGTCTCAAGAGTCATGATTGGCACATATGGATTGAGCGGGAAATGCCGATGATGTTGTGTGGCTTCATCCCTGAGGATGAATGGCTAGTACTCGCAGAACTCAGCTATTTCTTCCGTGTTCTTTGTGCGAAAGAACTATCGCCTGGCGTGCTAGAAGAAATGGAAGAGTTGGCGCCGGAGTTGATCTGCAAGTTAGAGAAGATCTTTCACCGGACTTCTTTAATCCAATGCAGCATTTGATTTTACATCTCCCGAACGAGGCAAGATTGGGGTGGCCCGTTGTCACACCCTAGCTAGTCATGCATTAGAGTGTTGCATCATGTTTACTCATTCATCAGAAACTTGAAATGGGGATGACAGAACCCCCAGTCCCCTCTGAAACCAACTAGGGTTTACTAAAATAATTTTTCAATGAACCTGAAATGCCCTTCTAAAATGTCCATCATTTTAGCCTTGGTTCAGAACCTCTGACAAAAGTGGTGCACATTTTTCTAGGCCATCCTAGGGTCTTTGAATTAAATCATAACTATTTGAATTTGGGCATTTAAAATAATATAAAATATTTAAATGCTCAAATATCTCCAAACTAAAATGTTTCATGTTGGAAATAATCCAACTATGAGCCAGGAGTAGTTTGGTGAATTTTGGAGTTGCCTAGGTATTTTAGTTAATTCAACAAAGTTGCAGATATATTAAATAAAACAGAAAACAGAAAATAAATAAAGGGAGAAGCTTACCTGGGCTCCTCCCTGTGCGGCCCAGCCCAGCCGGCCCAGCACTGTGCTGGCCCGTGCCAGCCAGCTGCTTCCCCTCGCCAGAGCAGGCAGGGAGGTGAGCATGGCGCGCCCGAGCTCGCCACGCACCACCCAGCCTCTCTGCATCGCCCTGGTCGCCGTTGCGCCGCGTGGATCGTATTCTGGTGGTCGCCCCGACCTCACCGACACCCCATTCACTCTCCCCCGGCTCTCCCTCGCTCTCTCCCTCTCACGGCCGAAGCTCACCGTCGCCGCCGTTCGCCTTAGCCACTGCCTCCGACCACCCCTCGCTCCCCCGACAAGCTCAGAAGCTCCGCCTCGACTCCCTCTTCCTTCCCACCGCTCTACGGATCCCCGGAAGCCTTGCATCGCCGCCACGTCGCCGTTCCCCTCTTCGGGCTCCGATCATCGTCGCCGTCAAATTCGTCGTCTCCGACGCGTCCCCGAGCCCGCTTCGACGCCCACTGCAACCGCGGTGAGCCCCCGGAGCGTTTCCCCCTTCTCCCCTGCTCTCTCCCGACCCCTAGGCCCTAGCCCCACCGCGGCCGAAAGCTTCACGCCGCCGGCGATGTCGCCGTCGTGGCCACGGTCGCCGTAGCGCCCAACCGAGCACGCCATCGTGCTCCACATCTCACTAGGAGCACGTAGCACGCTCCAACACCCCCCCTAACGCCCTGCAACACCGTTCCCGTGCACGACCGAACCCCGGCGGCCGCAGCCGAGCTCACCGCCGTCGACTCCGGCCACCCCGACCCCAACGGACTCTGCCAAGAGCCGCGGGTCGTCCTCAGCTTCACTCCGGTGGTCGCCGCGTTCCATTTGGTGGCCGAAACGACCAAAACCACTATCGCCGCCGCACTGTTGGTCGCCGCCGGCCAGAACTCCGGCGAGCTGACGTGGCCTAGTTGATTAACCACTAACCCACCACCTACTGACGCTGACAAGTGGGCCCCAGGGCTTAGTCAAAGCTAACCAGCCCGGGGTCAACGCGGGATTAGCCCTTGTGACACTGACGTGTGGACCCCACACGTCAGGTTTGACCCGAGCCAGCCCCGTTGACCTGCTGATGTCACTGTGATGTCAGGCTAACGCAGTAATTGAATTTCTGGATTTAATTTAAATCAGGAAATTCCAGAATATTATTTAAACTTCAAAAATTCATAACTTTTATTCTGTAACTCCAAATTGGACAAATTATATATGAAAAATGATCAGAAAAATCCAATCTATCCATCTGTACTATTTTCATGCATGATCAAACAAGTTAAATTGATGTTTTAATCAGAATAAGAAAAGGCACTTTAAAAGGCCATATTTGAATTTGGAATTTGAATCTTTGATTCAAATTTGCTCAAACCCTACTGGCTTTAGTTGCATTAGCCCAACACACTCATATTGCCATGTTTCATGCATGCATCATATTGTTGCACATTGTTTGGTGATGCCTGTGTATCGTTATCCTTTGCGACAGGATCTGTCCCCGAGGAGTATCGTGATTACCCTAACGAAGAGTCGTATCCGTGCAACGAATCATCAGGCAAGCAACCAACCATTTGATCATATCGATACAATCCCATGTTCTCGCTCCTGCTCTATTTTACTGCATTAAGACAACGCGATTCAAACTGCTGTGTGCTACGGTAGTCGAACCCATTTCCTCTGCATGACCTGTCATTGCCACAGTAACTAGATGAAACCCACTAGCATGTGTAGGAGTTGATTGAGCCATATGTATGTGTTGTTCCTACCTTGCTATGCCTGCTATGCTTAGAGTTGTGTCAGGTCTGGTTCATCTGGGTGATGGGCTAGAGTGAAATGATTATGTCGGTAATAAGAGTGGTGCGGTGAACACGATTTGGTAAAGGTATCGATGAGAGGCCATGTAGGAGTACATGGTGGGTTGTTTCATTGAAGCCGACCTTAAGCACTGAGATCTGTATGTGTGATTTAAGATACAGCTACTACCATGCATTGGGCCCTGAAATATGACCCCGCTCGACTTCTTATTCACCCTAGCTCTCTGTCCAGGAGTTGCAAGTAGTTTCTGGTGTTTGTAGCCTACTGGAGGCCGTGGACAGCGCTGACCGTAGGGGTGGGCTGTGATGCGGTAGGTACGTGGCCGGGTGTACCGAATACCCATTAGGTATCTTGGGAACCCTGTTCACATCGTTCGGGGCCGTATGGGAAACCTCGGCCGGACTCCCTGCGGATGGAACCTGAATAGGCGATAAACCTGGACTAGAGGCTTAAGTGTTTAGGTAGGTCGTGGTCTACACCCACGTCGGCTTTCGCTTGAAGTCTGCCGAGCACATGTCGTGTGCAGACGCTAAGTGGTGGAAACATGTATGAAGAAGTACACCCCTGCAGGGTTAACATGATCTATTCGAATAGCCGCGTCCGCGGTAAAGGACTACTTGGTTGCCTATACAGTTCATAGACAAGTAAATGGAAACTACTAAAAGCCTCAAGATAAGTGTGAGTGCCGAGGATGGCTCTTCCGTAGGAAGACGGAGGTGGATCCTCGGTAGTGTATTGAAGTGGTGAGTAGTGGACTCGTGTGCGCAAAACTATTTCAAATTGGAGTATCGTAGGATAGTCTAGCCAAGAGTCAAAGCTGGCTTGCTGCAATAACTCCACCAACCCTTCTTGATACTGTGCATGTATGTAGGATCTGATGTAAGTCTTGCTGAGTACCTTTGTACTCATGTTGCTATAATCTACATTTTTACAGAAAACGCTGCAACCCCTTCTGATGGGTTCTATGTAGACGTTGACATCAACGAGTAGGCTAAAGACCCAGGTGGTGACCCTGAGCTTGTGAAGGACCACATAGTATAGCCAGGCTTTCCACGCCTCTTTTATTTTACTAGTTGTCTGTACTCAGACAAGTTACTTCCGCTGTTGGCTTGTATGATTGTATGACTTGTATGTTGGGTCGTGAGACCCGTACCTTTGTGTGTATGTTATGTATGGCTCGCTGAGCCTTAAATAAAGTACTTGTGTCGTAGAGTCATGTTGTGATGCTTCGTTGTATTTGCACATATCGAGCATATTGTGTGTATGATTGAAATGCTTGGTATGTGTGGGATCTGACTATCTAGTTGTTTACCTTTAGTAGCCTCTCTTACCGGGAAATGTCTCCTAGTGTTACCGCTGAGCCATGGTAGCTTGCTACTGCTCTGGAACACTTAGGCTGGCCGGCATGTGTCCTTCCTCGTTCCTGTGTCTGTCCCTTCGGGGAAATGTCACGCTTTGAGTACCGGAGTCCTGCTAGCCCGCTACAGCCCAGTTTACCGGAGTCCTGCTAGCCCAGTGCTACAGCCCGGACCCACTTGCTGATGACCGACACGATCGAAGCTGGGTCATGGATGCCTGTCCCTGTAAGTCTGTGCCACTTTAGGTTTACGACTAGTCATGTCAGCCCGGGCTCTTTATCATATGGATGCTAGCGACACTATCATATACGTGAGCCAAAAGACGCAAACGGTCCCGGGAAAAAGGTAAGACGACACCCATGGGGATACCGTGCGTGAGGCCGCAAAGTGATATGAGGTGTTACCAGCTAGATCGATGTGACATCGAGTCGGGGTCCTGACAGCGTTGGCATCAGAGCCGGACTGCCTGTAGGTTCTCCAAGCCAAACTGGTCGATGTTGAGTCTAGAAATTCTTTAGTTATATGTAGGGGAATTGTTTGTGGGTTGGAACGTAAGGCTCTTTTTACTCCTTATACCTTATGACTTTCTGATCTGAGTCAGTCCATTCTTCTACCGGGGGTTAAGGAATTAGGATCTATTCTCTCTATCAGGATCACGTGTTACTAATCAGTAGTACCTTATAAGTTTGATGGTTACAAGCCTAGTTCAGTTCTACTACCACATTATGTTGTTAGAATGGTTCCAGAACTTTGATATGATGATGTTGGGTGTGTACGAAATCCTTTGTCAAATGTCTCAATATCCTTTTTGAGCATTTACAGCTGTTATGCTGCCGAAATTTTGCTAGAAATTCTAATGCCTTTGCATTATGATTATGCTTTCAGATGGCCACTCGCGACCTCAATCAAGTGGTTCGCCTGACTCGATGCCTAGATGTACCCGGCCATACTGTTAAGTTGGTCAGGGTAATGACTGAGGCTGGATACCGCTGGTATCCTGAGTACACGGTCGAAGAGCAATTCCGAGACTTCAACCAAAGCCAGTATCTCTGCACTGTCAGGATATTTCCATCTTATCCTGGATCCACTGAGCCTCTTCACTGCTCCTATGGACTCGGGGTTACTATCGAGATGGCTGTGCAGGATGCCGCCTACTCTATGATGACCATTATGCGAGTCAGATCTGGTCTATTTCGGGACTCTGACTTCCGGTATATGCCAGGATCACTTCCGGGAGCACAAGGGTATCTCCAGGCTATCTATGCTGACTCCACTCAGGAGGATTCACGGACTCGCACCACTGCTGAGATGCTCGAGGATAAGGACCGTGAAAATCGGGCCTTAAGGTTAGAGCTCTTCAATACCCGTGCTGACCACTGGGCCACTTTGACTCGGTTCGCACCGGCGGTGCAAGCTGGATTTTCAGATATGCGCGATCTCTATCCTGTGAGATCTGCTCTGCCAGACGTGATGGTTTGGCGTGATGTAGGAGGCATCACCCCACCTCGCGGTTCCCGCAGGCCACCGTTTGTTGGTCCAAGGCCTCATCCTAGCCCCTATGGTCCACAAGCTCCGCGAGATCGTCTGTTTCCGGATGAACATGTTGAGCTTCCAGGCTATGGAGGTGATTTCTACGAGGACTACTACGGATCGGTCTGAGTTAGTAGTAGTATCACTAGTTCGCACTAGCTGTGTCGTCTATCGTCCTGCGTGACTCGTGGGATATGACCTAGTTTGTACTCCTTCCGGAGGTGTAGAAAAATAATGTATAGGAGCTTGGAATGCCTCCGATGAGATGTAATCCTCTTTTCACCGTATTAGTACTTTGCTTGGTCTTGTACTAAACCTGTATGGTGTGTATGACGATGGAATAAAGAAGCAGTTTCTGTATCTACCATGTCATACGGATGATCATCTTGCATTTCGAGTTATTCCTTACATTCTATATCCTATGTCGGAATTTTATCATTCTGACTAAATCATTGTCTTGTTTACCTAGGATGGTCAACACGCGCGCTAACCCTGCTTCCCAAGAGCAGGCCGAAGGCAGTGAAGCCAGGAATGAAAATCTGCCTCATCCTCCTTCACTAGCCGAGGTGATGATGGAAGCTGAGAGAAACAAGCGGGAGACAAACCGTTTGTTGGAGCGTATAGAACAGAATACAGCACACCATCAGAGGGCTAACGTGGTGTCACTCAGTGATTTTATCAAATTGCATCCACCCACGTTCCACCACTCCGTCGAGCCTCTCGACGCTGATGACTGGCTTCGCAGTATCTCTCACAAGCTGCGTTCCGCGCTGGTAGCTGAGGCTGACAAGGTCACCTTTGCTGCATATCATCTTGAAGGCCCCGCCAGTCTATGGTGGGAGAATTATGGAGCCATGCGCCCAGCGGGCCATGTCACAACTTGGGCTGAGTTCAGTGAGGCTTTCCGTGAACATCACATTCCGGAGGGTCTCATGGACCGTAAGCGTGAAGAATTTTGCAATTTCACCCAAGGCCGACTCTCTGTGGATGTCTATAGCAGGGAGTTTGGTAATCTTGCACGATATGCAACCGAGGAAGTTTCTACTGACGCCAAGAAGCAAGCAAGGTTCCGCAAGGGCCTTAGTCCTGAGCTTCGCCGTGACCTCCGTCTGCATGAGTGCACATCCTTTTCGAAACTTGTCAACAAAGCCATCAGTGCTGAAACTGGTCAGACTGACTATGACGCAACACGCAAGCATGGACGTGACACGGGTTCCTCATCCGGTGCCGGTCCTCAGAAGCGCCGCGTGTGGGTACCCAACACCGCCCTGCCACCCAGGTTCACACCGAGGCCATCTTTCCAGGCGCCTCGCCCCGCTCAACAGTCTGCTCCAGCTAAGCCCTATGGGGGTCCATCCAATAATGCTCCTCCACGTACCAGTTCCGTGACTTGTTTCAAGTGTGGGGAATCTGGTCACTATATGCGTGAGTGTCCCCAGACCAACCCCAATCAATCTGCTAAGGCTGTTGGCCGTGGCAAGCCGACAGGGAAGGTGTTCCATGCTAAACCGGTCACCGCTTCACGTGGCCATGTCAACTGTGTCTCTGCCGAAGAAGCTCAAGAGGACCCCAACGTCGTTCTCGGTACGCTTCTTGTTAATTGCCACCCGGCATCTGTTCTTTTCGATACAGGAGCCTCTCATTCTTTTATATATGAAAATTATGCTCGTTTGCATAACGTTGCATTCTGTGACTTGCCATCCACTATGGAAATCTCTACCCCTGGGTCTAGATGGCAGACCTCTAGGGTAAGTTATGGAAATGAGATCCAAGTCGACAGACTTGTTTTCCTTGCGTCTTTGATAGCCCTTAAATCTTCAGATATTAATATCATTCTGGGTATGGACTGGATGTCAGCGCATCATGCCCAAATTGATTGCTTCTCTAGGACTGTTCAACTCACCCACCCTTCGGGGAAGATAGTCAATGTCTTGACTCGAATAGCCAAGCGACAACTATATTCTCTTAACGCCAACCCTTTGCCAGACCTTGAGGACGTTCCGGTAGTCCGCGACTTTCCGGATGTCTTTCCAGAAGAATTGCCAGGGGTTCCACCTGACAGGGATGTTGAGTTTGTAATAGACCTCATCCCCGGAACCGTTCCGATTGCTAGAAGACCCTACAAAATGGCACCTTTAGAACTAGCCGAGCTTAAGAAACAACTCGATGAATCCTTGAAAAAGGGTTTCATCCGACCTAGCTCATCTCCGTGGGCTTGCCCCGTCCTATTCGTCAAGAAGAAGGATGGTACAGACCGGATGGTTGTAGATTACCGACCTGTCAATTTGGTCACAATCAAAAACAAATATCCACTTCCCAGGATCAACGACCTGTATGATCAGCTCGCTGGATCCTCAGTTTTTTCCAAGATGGATTTGAGGTTGGGATATCATCAAATCAAAATCAGAAACGGGGACATTCCTAAAACGGCCTTTGTTACTCGTTATGGCCAATACGAGTACACCGTCATGTCCTTCGGATTAACCAACGCTCCAGCCACCTTTTCTCGGTTAATGAACTCAATCTTCATGGAGTATTTGGATAAATTCGTCGTGGTTTATCTCGATGACATACTCATCTACTCCAAGAACGAGGAAGAACATGCCGAACATTTAAGGCTAGTGTTGAAGAAACTTCGAGAGCATCGCCTTTATGCCAAATTTTCAAAATGTGAATTCTGGTTGTCAGAAGTGACCTATCTGGGTCATGTAATATCTGGTAAAGGTATTGCTGTTAACCCTGAGCGAGTTCAAGCCGTCCTTAACTGGACTCCACCTGAATCGGTCAAGCAAGTTCGGAGTTTTCTAGGCTTAGCGAGCTATTGCCGTCGCTTTGTCGAGAACTTCTCCAAGGTTGCTAAACCTCTAACCGAACTCCTCAAGAAAGATAAGAAGTTCGAATGGACTCCACAATGTGAGCACAGTTTTCAGGAACTGAAAAGACGCCTGACTTCTGCTCCCGTGCTGGTACTGCCAGACTTCTCCAAGGACTTTGTCATCTACTGCGACGCCTCGCGACAAGGACTAGGTTGCATTCTCATGCAAGATCGACACGTAATTGCTTACGCTTCACGGCAATTGCACCCACATGAGGAGAATTATCCCACTCATGATCTAGAGCTTGCAGCCGTAGTCTATGCACTTAAGACCTGGCGACATTATCTCCTCGGTAATCGTTGCGAAATATTCACTGATCACCAAAGTCTGAAGTATATTTTCACCCAACCGGATTTGAATCTCAGGCAGAGACGTTGGGTTGAATTGATCACAGACTTCGACTTAGGAATAACCTACACCCCAGGGAAAGCCAACGTCATGGCTGATGCGCTAAGTCGTAAATCTTATTGTAACAACCTGATGTTACAACAAAGTCAACCGCTTCTCCATGAGGAATTTCGGAAGCTTAACCTTCACATTGTACCTCAAGGTTTTCTCTCCACCTTGGTGGCAAAACCTACCCTTACGGATCAAATTATCAAAGAACAGAAGGTAGATCCGGGAATCTCCCGCATCAAGAGGAACATTCAGAAAGGAATTGCGAATTGTTTCTCCGTTAATGATCAAGGAGTCGTATACTTCGGGAATCGACTAGTAGTTCCCAAAGTGCGCAACCTAAGGCGATTAATCCTTAAGGAAGCTCATGAATCTCCTCTCACCATTCATCCCGGTAGTACTAAGATGTATCAGGACCTACGCCAGAGGTTCTGGTGGACTAGGATGAAGAGAGAAATCGCTCAGTATATTGCTAATTGCGACGTCTGTCGTCGTGTAAAAGCAGAGCATCAACGGCCTGCTGGCACCCTTCAACCATTAGCTATTCCTGAATGGAAATGGGATAAAATTGGTATGGATTTCATTACGGGTTTTCCCAGGACCAAAAGAGGGAATAATGCTATTTTCGTCGTGGTCGATCGTCTTTCCAAAGTAGCTCATTTCTTACCTGTTCGTGAGAGTATAACCGCTAGTCAGCTGGCAGACTTATACATCTCCCGAATAGTGTCTCTCCATGGTGTCCCTTTGGAAATCAATTCGGATCGAGGAAGTCTTTTCACCTCTCGATTTTGGGAAAGTTTCCAAAATGCTATGGGAACTCGTCTCTCCTTTAGCACCGCTTTCCACCCTCAGTCAAGTGGTCAAGTGGAACGCGTCAACCAAATTCTAGAAGACATGCTTCGAGCCTCCGTTATCTCTTTCGGAATGGACTGGGAGAAGTGCCTTCCATTTGCCGAATTCGCCTACAACAACAGCTATCAATCTAGCTTGGGTAAAGCCCCTTTTGAAGTTCTCTATGGACGGCGATGTCGAACACCCCTTAACTGGTCAGAGACCGGGGAAAGACAATTCTTTGGCCCGGATATGATTCAGGAAGCAGAAGAACAAGTTCGTATCGTTCGTGAAAAGTTGAAAACAGCCCAATCCCGTCAAAAGAGTCAATATGACCGAAAACATAAGGCTATGACTTTCGAGGTTGACGAGAAGGCTTACCTTCGGGTCACCCCTCTGAAGGGAACCCATCGTTTCGGTATCAAAGGCAAATTGGCTCCTCGTTACATTGGACCTTTTCGCATTCTTGCCAAACGAGGAGAAGTTGCCTACCAATTGGAACTACCTCCGCACCTCTCCAGAGTTCACGATGTCTTCCATGTTTCTCAACTCAGGCGTTGCTTCTCGGATCCTATCCGTGAAGTGGACCACGAAACGCTTGATCTCCAAGATAATCTTACATATCGAGAGTACCCCATTCGTATCCTCGATCAAGCCGAGCGTACCACGCGACGTCATAATATCAAGTTTCTCAAGGTTCAATGGTCGCACCATTCTGAGGATGAAGCAACTTGGGAAAGGGAGGATCGTCTTCGACTCGAGTATCCCGCCTTCTTCGCGGAGGAACCCAAATCTCGGGACGAGATTCCTTTGAGTGGGGGTGAGTTGTCACACCCTAGCTAGTCATGCATTAGAGTGTTGCATCATGTTTACTCATTCATCAGAAACTTGAAATGGGGATGACAGAACCCCCAGTCCCCTCTGAAACCAACTAGGGTTTACTAAAATAATTTTTCAATGAACCTGAAATGCCCTTCTAAAATGTCCATCATTTTAGCCTTGGTTCAGAACCTCTGACAAAAGTGGTGCACATTTTTCTAGGCCATCCTAGGGTCTTTGAATTAAATCATAACTATTTGAATTTGGGCATTTAAAATAATATAAAATATTTAAATGCTCAAATATCTCCAAACTAAAATGTTTCATGTTGGAAATAATCCAACTATGAGCCAGGAGTAGTTTGGTGAATTTTGGAGTTGCCTAGGTATTTTAGTTAATTCAACAAAGTTGCAGATATATTAAATAAAACAGAAAACAGAAAATAAATAAAGGGAGAAGCTTACCTGGGCTCCTCCCTGTGCGGCCCAGCCCAGCCGGCCCAGCACTGTGCTGGCCCGTGCCAGCCAGCTGCTTCCCCTCGCCAGAGCAGGCAGGGAGGTGAGCATGGCGCGCCCGAGCTCGCCACGCACCACCCAGCCTCTCTGCATCGCCCTGGTCGCCGTTGCGCCGCGTGGATCGTCTTCTGGTCGTCGCCCCGACCTCACCGACACCCCATTCACTCTCCCCCGGCTCTCCCTCGCTCTCTCCCTCTCACGGCCGAAGCTCACCGTCGCCGCCGTTCGCCTTAGCCACTGCCTCCGACCACCCCTCGCTCCCCCGACAAGCTCAGAAGCTCCGCCTCGACTCCCTCTTCCTCCCCACCGCTCCACGGATCCCCGGAAGCCCTGCATCGCCGCCACGTCGCCGTTCCCCTCTTCGGGCTCCGATCATCGTCGCCGTCAAATTCGTCGTCTCCGACGCGTCCCCGAGCCCGCTTCGACGCCCACTGCAACCGCGGTGAGCCCCCGGAGCGTTTCCCCCTTCTCCCCTAATCTCTCCCGACCCCTAGGCCCTAGCCCCACCGCGGCCGAAAGCTTCACGCCGTCGGCGATGTCGCCGTCGTGGCCACGGTCGCCGTAGCGCCCAACCGAGCACGCCATCGTGCTCCACATCTCACTAGGAGCACATAGCACGCTCCAACACCCCCCCTAACGCCCTGCAACACCGTTCCCGTGCACGACCGAACCCCGGCGGCCGCAGCCGAGCTCACCGCCGTCGACTCCGGCCACCCCGACCCCAACGGACTCTGCCAAGAGCCGCGGGTCGTCCTCAGCTTCACTCCGGTGGTCGCCGCGTTCCATTTGGTGGCCGAAACGACCAAAACCACTATCGCCGCCGCACTGTTGGTCGCCGCCGGCCAGAACTCCGGTGAGCTGACGTGGCCTAGTTGATTAACCACTAACCCACCACCTACTGACGCTGACAAGTGGGCCCCAGGGCTTAGTCAAAGCTAACCAGCCCGGGGTCAACGCGGGATTAGCCCCTGTGACACTGACGTGTGGACCCCACACGTCAGGTTTGACCCGAGCCAGCCCCGTTGACCTGCTGATGTCACTTTGATGTCAGGCTAACGCAGTAATTGAATTTCTGGATTTAATTTAAATCAGGAAATTCCAGAATATTATTTAAACTTCAAAAATTCATAACTTTTATTCTGTAACTCCAAATTGGACAAATTATATATGAAAAATGATCAGAAAAATCCAATCTATCCATCTGTACTATTTTCATGCATGATCAAACAAGTTAAATTGATGTTTTAATCAGAATAAGAAAAGGCACTTTAAAAGGCCATATTTGAATTTGGAATTTGAATCTTTGATTCAAATTTGCTCAAACCCTACTGGCTTTAGTTGCATTAGCCCAACACACTCATATTGCCATGTTTCATGCATGCATCATATTGTTGCACATTGTTTGGTGATGCCTGTGTATCGTTATCCTTTGCGACAGGATCTGTCCCCGAGGAGTATCGTGATTACCCTAACGAAGAGTCGTATCCGTGCAACGAATCATCAGGCAAGCAACCAACCATTTGATCATATCGATACAATCCCATGTTCTCGCTCCTGCTCTCTTTTACTGCATTAAGACAACGCGATTCAAACTGCTGTGTGCAACGGTAGTTGAACCCATTTCCTCTGCATGACCTGTCATTGCCACAGTAACTAGATGAAACCCACTAGCATGTGTAGGAGTTGATTGAGCCATATGTATGTGTTGTTCCTACCTTGCTATGCTTAGAGTCGTGTCAGGTCTGGTTCATCTGGGAGATGGGCTAGAGTGAAATGATTATGTCGGTAATGAGAGTGGTGTGGTGAACACGATTTGGTAAAGGTATCGATGAGAGGCCATGTAGGAGTACATGGTGGGTTGTTTCATTGAAGCCGACCTTAAGCACTGAGATCTGTATGTGTGATTTAAGAATCAGCTACTACCATGCATTGGGCCCGAAACCCATGGACCCTCTCGACTTCTTATTCACCCTAGTTCTCCGTCCAGGAGTTGCAAGTAGTTTCTGGTGTTTGTAGCCTACTGGAGGCCGTGGACAGCGCTGACCGTAGGGGTGGGCTGTGATGCGGTAGGTACGTGGCCGGGTGTACCGAATACCCGTTAGGTATCTCGGGAACCCTGTTCACATCGTTCGGGGCCGTATGGGAAACCTCGGCCGGACTCCCTGCGGATGGAACCTGAATAGGCGATAAACCTGGACTGGAGGCTTAGGTGATTAGGTAGGTCGTGGCCGACACCCACGTTGGGCTTCCGCTTGAAGGTTGCCGAGTACATGTCGTGTAAACGACGGTAAGTGGTGAGAGCGTGTATGAAGAAGTACCCCCTGCAGGGTTGACATGATCTATTTGAATAGCCGCGTCCGCGGTAAAGGACTACTTGGTTGCCTATACAGTTCATAGACAAGTAAATGGAAACTACTAAAAGCCTCAAGATAAGTGTGAGTGCCGAGGATGGCTCTTCCGTAGGAAGACGGAGGTGGATCCTCGGTAGTGTATTGAAGTGGTGAGTAGTGGACTCGTGTGCGCAAAACTATTTCAAATTGGAGTATCGTAGGATAGTCTAGCCAAGAGTCAAAGCTGGCTTGCTGCAATAACTCCACCAACCCTTCTTGATACTGTGCATGTATGTAGGATCTGATGTAAGTCTTGCTGAGTACCTTTGTACTCATGTTGCTATAATCTACATTTTTACAGAAAACGCTGCAACCCCTTCTGATGGGTTCTATGTAGACGTTGACATCAACGAGTAGGCTAAAGACCCAGGTGGTGACCCTGAGCTTGTGAAGGACCACATAGTATAGCCAGGCTTTCCAAGCCTCTTTTATTTTACTAGTTGTCTGTACTCAGACAAGTTACTTCCGCTGTTGGCTTGTATGATTGTATGACTTGTATGTTGGGTCGTGAGACCCGTACCTTTGTGTGTATGTTATGTATGGCTCACTGAGCCTTAAATAAAGTACTTGTGTCGTAGAGTCATGTTGTGATGCTTCGTTGTATTTGCACATATCGAGCATATTGTGTGTATGATTGAAATGCTTGGTATGTGTGGGATCTGACTATCTAGTTGTTTATCTTTAGTAGCCTCTCTTACCGGGAAATGTCTCCTAGTGTTACCGCTGAGCCATGGTAGCTTGCTACTGCTCTGGAACACTTAGGCTGGCCGGCATGTGTCCTTCTTCGTTCCTGTGTCTGTCCCTTCGGGGAAATGTCACGCTTTGAGTACCGGAGTCCTGTTAGCCAGCTACAGCCCGGTTTACCGGAGTCCTGCTAGCCCAGTGCTACAGCCCGGACCCACTTGCTGATGACCGACACGTTCGAAGCTGGGTCATGGATGCCTGTCCCTGTAAGTCTGTGCCACTTTGGGTTTACGACTAGTCATGTCAGCCCGGGCTCTTTATCATATGGATGCTAGCGACACTATCATATACGTGAGCCAAAAGGCGCAAACGGTCCCGGGAAAAGGTAAGACGACACCCGTGGGGATACCGTGCGTGAGGCCGCAAAGTGATATGAGGTGTTACCAGCTAGATCGATGTGACATCGAGTCGGGGTCCTGACAGCGTAGTTGTCACACCCTAGCTAGTCATGCATTAGAGCGTTGGCATCAGAGCCGGACTGCCTATAGGTTCTCCAAGCCAAACTGGTCGATGTTGAGTCTAGAAATTCTTTAGTTATATGTAGGGGAATTGTTTGTGGGTTGGAACGTAAGGCTCTTTTTACTCCTTATACCTTATGACTTTCTGATCTGAGTCAGTCCATTCTTCCACCGGGGGTTAAGGAATTAGGATCTGTTCTCTCTATCAGGATCACGAGTTACTAATCAGTAGTACCTTATAAGTTTGATGGTTACCAGCTCCGGTGGTCTCCGCGGTCCGTTTGGTGGCCGAAATGACCAAAACCACTTCCGCCGCCGCGTCGGGCTCGCCGGCGACTAAACGCCGGCAGCCGACATTGACTTTGACCACGGGTGGGCCCTGGTTGACTCCCCTGAGTCAATGACAGGTGGGGCCCAGCCCTGTTAATTAAACAGGATTAGTTTTAATTAAGTTTTAATTAAAATAATCACCCTGACATGCGGGACCCACTGTCAGGTTTGACCCAGACCTGTTCCGTTGACCTGCTGACGTCACACTGACGTCAGGCTGACGCAGTAATTGATTTCTGGATTTAAATTAAATCAGGAAATTCCAGAATATTATTTAAACTTCAAAAATTCATAACTTTTATTCTGTAACTCCAAATTGGACAAATTATATATGAAAAATGATCAGAAAAATCCAATCTATCCATCTGTACTATTTTCATGCATGATCAAACAAGTTAAATTGATGTTTTAATCAGAACAAGAAAAGGCACTTTAGAAGGCCATAATTGAATTTGGAATTTGAATCTTTGATTCAAATTTGTTCAAACCCTTCTGGCTTTAGTTGCATTAGCCCAACACACTCATATTGCCATGTCTCATGCATGCATCATATTGTTGCACATTGTTTGGTGATGCTTGTGTATCGATGTCCTTTGCGGCAGGTTCTGTCCCCGAGGAGTACCGTGATTACCCTAACGAAGAACCGTATCCGTGCATCGAACCATCAGGCAAGCAACCAACCATTTGATCATATCGATACAATCCCATGTTCTCGCTCCTGCTCTCTTTTACTGCATTAAGACAACGCGATTCAAACTGCTGTGTGCTACGGTAGTTGAACCCATTTCCTCTGCATGACCTGTCATTGCCACAGTAACTAGATGAAACCCACTAGCATGTGTAGGAGTTGATTGAGCCATATGTATGTGTTGTTCCTACCTTGCTATGCCTGCTATGCTTAGAGTCGTGTCAGGTCTGGTTCATCGGGGTGATGGGCTGGAGTGAAATGATTATGTTGGTAATGAGAGTGGTGTGGTGAACACGATTTGGTAAAGGTATCGATGAGAGGCCATGTAGGAGTACATGGTGGGTTGTTTCATTGAAGCCGACCTTAAGCACTAAGATCTGTATGTGTGATTTAAGAATCAGCTACTACCATGCATTGGGCCCGAAACCAATGGACCCTCTCGGCTTCTTATTCACTCTAGTTCTCCGTCCAGGAGTTGCAAGTAGTTTCTGGTGTTTGTAGCCTACTGGAGGCCGTGGACAGCGCTGACCGTAGGGGTGGGCTGTGATGCGGTAGGTACGTGGCCGGGTGTACCGAATACCCGTTAGGTATCTCGGGAACCCTGTTCACATCGTTCGGGGCCGTATGGGAAACCTCGGCCGGACTCCCTGCGGATGGAACCTGAATAGGCGATAAACCTGGACTGGAGGCTTAGGTGATTAGGTAGGTCGTGGCCGACACCCACGTTGGGCTTCCGCTTGAAGGTTGCCGAGTACATGTCGTGTAAACGACGGTAAGTGGTGAGAGCGTGTATGAAGAAGTACCCCCTGCAGGGTTGACATGATCTATTCGAATAGCCGCGTCCGCGGTAAAGGACTACTTGGTTGCCTATACAGTTCATAGACAAGTAAATGGAAACTACTAAAAGCCTCAAGATAAGTGTGAGTGCCGAGGATGGCTCTTCCGTAGGAAGACGGAGGTGGATCCTCGGTAGTGTATTGAAGTGGTGAGTAGTGGACTCGTGTGCGCAAAACTATTTCAAATTGGAGTATCGTAGGATAGTCTAGCCAAGAGTCAAAGCTGGCTTGCTGCAATAACTCCACCAACCCTTCTTGATACTGTGCATGTATGTAGGATCTGATGTAAGTCTTGCTGAGTACCTTTGTACTCATGTTGCTATAATCTACATTTTTACAGAAAACGCTGCAACCCCTTCTGATGGGTTCTATGTAGACGTTGACATCAACGAGTAGGCTAAAGACCCAGGTGGTGACCCTGAGCTTGTGAAGGACCACATAGTATAGCCAGGCTTTCCACGCCTCTTTTATTTTACTAGTTGTCTGTACTCAGACAAGTTACTTCCGCTGTTGGCTTGTATGATTGTATGACTTGTATGTTGGGTCGTGAGACCCGTACCTTTGTGTGTATGTTATGTATGGCTCGCTGAGCCTTAAATAAAGTACTTGTGTCGTAGAGTCATGTTGTGATGCTTCGTTGTATTTGCACATATCGAGCATATTGTGTGTATGATTGAAATGCTTGGTATGTGTGGGATCTGACTATCTAGTTGTTTACCTTTAGTAGCCTCTCTTACCGGGAAATGTCTCCTAGTGTTACCGCTGAGCCATGGTAGCTTGCTACTGCTCTGGAACACTTAGGCTGGCCGGCATGTGTCCTTCCTCGTTCCTGTGTCTGTCCCTTCGGGGAAATGTCACGCTTTGAGTACCGGAGTCCTGCTAGCCCGCTACAGCCCGGTTTACCGGAGTCCTGCTAGCCCAGTGCTACAGCCCGGACCCACTTGCTGATGACCGACACGATCGAAGCTGGGTCATGGATGCCTGTCCCTGTAAGTCTGTGCCACTTTAGGTTTACGACTAGTCATGTCAGCCCGGGCTCTTTATCATATGGATGCTAGCGACACTATCATATACGTGAGCCAAAAGACGCAAACGGTCCCGGGAAAAAGGTAAGACGACACCCGTGGGGATACCGTGCGTGAGGCCGCAAAGTGATATGAGGTGTTACCAGCTAGATCGATGTGACATCGAGTCGGGGTCCTGACACCCGTGCAAAATCGTTGGTGCTACCCAACTGAGAGGATGCAGAAGACGCTTCGAGAAAAATATAAAAATAAACGTAGAATTGAAGCGTCGATGGCTGAGGCATTCATCACTGAGGAGGCGGCAAACTTCGTGACAGCACACTACGAAACCAAAAATCGTCATTGGCATAATCTGAAGCCTCGGTACAATGCTGACGAGCCTAAAAAGGGTGGATCCAACCTCAGCCTATTCAAAGGGCAGCTCGCACCAGCCAGTGTTTCAAACCCAGTATCTTTGGATAACGATGAATGGTGGACCATTTCATTGTATATCTTGAACAACCTGATAGAAGTGCGGCCGTACATCGAGTAAGTTCTCGGTACATTGTTTCACAACTTCTATTTCCTTTGAACTGCTCTTATTCCTGGATATTTCATACAGTCGATATGTCGCCCTATTCTCGTATAGAGCGGTGATCCAAAAGGATTCCGTCGAAGAGTATGAGCTTCTCGCAAAGCAAGGAGGCGGCTATCCCGGTTTCATCTCTTGGTTCAAACAAACGGTAAATTCTATTAGACAATTTCATTTCATTCGCTAATTTGTGCGTAGTGCAACAATCCTTTCATATTAAACTTGTAGGCTAATTCAGAGTCTATGGATGCTGAATTGAGACAAGTCGCTAATGGTTTTGACTATAAGGTCCGTTCATTTGACAAATACGACATCAACGGGTATCGCTTTCATACCTTTGGCGAAGAGGTATCTATGGCCGACCGAAAGTCTACAAATTGTTGTGTATCTGCTCTCGGCGAAGGAGGTACCGAGTATTATGGGAGAGTTGAAGCAATTTATGAACTTCTATTCTATGGTGAAAACCCACCGAATGTCGTAGTCTTCAAATGTTATTGGTTTCAGCTGAAGGAGACTAGAAGGACTCATGAACATATAGGGCTAGTTGAAATCAACCAAAGCACCCATTTAGATGTTCCTGATGTCTATATTATGGCTCAATAGGCGACCGAAGTATTCTATCTACCGTGGGCCTGCCAAACTAATCCAAACCTGAAAGGTTGGGATGTCATTTATGAAGTGCTGCCACGTGCTAGACTATGTCCCCCAAAGGAAGAGGATTATGAACCTCACATTAACCCAGACACATATGAAGGAGAATTCTTCCAAGAGACACGTCTTTCCAAAAAGCGTTTCAAGAACCGGTATACTTCACCCCAAAACGTTGAAGTAGACAGCGACAGTGAATCCCACATCACCCCAGAGGACGAACAAGAAGAGCCGGAACAAGAAGAGGTTACTGCTACGGATGACCTCTCAATGTTTGACCGATTACATAAAGGTGGCCTTCCACATGTTGATACCACTGAACCCTATGAGCCCGTCATTGATTATAGTGATGATGATGATTATGCATTTATTGATGATACTGATAGAGATTATTAGTAGTGTCAGGTATTCAATTTTTTTATGTTGTACTTGATGATGATACACTTAAGTGATATACATATTATTATTCATGTCGGTATTTTTTTTATGTTGTACTAATTTCGTTTACTCTTTGTCATGGCAGGTGTTGAAAGATGGAAGGGGAGCCGACTGAGGCCAAGGACAAACGTGCCCAAATTGAAGGTGTGCCACACCATCAAGGTAGCTCCATCTTATATCAGTTCGGGCGGAATTGGGTATGTGGTTTGCTTCATGATTAATGCAATTCATTCATCATGCTAGCTTGAGCCCTTTAATTACTAATTTACTTTGTTTCTCTCTTTCAGGCATGCTACAATAAGACGGATAAGGTGCTAGAGGGGTATGACCTGTATGCCATGGCCCACACTGCCTCTTAAAAGCAAGTCAAGGGAAGGCGAGGAAATGGGAGGAGTTTAACCCGAGCCAGATTCCCTACAATCCAGAGCAGGTGATGATATCTAGTGGCGGGAGGTCCCGTGGCTCCATAGCCATTGATCCAGAGATTGATCCTGAGACCACGGTGAGTTTAATTTGAATGGACGTTACTTGCTAGTCTTAACATTTGAGTGTCATCATGCTAGGGAAACATTGGAAATAATCTTTGGTGCAGCGTAACTCCACACAAGCATCACACGATCCTTCTCCAGCTACTGGCACGAGCCAGCCCGCTCCTACACCTCCATGATCAAGGTAAGTTTCTCTAGTTTTTTGCTTAACAAATGCATAAAGACCTAGAATTAGCTTTATTTCCTCCAATATGCTTACCTTAATGACCTAGAGTTAGCTTCTTTTCCTCCAAAATGACTTAATAAGCTTACTGACCTCCAAAACCAGCCATTTTACCTAAGTTAGCTCTAAAATGATCTATACTTAGCTTTGTTTCCTCCAAAATGACCTAAGTTAGTTATAATATGCTTAGTTAACTAGGTTTGCTCAATAATGACATGTACTTAGCTTACTTATGTAAAAACAACATAATTAGCTTAGTTAGCTCATCAACGATCCATTTTACCTACGTTAGCTCTAAAATGATGCATTTTACCTAAGTTAGCTCATAAACGATCCATTTCACCTAAGTTACCTCACAAACGATGGCGTGCTTCTTCTTCTAGTCTTCTTCTTCTAGTCACCTTTTCCTAACTTTCTTATTTGCCATTTTGCAGATTTCATTCACTTCTCGGAAGCTAGCTTGCTATGATGGAGTGCTTGTTTTTTATTTCATTCTCTTCTAGTATTCTTCTAGCATGCTACGGTGGAACTTGCTATCTTGATGAAACTTTGCATTGTAATATGTATGTGCAACTTCCTAATGGTTGCAACTTATGTGTATGTGCAATTTGCTATGTATGAATGGATGGAACTATATATGTATGTACGATGAAACTTATGCGCTGTTAAATAGCCCTGAGAAATATATCTATATATGTCATATATATTTGCTGTGAAAATTGTTGGATTAAAAAAAACAGAAAAAGAGCCAATATGCAGGCTCTTTGCTGTCCGCCACCGACGACAATGGCCTCTTTGCCAACAGCCGCGGACGGCAAATGAGGCACGGGGCAGCCAACTGTGCTTTCTGGGAGCTGACCCATTTAGTCAGTTTGCCTACAGTGGCAGACGGCAAAGGCATGAAGAATTTTGCCGTCAGCGGCGGACGTCAAAGTCCTGGCGTTAGCCACCTAACGGACTAACAGCAAAAAATTTGCCGTCTGTGTTCTTTGTCGTCCGCTGCTGATGGCAAAGGACCCTTTGCCGTCAGCCACCAAAAGCGGACGACAACGTAGCTCTTTACCGGACCTTTCTTTGCCGCCCACATTTGCCGTCCGTCCGCCATTCATGCCTTTGCCGTCCGCCATTCATGCCTTTGCCGTCCGCAAAGTAGCTGATTCCTGTAGTGTGTATAGATTCCTCAATAATGTCACATAATGACTAGGTACATATCACATAAAATTCTGTAAACAAAATTCCTTTGCTAAGGGAATTGTGATCATAATTCATAAAAATCATTTTGGACCATTATGAATATTTAAGCAGTGCATATAACAAAATGGCATAAAAATGCACCAACCAAAAAACTTTAGTTTTGCGCAATAGTCATATTTTCTAATATTATGATGCATTAGTGCGATGCGGAAAACTGAACCATAGGACTATCAACATCATCCTTGAGGAGGCCTCAGACTTTTAGAAATGATCACATCATTAAGAAAAGTCACAAGGATGGTATCAACATAAACATCACACTCAATTAAAATTTCCACAAAAAATATCATACAAACTTTAGGGAATAAAACATTATATACTGTGATTAAATAAATATCATATCACAACATTAATATTTGAACTCAAAAGAGATGACACAAAGAAATATCATCATTTAAAATGCCATAAATGACATTAACGTTATACCACATTAATATTTTCCAAATAAAATTTCTCATCAGTCCATTTTATTCAGAAAATTCAAAGATTATCTTTACAACCTATTTTTCTGGCTATTTTCAATTTATATTAGTGCAAAAATATTTGGAGGATAATCATAATTAAGAAATACACTGAATAGAAAAGGGAAATTGGACAGAACTTCAATTTTAGCTCACAATACCCACGGCTGCCCATTCAAACTTCGTCAGAGCAGAGAGAAACATAAAGAAACTTTTCTGCTGACTAAAATGACTTGAGCCGTAACCCACTAATGCATTTGGCCTGTTAGGCGTCCGTAGCTGCCCTGAGCTCTTCATCGATCTTGGTCGTCCGATCAAACCGACGGGCCAGATCAACCCTAGGAGGAACAAAACGGCGCTGGGTCAAACCCTAGCGTCATTTCCCCTCTTCTCCCCGATTTTGCCGCTCCCGTAGAACAGGTGACACCGGCGGCGATCCGAGGCACGCCGGTTATGGCGGTGCGGCAGCCCCATTCGTCGGAGCAGCATGCCTGGCTCAAGGCCGCGCGCTGCTCCACCAAACGATGCTAGCCGTGTCAACCTCATGGTGTGCAGGGAGCCAGTCCGTGTCGGCGACGCGCATGAGGCACTCAACGGCGAGGCAGGGAGGCGACCGCCGGCGCCTGATCTCTGGTAGTCGATAACGACGACGTGCGCGGCATAGGGGCCGCGCAACGTTCGCGTCCAGAAGGCAGCGCCGCCAGCCATTTCTCTCTGTGCGTCATCCCGTGAGACAGCGGCGTTGCCGGTTTCGGGATCCCACCGACACGACGTCATTAGGTGAAGGCCAACCCATTTCTTCTTTCAATTTCAACTTTCACAGTCTGGTTTGGGGAATCTTTCTAGGGATTGGGTTTCGGTTGATTGCGCATTTTGGGGATTTCATTAGTTTATCCAATCACCTCCTGATTTCTATCCTGAGATTTGAGCCGCAAATAGTGCTAATTGCAACTAACAGATAGAGTTGATCACTAAACTTTATTAATTATCTTTAACAGAAAACAATGGGCTTAAACATGATTAGCCCAAAATAAATAATCTTGAGGCTTTAAACATTAACTGAAAGTGATTACTGCTAAAAGGGTGATCATTAGGATTGCGGCATAGACATGTAAACATGCCTCATTAGGTGCTTAATAGAAACAACATTAGATCTTACTTTTCCCCGATTTGCAATAACCAAAAAATAGTTGGACGTCATGATAGTAATTATATTAAGCAGAAGACAAGTTAGGGTTCTAGCCGAGATTTACCTTGCTCTAGATACCAATGTTAGAAATAATTCCTTTGGATTAACTTAACCCATGATCTTAATCTCGTGATTAGAACACCTCTTATGTGGAATAGTAGTGACTAACCATGGTTGGCAGGGATCAGCAGGAGATAGCCCATGGCTGCACCTTGGGGTCTCCGGCAGAGAAGACATGCCCGAGAAAGAAGGGCAACACCAGCTGGGTGACGTAGATGGCAGCAGGCGCTTGTGGAGATGCATTAGCTGGTCTAGGAGCCTCACTGATGGCAGCAGGAAGCCGCCGACACTGCCTTCACGGCGGCCGGTGGTGGTTGATGGTCTTCACGTACCTCACCACACGTTTAGGATCGGCAGTTAGGAGGCTTTGATAGTGGTTCTGTTATCTGTAACAAAACCCCCTTTTCCTTATATATGTGTTTGCTAGGTACAAGGGGCCAAAACCAAAAGTTGTTATATGTGCTCGCGATCAAGGCACAGTCATGAGAGGGTGGAGACTTTTTCTTCCTTATTTTTCTCTTGGTTTGTTTACCGTGAGATCAATTCCAACACCGTCCATCCCCGCCGCTCACCATGCCTAAGAAGTCACCACCTGCGAAAGCCATGGTGACACCAAGTTTCTGCATGTCCGAGGACTCCTGAAACTCGGTCATGAACTTGAACATGGGGACCATGAACCGGCGTACTTCAACCTCCTGCACCGGCGTGTGCTTCCTGATGAACTCCCGCCACGACACCACCTTGTTTTCACACCCAAGCCCGGCCCATTATTGACAAATCCCGTTCAGCCTCGGGCCTCGGGTCGGGCCCCTTCCTTAAAATGCAACATATCTAAGCCCAAGCCTAGCCCAGCATGACCTTCAGGCTCAAAACTCAGGCCCAGGCCCGGCCCACGGGCAAGGTCGGGTCGGGCCATCCGGGTCGGGCTGCCCGTGGCCAGGTATACGTGGAGCAGATGAGTAGGCATGCACAACCGAATGGACGAGTATCGTCCGGGTCGGAGATGGTGGCGTGGGGTCGGACGGGCATGGGGCTGAGGAGCATGACGCTGGGCCGGCGTCGGGTGACGGCAGCAGGAAGACCCGTTCCGACGGTTCAAGAAAATAACTATTTTCTGGCTCAGCAGGCTCCGGTTCTCGTTCCCCGGATTCATGGGCCTGTAGGATCTCCAAATTCTCAACATAGAGCCTAACACAATCATTTTCCTTGCCACACTTGGCACACTTGTATGAAGTGGGGCTAGGAGTGCGGTGCGTCCTCACTAGGAACTGTGGAGACTACTTCGAGTTGAAGCTAGCTCGTGTGGGATGTCAATGGGGCGGGTTTGGATGGGTAGCATATCCACAACCACAAGCGTGTCCATTGCTCACCCGTAAAAGTATCCATCGGTCATTGATCGCTGTTCATACCCATACCCGCTAGATATCAAGCTATTTTTTTGGAAAGGCCCAAGGCCATATATATTATGATTCACATGACCTTACAAACACAGTCATACAGAAAAATAAAATTACAATGAAAGCCTTGGGGATGCCGAAGTCTTCTTCCTGTTTCTTCCACCGGCGGCGTGCCATGAGCATATCTCGATGCCGCCTCTTGGCCTCCACCTTGATAGATCAAACTTTTTGAAACCCAGGAGCTTGTAAAAGAAACTACCGGGAAGTCATCAATGAAGACTAGGAGACATCGGCGGTCGCGATCTGCGAAGCTAATCGCCGCCCCGAAGAAGAGAAGACCTATAAGGGCCTGTAGAAACTTCGAAGACCATGAAAGCTGGCCAAATCCAGACAAATCCACCAGAAACCTAAACCGACCTGATCCTGGGAGACCCACCAAAGAGAGAAAACCACACGCCCCCGTCGGTGAGAAGCACACCAACGGAACGGGGATAGCGCGGGGAAGACATTATTCCTAAACTAGGAAAGCGCCGTTGACACGCTGTACACCAAACACGAAGAGTCCCTAAAGATAACCTGAGACAAATAACCCATGCCGATACATGCCAAGTCCAGATCTGAGATCGAACTCGCCATCGTCCAGGTCCATGCGCCGACGTTGTCTTCTCCGGTGGCCTAGCAAGGCTGGGCCCTCATCTCCTTCTTCGACCACAATAGCCCTCTAAGACCTCCAAGACTTCATCCGCAAGCTGCCCCTAAACCGGACCTTCCCGCTGCTGCTGGAGCCATGCGGTCTTTGCTTGGCGACGCGCCCTAGCGACGGTGAGAGGGAAAGGAGGCTGGATATCAAGTTCGTCATCGTCCTCCTTCCCCAACTCCGGCCGCCGTCATACATCATCAATTACGTCACTGTCGCTCCTTCCCTGGCCTCCCCGACCCTGCCATCGAGTTCGTCGTGAGTCACCGCCCCTTCCCCTGCCCCCCCTCTTATTAGCACCAACTTCTTAGCGGTGAAGTACACGCCGTAACCCATTTTCTGGTAGTGCGGGTAGTTCTGCTTGGAGGCGGAGAGCACCTCGCTCAGGTAGTAGACTGGGCGCTGGACGGCTTGGACCTTGTCCTTCTCTGGTCGCTCGACCACCATCACCGTTCTGACCGACCACGAGGTCGTGGCAATATAGAGCAACAACGGCTCCTTCTCGGCTGGTGCGGCCAAGAGTGGTGCGGTTGAGAGCATGTGCTTGAGGTCCCGGAAGGCCTTGTCCGCCTGGTCGTTCCATTCGAACGACATCGTCTTCTTCATCAGTGGATACAGGGGCAAGGCCCTCTCGCCCAACCGGTTAAGAATCCGGATGACCGAGGCCAAGCAGCCGGTGAAAATCTAGACATCACGCAGCTGAGCCGGCTTGCGCATGCACTCGATAGCCTTGATCTTCTCCGGGTTTGTCTCAGTGCCGCGCTCCAAGACGAGGAAGCCGCGTAGCTTTCCGGCCGGGATGCCGAAAACGCACTTCTCCGGGTTGAGCTTGACTTTGTATTCACGCAGATTGGCGAATGTTTCCTTCAGATTCTCGAGGAACGTGAGGTGCTGCTTGGTCTTTACCACGATGTCTTCCATGTAAACATGGATGTTGCGGCCGAGTTGCGGCAGCAAGCATTAATGCATGCCGCACTGGAAGGTGGCGTCGGCGTTCTTCAGGCCGAACGACATGGTGATGTAGCTATACACCCCAAAGGGCGTGATGAAGGACATCTTGAGGGCGTCAGCCGTGTGAAGCTTTATTTGATGATAGCCTAAGTAAGCACCCAGGAAGGATAGGAGCTCACACCCAGTGGTGGAGTCAATGACTTGGTCGATCCATGGGAGGGCAAACGGATCCTTGGGACAGGCCTTGTTGAGGCTGGTGTAGTCGACACACATGCGCTAGGTATTGTTCTTCTTTAGGACGAGGACTGGGTTGGCCAGCCACTCGGGGTGGAACACTTCCATGATGAAGCCGGCCGCCAAAAGCTTGGCGACCTCTTCACCGATGGTTCTTCTCTTCTCTTCGGAGAAATGTCTTAGGGGTTGGCGGACAGGCTTGGCGTCCTTGCGGATGTGGAGTTTGTGCTCGGCATACTTCCTCGGGATACGTGGCATGTCCTTTGGGGTCCATCCAAAAATATCCCGATTCTCATGGAGGAAGTCGACGAGCTCGCCTTCCTATTTGTTGTCGAGGCGGGCGCCTACGACAACGTACTTGCTGCAACTGGGGTCTTCCGGGTTTAGTTTCACTTTCTTGGTCTCCTTGGAGGGCTTGAAGGAGGCCTCTTCAGCCGGCTCCTCGGCCAGGATTGGCACGGTTGATGTCTCGTTGGCTAGGGCAACGATCCGGTCGGGCTAGCGCTGTTCCTCGGCTATGACCAGCAACTCGGCCAACTTGGTGCCGTCTCGGGTGCACTCCAGGGACTTGCGGGTCGCCGGTGATGGTGATGAGGCCCTTTGGACCGGGGAGCTTCATCTTCAGGTAAGTGTAGTGGGGGAGCACCATGAACTCGGCGAGCGCGGGCCGGCCCAGCAACACATGGTACACGCTGGATAGGTCCACCACCTCGAACCAGATCGGCTCGCATCGGAAGTGGTTGTTGTCGCTGAACAGGACGTCGAGCCAGATCCGGCCGATCAGACAGCAGGAGAGGCCGGGAACAATGCCGTGGAAGATCGTCCGGGTTGGCCCCAGGTCTTTGTCCTCGAGGCCGAGTTTGGTCATGGTGTCACGGTAAAGGATGTTGATGCTGCTGCCGCCGTCGATGAGGACTCGGGAGAACTTGCACGTGCGCCTAGGTGCGACGATGGTGGGGTTGAGGACGAGGGCATAGCCACCCGGGTTCGGCATGACATCTGGGTGGTCTTCCCCGATCCACGTGACCGGGTGTTCTGACCAGTGCATGTACTCCGATTTGGCCGGGATGACGGTGTTCACCTCCTGCCAAAGGAGACACTCGCTGCGCTTGTTGTCGTCGAGGCTGGTTAAGACGACATAGGTCGCATTCTAGGCCGAGTAGACGTCGTCGCGCATCGCGCCACCAGCCAGGGGCGGTGAAGCAGGTGGAGGCGGCTGCCCCGCTCTCGGAGCCGGGGCCGGAGGAGGTGGGACGTCGCCCCTCATGATGCGCTTGGTGATGGCGCACTACCGAAGCATGTGTGTGAATGGCCTTGCGCTGCTGTGGTGCTTGCAGGGGGCGTCGAGCATCTCCTCGAAGCTCATGGCCGGCTGCCACGCCATTTTGCCGGTCTGCCGATGCTTGGTGGCCGGGTCGATCGCGGGTGCCTTCTCGGCGGCCACGACGAGCCGGTTGTCGTAGCGCTGGGCTGGCTGGTCAACCTTGCGCTTGTTGTTCTGCTGGTTGTGCTGCTGCCAGCTGCGTTTGCCGGCCGGCTTCGGAGGGAAAACCGGCTTTGCTTGCCAACTTCATCTAGTGCCACCTGGATCTTCATGGCAGAGTCGGCATTGGCGTACTTATCCGCCGTCACCATGAGCGCGGCCACGGTGGCCAGCTCGAAGCGTAGGAGCTTGTGCTTGAGGAGGGTGCCATCCCGACACCGTTGACGAAGTACTGGATTGCTTGGACTTCGTGGACGCCCTCGCAGCTGTTCCAGAGCTCGGTCCAGCCTGCAAGGTACTCGCGGCCGGGTTCCACCGGCTCCTGCACGCACATGGTGAGCTAGCTGGGGCGGCCGGGTTGCCGATAGGTCCCAGTGAAGTTGCATATGAAAGCCTGCTCGAAATCGACCCAAGCATTGATGCTTCCCACCGGCAGGCTATTCAACAAGCTGTCGGCCGACCCTTGGAGCATGAGCGCTGTGTACCGCATGGCGAGTCGGTGGTTGCCGCCTGCGATACCGATGGCGGTAGCGTAGTCGGTGAGCCAGTCCTCCAGCTTCACGTTGCCGTTGTACTTGGGGGTGTCACGGGGGAGCGCGATCCCTTTGCAAAAGGGCTCGTCCCAAATGCGTGGACCGAAGCACGCCGGTCCAACAGCACTGCTCTCCTCCACCTCCAGGGAGAAAGCGAGCCGATCGAGGTGGTGGCAGGCATCAGTGTCATCGATGGCACGTGCGCCCAGCCGGTTGGCGATAGTGCCACGGGGGGCCGGGTCGATAGAAGCCGGACGCCGGCTAGATTGATCAGGTCTGCACCGGTCTTCCAGGGCTGGCTCATCGCCTAAGCTGCCAGCGGTTGTCAGGGTGGGGTTACGCCGGGTTCGGGTGTGGCCGGAGTGCGCCTTGCCGGGTGGTGAAGATGCCATGTTCTGCTGATCGCCGGGTCCGCCGGCGTGGACGGAGCCGAATCCCGCCGGCTTGGCGAGTTGGTTGAGGCGGTCTTGCTGCACGTTGGCCGCATCAAGGAGGTCGTGCACCCGCTTCAGGCGGTCCCTCAACTCTTCGCCCATGAGCTGATCCAGGCAGACTGCAGCCGCCTCGACAACGCACATGTTCTTCACGGGAGTCGCGTAGATGGGCGGGATGGCGCCAAAGGCGCGGCGATGACGCCGCCCCGGGCTCGCACATCGGCGACCCGGCTTGGCTCAGCCATGGTAGGTGTGAGGTCGTAGGCGGCATTGCGCTCCAGCTGAGCGGAGTCCAGGCGAAACTGCGTGGCAGCGAGCATCTCGGTCAGGTCCAGCAGGCGCTGGCGGTCCTCCTCGAGCCGAGTCCGGGCCTCGACGATGTTGGAGGCGTCGATGTTGGGGCCGATGGGGACGCGAAGGCTCTGCATCATGGCACGCAATGGGTTGTAAGAGACGGCCTGATCCGCTGCAGCCTTGGCTTCGGCGGCCTCCCTCGCCGCGCTCGACGAGGAAGAGGCGCCGGTGTCGGTGACGAAAACCTCCACATGGAGGTCCATCGCCCCAGTGGGAGCGCTGCGGCTAAGGGAGAGTGGGGAGTCAGAAAAGTCAAGTACCTCGTTGGGGTACTCGTCGGACGCAGGCGCATCAGAGATACGGAGCGTTGCGAAGGAGGCGGCGAGAACGTCGATGACACCGTCCGCCAGCGTGACGGGCTCATCAGAGTCGGAGAGGAGCCCCGTCTGAAGCATGCTCCCGGCCAGGACCTCGATCTGCCCCACGGTAGGCACCAACTGTCGTGGTGGGCGCACGGCAGATGCCAACGGATGGCTGAAGAGAGGAGGAGGCTCGAGGGCACTAGTGAGCTCCAGAGGCGAGGTCGGCATGAGCGAGCGTGGGACGCAAGACATACCCAGGTTCGGGGCCCCCGAAGAGATAACACCCCTACTCCTGTCGAGTGTGGTTGATATGCAACAGTACAGAGTTGCCCCTAGAGCTGTATCGAGGAAGAAGGAAGGCATGCTAAGGCTCGGGCTGCCCCTTCCCTTGGTGTATGGGTGGAGTGTTGCTAGTAGTGGGTCTCTCTATCGTATGCTTGCTTATTTGCCCGTATGCACGAGGGCTCCTGGGGGGTTTTATAGGTCAACCCCCCAGGGTACAAATGGTAATGTTACAAGGCCATAGGGCCGGGTTGTCAGCGTCTGGGAACCCGGAGCTGGGACCCGTCGGGTGTCAGGGCACGCCAGGTTCTCCGGGCGCGGGCCTCGTATGCCTAGGGGCACTGTTCGCAGTCTTGTCGATCGTCAGGGAGTGGCCTGGTTGATTCTGGTACAGTGGCACTCTGTCAGGTCGCTGCTTGCTGGCGTCAGTAGTGATGATGGGTGCACTGTTGCCATGCCGGCCCTGGTCAGCGGGTAGGTGAGGGACACTGTTGCCATGCTCCGACTGACCGGAGGCATGGGCAGGGCACTATTGCCTCGGTCATCGGAATATGGAGACTCGTACCATCGTACGGCCTGGATGGGATGGGAACTAACCTGTGGCCGGGTTGAGGAACATGCGAAGGGTGGAGCTGGCTTGTTGGGAAAGTCATGGTGTGCCGATTTCGGCCGCCGTGAGCTGGTCATTGGGGCCAAGTTGAGGAGTATGGCCAGGTTGGAGAGCATGGCTGGGTCGAGGGGCTTGGCCGGGATGAGCAACCCGGACAAGCGCGAGCCAACTTGAGGGGCAATGGTGGCCCCTTTGTTTCTGAAAAGGATCCGGGTTCCGTTGCCTGCCCAGGGTTCATCCCCCCGACAACATCTCTTGGTAGAAATACACGCCGGTCTTGGTGGACATCACGCCGCAGCTCGGGCCCTCGTAAGTAAGGCCTTCCGTACGGGTTTCTTTTGGCCCACGACCCGAGCATACGCACAAGACCTCGTACAGCGATGTGTTGGATGCCAGCTTTTTGCAAATCAAGGCCATATGCCGCCCACTGCCTTACGAACAATCTCCATTACGTGGCCTTTTGCGGTCTGGGGGCTTGACATGGTTGGACCCCTTAAAGGGGGAGGCCATAAGAACAAATATTCACTGGTTATGGTTGACAAGTTCACTAAGTGGATAGAAGCCAAACCAGTCAAAACGGCCAAAGCCGGACCGGTTATAGACTTCATATCTAGTGTTGTACACCGGTATGATGTCCTGCATAGTATCATTACTAACAACGGTTCTAACTTTACGGCCGATGAGGTAAAAACCTGGTTCACTAATTTGGGCATCAAGCTCGATTACGACTCAGTATATCATCCTCAGACAAACGGTCAGGTCGAACGGGATAACGGCTTGATAATGAGTGGCATTAAACCCAAAGTAGTGTATCCCTGCGTCAATCAGACAAGCACTAGGTTGAAGAACTTGATTCTATACTCTGGAGGCTGCGTACCACGCCCAATCGTACGACCAGACACACACCTTTTTTCATGGTGTACGACGCCGAGGCAGTATTGCCCTGCGACATTATTCATGACTCACCTCGAGTGCGCATGTATGAAGTGAGAGAGGACGAGGTCGACCGGCAGGACGATCTCGACGGCTTGGAGGAGGAGCACGACATCGCGAAGGCCCATTCTGCATTTTACTAACAGCAAGCTCGGCAATATCAAAGCAGGGAAGTACGGGCAAAGATTATAATGTCGGTGAACTCGTCCTGCGCCTACCGGAGAAGAAAAAGGATAAGCCAATCCCAAATGGGAGGGTCCCTTCATCATAGATGAAGTTCTCACAGGAGGAGACTATCGCCTTCGCAACACTTCGGATAATCGTTTGGAACCAAACCCATGGAACACCGCTCGACTCCGGAGATTCTACGCCTAAGTTCACACTTTTAACTTTTTTTTTCTTTTCTTCTCTCCCTCTTACCCCTTTTTTTTCTCTTTCTTATTTTTTGTATGACTTTTACCAGTGTTCGGATAAACCACACAATCAAGGGATATACATCATTAAATGTACATACCCCATGATACATGGGGGCTTCTTTTCACAGAAGCTTATTATGATTACTATTTTGGAGCGCGAAGCTCACCGTATATATGTGTTGTCTACTCATATGTGTCTTGTCTTCGCATTATATGCACCTTTATGACTTAAGTTTTTGCCAAGCTGGGTTGCCTGGCTCCTGTGCTTATGCCCTACGTTCCTGCTTGTTCGGCTAGGGTAGAAAGGGAGCACCTCTGCGATTGTTACATACGGGTTATCCGGACGTGTACCTCAGATGTGTGAAGCCGAAAGCTAGCTTTCTTAAGGGAATAATCGGGCAGCGGACAAGAGACGAACTGCTCTCGTTGCAATATATGCCCCCAAATCATAATATGTACTGTGATTTCTCACATCACAGCTTATGCATGCGCAAAAACGCATGCTGGCCCAGGGAAAGGAACCCTTAACGGAACTATTCTCTCTGCAAGATGTTTCTTATGATAAAATGTAATATAACATAACTTCCCGAATACAACTTGTCTGTTTAAGCAACTATGACCGGACTGCCTAGTTTCCGAACATACCTTGGTGTTTACCAATGGTATAAATATCCGGAAACACTCCAAACCTAGGGTTCTGGAGGTCAAAGCGGAAAGTCTGCCATGACAACTGTTTTACAATTCGGCTGGAGATAAGTTTTTTTGATAAAGTACACTACTAATTAGACTCAAAAACTTCTTCTTCCTCTAGACCCTCTAGTAGGTTGTCTAGTTTACAATCTTGTTGAGAAAACTTAGCGGCTGTTTTCACTTGGTTGTACGGTAAGCTAATAGGAATTTCTCGTCCATCTGGTCCCAAGGCCCAACCTGGGCCATATGATTCGGACCAATCTTGGTATACAGTGTTTTTACCATGGGCCAGGCTTCCCGGGCGCCTTACCGACACGCTAATATCTTCCATAGCTCCAAACGGCGACGAGCTCCCTTGAATAAATTCGCAAGCTCATCCATACGTCCTGGAGAGGGATCAGATGGCCATAATGTTGGAAATATGCCCTAGAGGCAATAATAAAATGGTTATTATTATATTTCCTTGTTCATGATAATTGTCTATTGCTCATGCTATAATTGTATTGACCAGAAACCGTAATACATGTGTGAATACGTAGACCACAACATGTCCCTATTGAGCCTCTAGTTGACTAGCTCGTTGATCAACAGATGGTTATGATTTCGTGACCATGGGCATTCGATGTCATTGTGTGATAGCCCGGATTTTGCCTTCTCTCTTTTTTCGGATTTGCCTTCTCTCTCTTTTCCGGACTTGGGTTTTATCGTGGTTTTTGCCCTGATTTGGATTTGAGTTTGAATCATTTCAAATGGGCTTGGCACTTGGGCATATCCTTGACTTTCACCCAAGTGACCTATCTTATTTACTCCTTTGATCAATCCTCAAAATAAACAACTGAATATTTTTCATAAAAGAAAAATATTCATTTCTCTCTCTAAAACTCATTTCAGAAACTCGTGCTCCAAAGCAACTTAAATTTTTCTTGCTCAGAAAAATCTGAGGTAATTCCTAAATATTCTTAGCACCTTGGCACACCTTCCCATGCAAAAATATTGCACCACTTTTTGTAATATTTTTGCTGTAGAAAATCTTTTCACTTCTGGACCAAAAATGCACTTTGTACATCAAGTACATCTTTCCTTGAGCTTTTAGCCTTGACCTTTCTTGAGCTTAAACACCCTCCTAAGAAACCCTAAACCCCAGGAGATCAGCCCTAATGTCCTTCTAGAAGATGGACAAACTTGGCGACCAAGTTTCTGGACAGAAACTTGTCAGCTTAGTGAAGTCAAGTCTGGTCGGCCTGGGCATGAACCATAACCTCTCCTAGACTAAACACTGCACGGTAAAGCGCGTAGAAAAGGTTTGGCCGCTTCCGGGCGTCGTTTTAACCATGCGAGCTTGGTGACCGTGTGTGGACACGACACCTGGCACCGTCTCGACGCGCTTTGGCTGGCGTCTTGCTCTCTATTTCGCGCGTGCTCGTTCCAGCACTCGCAGCCGACTGCCGCACCTCGCCACAAGCCCCCACCCATCACCCTTGACCGCTCCCTGGTGCATGCCGACGCTAGAGCCTCCTCAGCAAGCACGGGTGCGTCAAGGCCAAAACGCCATAGTGCGCGCGTGTACTTGTCCGCATCCCCAACCGCCTCCTGTGGTTGTCCGCAAGCATGGGCAAGCTCCTGCATTGACGCTGAGCGTTTGCCCCCTCGCATTTCAGCTTCTCGTTGCCGTTCACCGCGTGTCTAGAGAGCTGCGGCGGTGACACGTTCCACCCTTGCTCCGGCTATATATAGTGGTCCCCTCCTCGAATCCTAGCCAAGCACCACTCCACACCACCTCCGCGAACACATAGATGAGCAGAAGCTTGGTCGGGCAGGCCTCTGGCCGTCGCCCTGACCAGAGGACTCCGACGATCCCCACAGTCTAGCCGCTGCGCTCCGGTGCCTCTCGAGCTCAAGCAACTGCTTGGGCGGGGCATTGGGGATCTGCTGGTGCTGCCTGGAAACCTTTGAGCCCTCAGAGCCGCCTCTAGCCGTCGTCTTCAACCTCTCCGGCGAGACCCGTCCGCCACCGTAGCTTGCGAGCTCAACTGTGAGAAACTCCGTCCACCTCTCGCCAAGCCACTGGTACGGGCAGGTGCGCCTCGAGCCCCGCTTCAATCCTTTCCCTCTAGCCTAGCCCCAAACCCCCTCGTCATCGGTGTGAGCTCCGGCGAAGCCCCGCCTCTCTCTAATCTCGCCCCCCTCTCTCTCCTGACGTGCGGGACCCACCTGTCGGTCTCACCACTCGCGCTCGAAGCGGTACGAGTGGAGGCGTATTTCTGTTTTACGCTTTCGACGTCACCGCCCAGGATTTCTGTTTAATTCAAATATTATTCAGAAATTTGAGTGAACTTTGACCAGCCACCATTTCTAAACCATAAGTCCAAATGATTTAATTCTTTTTGCATTGTCTTTGTTTCAGAAAGCTCTAGCAGCACACCAGAAGGTGGATTTTTCTTTGCTGCCTAGAATTTCTGGTGATTTTCAGATTTTGTTTTGACAAATATTTTTGTGGTTTAAATTCTTTTTCAGATGGAGAAGCTTGTCTTGAAGCAAACCAAGAGGATTGTGATCCTCGTCTACACTAAGGCAAGGCACACTAGTATATGGATGGTGTTATTTCTATCTATGATTTTCTACTTGAATATGAGTTCTTATTTGCAATTAAAATTTGATAAATAACTTGGGGTTAATTTCTAGTTACTTTACCATGCTTGATATGCTTGTTTTAGTTGCTGGTTGAATGCATAAGCTTGTTTGGCTAAGTAGAGTAATATTTTGCACTATGCATATTACTATGGAAATTAATGGTAGTTATTTTACTAGTGTTAGTTTCATAAAGAACTAATAAAAATATTGCTTGATAAATAAAAATGAGTTATAACCAGAGAAGTTTGGTTCTAAGTATTGCAAGATGTATATGTTGTTAAGTTTGATCCATGAATATGCGTTGTTTGCTTTGCATGACGAATATTTGCATGATTCTTTTAGGGGTATATCATGTTGATGATAAAAAGTTTTTATCAAAGCTAAACTTGATTAAGTTCAACTTGAATATGATGTTGATCACATCATGGTGCCACTGAATCGGGTTTTAATTCAGTGCGACCACATTTACCTTATGGGAAGGTCTTGATTCCGTCCTTTGTTGTGGCTCTCACCGGTGCCTCCCGCGAGGGAAGGTTATGGGCGTGCATACCCTGCCCCGGTAGGTAGACATAACCTTGTGTGCTCGTTTTTTTACGGTACCTTGTCCCTGTTTGGGACCGTTTTGCCACGACCGTGGCCGTTGGTGTCTTTGGTAGACATGGGGCCACCCAAGACCTAACCCTGAGGGGGAGTTGGTCGGAGTGGCCGGGGAGAGTGCATGACAAAGGGAGAGTTTCGTCGGAATGCTTTGGTCCACCCGAATGGGAATGCGAGGGCAGGTGTTCTGTAGTGTGGGTAAAGTGTGCTACCTCTGCAGAGTGTAATTAATCTATCGATAGCCACGTCCTCGGTTATGGGCATAACTCGGAAGTAAATCACACCGTGGATCAACCTTTGTAATAAATCTTGCAAACAAAGTGAGTGTTGTGATGCATTGGCTCGTGGTGAAGCATGAACACTTGAGTGTTCATGAGTGATTGGTTTCAGGTGTGACCCAGGTATGGTCACCGTTTGGTTACGAGGTAACCGTCTGCTAAGCGAGTCCGTGGGACTCATTGCATGAAATGTTTGTTTTCCTTCTATAGTAGTTTTGCATTGTATTGATCTGATTAAATATCATGATATTGTTTGTCAATGTGCTTACGTTTGTTGTGAGCCTGCAAGTACATTCAATGTACTGACCTGGTGTGTTATGCCAGATTTCAGGCAAGTCAGTTCGCATCGGAGCGCATCTTGTGTCTAGGCCGTGTTCACGTCGGTGTCCCTGTGCTATGGAGTTCCACTTCGTCGTTGTTCCTCTCCCGCGTAGCTCGTGTGATCGAGGCCTCGTCATGTTCATTAAATAATGTACATACTATCCAACAGTATCGTGTGTGCCACTTGGCCTTGAATCTCGATGTAATATCAGATCTATGTAATCCGCTAGCATCAATAAAGTGGTTGTTTCTGTACCATGTCCTTGTGTATTGCTAGAAGACTTGATCTCTGGGCTGGCAATGCAAGGTAAACAGGTTGCTCAGAGCCGGGGTGCCACAACGCTTGGTATCAAAGCCACGCTGATTGTAGGACACGCTAGACCGTTAGTGCGTTAGTGAAACGGTAGATAGCTTCGTTTGAGTGCCAATTGTTGCATTGCATGCATGTTTATTTGGTATTACTAACCGAATGGTTTGTGAGTGTAGATGGCACCAGTATCGATCTTGTACCATCCCGAGCCAGCTCCGAACACATCACCACATCTTCTTCAGAACGTGTGGCGACGACTCTACCCAGAGGGTGCTGATCCAGAGTATCGGGTGTATTGCGAGCATCTGGCCGGTGCATTGTATGAGTATTATGCTGAGGTTACTCTACACCACAGTTCACATTCCGGCGCTTACACTTGTTCGACTAAGGGTGGTCTTGCTTCTATGCCATCCCAGGCGGTTCAGTTTGCTGCTCTCGAGGCTCTTGTAGACTTGCGCTACAACGAGGTCCGCATGCATACCCACTCTGGTCTCTTCTTCTAGTCATCTCTGCACGAGAATGGGCGTATCCGTTTTCCTTTGAATAATCCGGCGTGCGACCGTCCCACTAGCAACCTTTCTCGCTACATCACCGCTACTTATCTCCTGAACTACGAGTTAGCTCGGGAGATTTCACATGCTCGCACCGCTCTCGCAGCTGCTCGTACGAGGAACCCTCTTCCCGCTGTCATCTATACTTCTGCTCCAGTTTCTTCCACCTCCGTTCCACCGATGACCTCGCAGGGTACCTGTCGGTGTCAAAACCGGCGGATCTCGGGTAGGGGGTCCCGAACTGTGCATCTAGGCGGATGGTAACAGGAGACAAGGGACACGATGTTTTACCCAGGTTCGGGCCCTCTTGATGGAGGTAAAACCCTATGTCCTGCTTGATTGATATTGATGATGTGGGTATTACAAGAGTGGATCTACCACGAGATCAAGGAGGCTAAACCCTAGAAGCTAGCCTATGGTATGATTGTTGTTCGTCCTATGGACTAAAGCCATCCAGTTTATATAGACATTGGAGAGGGCTAGGGTTACACAGAGTCGGTTACAATGGTAGGAGATCTACATATCCGTATTGCCAAGCTTGCCTTCCATGCCAAGGAAAGTCCCGTCCGGACACGGGACGCATTCTTCAATCTTATATCTTCCTAGTCTTGGAGTCCGGCCGATGATGATAGTTCGGCTATCCGGACACCCCCAGTCCAGGACTCCCTCAGTAGCCCCCGAACCAGGCTTCAATGACGACGAGTCCGGCGCGTACATTGTCTTCGGCGTTTGCAAGGCGGGTTCCCTTCCATGTTCCATGTGTTTGCCGAATAGTGTCCGGTTTCTTCATAAATGTTTCGCTCCTTGGCTTCCATGTCCAATAATGGCCCTCTTCCACATGTTGTATGAATGCGAAAAGCCAGGGTATTTTTACATTTTACCCCCTAGCTGCGTGAATAAGCCGCCTATAAGAGAGGCGGGGGTCTAGATCCGAATCACACCATCCTCCTTCCGCATGTACTCATCGAAGCGCATCTATCAAAAATCCATTCCAACATGGACAGTCGACGCGGCTCCTCTTCTCGCGCTCCTAGTCCTCAGCCAGGAGACTGGAGGAGATGCTCAGTCCCGCATAGCGAGTTAGTGACGCTCCAAGCAGAGGGATACCTTCCCCCAGCCTTTATGGTTCCGGTTCGAGCCGGACTTGCCACCTACAAGGGTGGGAAGCAGGCGGAGAGCGTCCCCAATCCCTCCAAAGGAGAGCGGGTATGCTTCGTCCCCTACTTAATAAGGGGACTCGGATTTCCCATACATCCGTTTCTCCGGGGGCTCCTGGAGTTCTATGGACTCCAACTTCACCACCTCACACCTGCCTCCATTTTACACATCGCGGGCTTTGTAGCTCTTTGCGAGCTATTCTTGGGCATCGAGCCCCATTTTGCGCTATGGAAGAGACTGTTTTGCCTCGTACCCTATTCTCATGAGGGGTCGATATATCAAGTGGGCGGAGCCGAAATATGGCGCATCGCCGGGACCGGATATCTATCCGGAACCCCGAAGAAGGCGTCCGAAGACTGGCCTTCGGAGTGGTTCTATACGAAGACGCCCCGCTGCCGGATCCAGTTCAGATCGGCCTCCCGGAGTTTAGCAACGCTCCTCTGAAGAAACGCCTAAGTTGGCGCCCGCGGAGCCCTCAACGGGAAGATGATAGGAGCGTCCAATATCTGATGGGCCGGATACGGTTACTGGCCCATTCCGGATTAACCATGATTGGAGTCATGGCCATATGCATTATGCGAGGGGTGCAGTCGCTCCAATATAGGGCCACCCCATGTGGGATTTCAACGGGGAGAATGACGCCACCCGTCATGGCCGCAAGGGGCCAGGATCGGCCGCCGATCTGGTGAAGATCCTGTCCGGCTTGTACAAGGGGGAGAAGGAGGACTTTCTCCGCACGAGTCCATTGAATGGATTCTCCATGAATAACCCTCGGAGCTGGGTAAGCGGACGTTTATATATCTGATCCGTGCTTTCAAAGATAAATGTCTTACTTTATGATTTCGACGCAGGAACTATGCCGGGATGTGGATGGCATGGAAAGCCCGACTCCACAACCCGAGGATCCGGGAAGATCCCTTGATCCGGCCTCCGGAGAGGATCCGGACATAATGGTGAAACTGATTGACGGGGTGTTCCACCAGCTCAGCATAGACAATGCTCTAGTCGCCATTACGGCTGACTACCCCGTTTTATCTCCGGCTTCCCAGGTGAGTACGACCGAAGTCCTGACACCGTTACTTTTGTAATGCTTATTTCTAACCACCGTGTACCAACGGTGCTTCGCAGGAGGTGCCTTTACGGTGGGAAGCCGAGCCCGCGGCGACTGACCAACCAGGGTCAGTGCGGCCCAGCAGGCGGAAGAGGAGTGCGGCGCAAATTGAAACGTCGCCGCAAAGGTATGGCGCACCATTGTCTTTTAAGGGAAAGACTCCTATTAATACTCATGATTCTTCCAGGAGAAAGAGCGCTCGCCGGACTGAGCCCGGAGAGGTTGCGAACCAAGCCTCCGCCAGCCAGGCTCCAACGCTTGGTCTGGAGAGGGAGGCGAGCGCAAGGCGCGAGCCGGATGCTCCTCCAACGGAGGATGCCGACAGGTTGTCCGCCACCGGGTCTGAGGTGGAGAGCGCCATGAATCACGGGCACTGTTGGACAGTTCTTCGTGACGCATGTTTCTCCCCAGAGGCGTTGAATGCCTTTAATGCGGGAGACGCGCACCTCCGTGCTGCTCAAGATGGTTTAACCAGAGCCACGGAGCAGTATGTAAAAGACATACGGGTGGGGAATTTTAATAGTTATATATGCCAATAGCCCCCGAGACTTAAAATAGTTAAACTAACTGATTTAAGGATCATTTGTTATGCAGGATCTTATGGAGAAGAATACTCACTTGTCCCAGGAGCTTCAAGAATGCAAGGCCCAACTTGAGGCTCCACTAGCCGCTTCCGGGGGAGCCACAGAGACCCCCTCTGGTAATTCATATTTCAAAAAGAGAAGTAATTTATGAAGCGCGACGTGTGTGTATAGTCTGACAATAAAATTACAGAGGGTGCCGAACTAGATCCGGACAAGCAACATCTGCTGCGCCAGCTGAAGGCCGGCGAGAAGGTGCTTACGAGGGTGCAGCAGGAGAGGAACAAATTCCAAGATGCCAACACCCAGCTGGGTGAAGAACTAAAAGATGTTCGGGTCCAGCTGTCTAACTCCGTAAAGGAGAATCGGCGGCTTCATCGCGACATTTACAGTAAGTGCTTGAGCAAACTCTTTTGAAAGGAAGAGTTCGGTGAGGAAGTCGATTGACAAAAATGTGTCTGTAGGTGTGCTCACGGGTCGTCTGGCAGAGGAGATGCCTGGTTCCATGGGAGACCCTCTTCCCGAGCTGCTGCAACTGCACGAACGTGTTCAGCAGGCGATGAGCGGCGTCGTTCAGGCCTTATGGCCTTCCGTCTCCCTACCCGAGGGTCTTGGAGGGCTTGCTGAGAAGCTTCAGGGAGTACGGCAGCGTTTCCATCTGTGGAAGATATCGGCCTGCCGTCAAGGCGCCAGGAAGGCCTGGGCCATGGTGAAGACGTGGTACACGAGGGCTGATCCAAACCACATGGCCGAGGTCGGACCTGTGGGGCCCGATGGGAAGGAGATCCCTGTGAGCCTGATGTACGGCCAAGTAGAGTTGGCCGCAAAATATTCCCAACGGGACTGTAAATTAGACAGCCTGTTAGATGGGATTGAAGAGGAGTACAATCAGTCAGTTTGACGATGTAATTTAAAATGACATGTAAAATGCCTTCTAGCCGGATTGTAGATCGTTTGTCTTTGCGGACCTTTTCGCTTCAAGCTCGGGACCCAACAGTCCGGAGTGTGTCCGAATACCCTTACGGTTATACAAAAACCGGGGCATGCATGGAGACAAGGCGTAGGGGTCATAAGTGCTTTATCAGACAAGTGCCCAACTAGCTATGTTATATTACATGGTTAGTAAGAAACATCTTCCAGGGAGAATAGTTCCGTTAGGGGTTCCTTTCCCTGGGAGGCATGCCCTAGAGTGCATGTCCAGACTGCGAAAAGAGCAGAAAAAGCATCTGGGGGCAGATAAATAAATAAGTAATAAATCATCTTTCAGGTCACCGACCAAATATTCCCTTAAGAACGCTAGCCTTCGGCTTCACCCAGTCTGAGGTACACATCCGGCTGACCTGGCATTAACAATCGCAGAGGTGCTCCCTTTACCTCCTAGCCGAACAATCGGGAACATAGGGGTAAGCACAGGAGCCACACAACCCATCTTGGCCAAAACTTAAGTCATATCGATGCATATAATGGTGAGTAAAAGGTACATGCGGAAGTATGACGCATGTGTTGGGCCTGAAGCCCATATAAATAAGCTTCTGTTAAAGAAGCCCCCATGTAGAACGAGTGCGAGTAGCACATCAAGTGAGTGCGAACAAACCGCAGATCAGCCCTCAAGAGGCTTGTACTGAAAGAGGTAGGAAAAAGGAGGGAAACCAAAGACAGCGAAAAAATATGAAAGGTGGACGGAGGAAGGAGACGAACTCTGAGTCCGGCGCTAGGCGTTGAATCTTCGGAGACGGGCTGCGTTCCATGGGTTTGGCTCGAGTCGGTTGTTAGATGTGTTGCGTAGACAGTATGCACCGCCAGTAAGGACTTGGTCGGTGATGAAGGGACCTTCCTATTTGGGCTTAAGTTTGTCCTTTTTCTTGTCCGGCAGGCGTAGAACTAGCTCGCCAACATTGTAAGTTTTGGCCCGCACTTCTCTGCTTTGATATCTTCGAGCCTGCTGCTGATAGAATGCGTAACGGGATTTTTCCACGTCGCGCTCCTCCTCTAAGGCGTCCAGACCGTCCTGCCGATCCAACTCGGCTTCTTTTTCTTCGTACATGCGCATGCGAGGTGAGTCATGAATTATATCGCAGGGCAAAACTGCCTCAGCGCCGTATACCATAAAAAATGGTGTGAATCCGGTAGTGCGGTTTGGCGTGGTCCGTAGCCCCCAGAGTACGGAGTTGAGCTCCTCTACCCGGTGCGTGTTAGATTCCGCGAGGGACCGCACTAATCTGGGTTTAATGCCGCTCATGATTAGACCATTTGCTCTTTCCACTTGACCGTGAGTTTGAGGGTGATAGACTGAAGCGTAGTCGAGCTTGATGCCCATGTTTTCGCACCAGAGTTTAACCTCGTCGACCGTGAAATTCTTGTCCTTATCAGTGTTGATGCTGTGGGGGACGCCAAAATGGTGTACTACCCCGGATATGAAGTCTATCACAGGTCCGGATTCTGCCGTTTTAACCGGCTTGGCCTCCATCCATTTGGTGAATTTGTCCACCATGACCAATAAGTATTTTTGCTTGTGGGTTCCCCCTTTAAGGGGTCCAACCAGTCCGCGAACGGCCAAGTGATGGGTATAGTTCTGAGGGTGGTGGGTGGCATGTGGCTTTGATTAGCAAAGAGCTGGCAACCGACGCATTGTTGGACTAAGTCCTGAGCATCTGCCCAGGCTGTCGGCCAATAAAATCCTGTACGGAAGGCCTTGCCTATAAGGGCCCGGGCTGCGGCGTGGTGCCCGCCGAGTCTGGTGTGAATTTCAGCCAGGAGATTTCGCCCTTCCTCTTCAGAGATACTCCTTTGAAGGAATCCGATTGTGCTTTTCTTATAAAGTTCTCCCTCATGAACCTTGTAGGCTTTAGATCGCCGAACTATGCAGCGGGCCTCGTTTTGGTCCTCGTGAAGTTTCTGCCTGATTAAGTAGGCTAGGAATGGTTCCATCCACGGGGCAATTACTGCCATTATTTCGTGGGCTGAAGGTGTTATTTCATTGGCTCAGCCACCGATTGTGGCCGAATGTTCCGTGTTGGGTGGTGCAGTTGGTTCCAGGAAGATTGTGTCCGAATGTTCCGAATGTTCCGTGTTGGGTGGTGCAGTTGTTATTTCCGGACTCCTCTTCCCATAATACGGATGGCTTAAAGAGCCGCTCCAGGAAGATGTTTGGAGGGACGGCATCGCGTTTTGCGCCAATGCGTACCAACACGTCTGCTGCCTAGTTATTATCCCGGGCTACATGGTGTAATTCGAGTCCTTCGAACCGAGCTGACATTTTTATGACGGCGTTACGGTAGGCTGCCATTTTTGGATCCTTGGCGTCAAAGTCTCCATTTACTTGGGATATTGCGAGGTTTGAATCCCCGCGCACCTCTAGGCATTGAATGCCCATGGAGATTGCCATCCGGAGACCATGTAGAAGGGCCTCGTATTCGGCTGCGTTGTTGGAGTCCGTGTACATTATTTGAAGTACGTATTGAACTGTGTCTCCGGTTGGGGACGTCAAGACGACGCCAGCCCCCAAGCCAGCCAACATTTTGGAGCCGTCGAAATGCATGATCCAATTGGAGTATGCGTCGTACTCTTTAGGGAGTTCAGCTTCGGTCCATTCGGCGATGAAGTCAGCCAAAATTTGCGACTTTATAGATCGCCGTGGTTTGTAGGTTATGTCAAATGGTAAGAGCTCAATGGCCCATTTTGCAACCTTGCACGTCGCGTCGCGATTGTTTTTTAATATCGTTGAGGGGTACTTCGGAGGCCACCGTTATGGAACACTCTTGAAAGTAGTGTCGCAGCTTCCGGGATGCCATGAACACCGCATACGCTATCTTTTGATAATGTGGGTACCGGGACTTGCATGGAGTTAAGACAGTGGATACGTAGTACACTGGTTTTTGAAGAAAGAATTTGTGCCCTTCTGTTTCTCGTTCGACGACGAGTACGATGCTGACGACTTGATGTGTTGCCGCGATATATAATAACATAGGTTCGCCCAGATTGGGCGCGGCCAGGACCGGATTTTTTGCCAATATGGCCTTAATTTCTTCGAGTCCAGCTGTGGCAGCATTCGTCGATTCAAAGTGTTCAGTGCGCTGGAGGAGGCGATAGAGGGGCAGCGCCTTTTCTCCCAAACGGGAGATGAAGCGGCTTAGAGCCGCCACGCATCCAGTTAGTTTTTGTATTTGTTTGAGGTCTTTTGGAATATCCAATTGTGACAGAGCTCGGATCTTGGCTGGGTTTGCTTCAATTCCTCTACCGGATACAATGAAGCCCAAGAGCTTTCCGACTGGTATGCCGAAAACACATTTTTCCGGGTTGAGCTTAATGTCGTATGCTCGGAGCTTGTCGAATCTAAGCCTCAAATCGTCTACTAGAGTTTCGACGTGTTTGGTCTTAACGACCACATCGTCTACGTATGCCTCCACTGTTTTGCCTATTTGGGTAGCCAGACATGTCTGAATCATGCACTAATATGTTGCGCCGGCGTTTTTCAGTCCGAACGGCATTGTGTTGAAGCAGAATGGTCCGTATGGAGTAATGAATGCCGTTGCAGCCTGATCTTTTCCCGCCATCTTAATTTGATGGTATCCGGAGTATGCGTCGAGGAAGCACAATTAATCATGCCCTGCGGTAGCATCGATGATTTGGTCGATGCGGGGGAGGGGAAAATATCCTTTGGACAGGCCTTGTTAAGGTGTTTGAAATCAACACAGAGGCGCCAGGATTTGTCCTTTTTTGGTACCATTACCAGGTTTGCTAGCCAGTCCGGATGTTTTATGTCTCTGATGAATCCGGCTTCTAGGAGTTTGGCTAGCTCCTCTCCCATTGCCTGTCTTTTGGGTTCGGAAAATCGCCGAAGAGCCTGTTTGACTGGCTTGAATCCATTTAGGATATTTAGGCTGTGTTCTGCCAGCCTGCGTGGAATTCCTGGCATATCTGAAGGGTGCCAGGAAAAAATGTCCCAATTTTCCCGAAGGAATTCTTGTAGTGCGGCTTCTACATCAGGGTTTAATTGTGCCCCAATGGAGGCCGTCTTTGTGGGGTCCGTTGGATGGACTTGGAATTTGACTATTTCGTCTGCTGGTTTAAAAGAGGTGGATTTATACCTCTTATCGAGTATCACATCGTCCCTATCCACCGTGGAGCGCACCGCAGTGAGTTCCTCTGCCGCTAGGGCTTCGGACAATGCCTCTAGGGCTAGTGCGGTTGTCTTATTTTCAGCGCGGAGAGCTATATCTGGATCACTGACAAGAGTGATAATTCCATTGGGCCCGGGCATTTTAAGCTTCATGTACCCGTAATGGGGTATAGCTTGGAAGATTGTGAATGCCTCTCGCCCTAACAAGGCGTGATATCCGCTGCCAAACGGGGCCACTTGGAACGTGACCTCCTCGGACCTGTAATTGTCCGGTGAACTGAACACTACATCTAGTGTGATTTTTCCTGTGCAGCGTACTTCCCGACTAGGGATTATTCCTCTAAAGGTTGTGCTGCTTCGCTCAATGCGGCTCCAGTCAATTTCCATTTTTTGGAGGGTTTCCTCATAGATGAGGTTTAATTCGCTGCCGCCATCCATGAGTACCTTGTTAAGACAAAAGCCGTCCACTATCGGGCTGAGGACCAATGCGGCTGGTGCTCGGGCTGTTCGGAATTTAGGTTCGTCGCTGGCATTGAAGGTGATAGCCGTGTGGCTCCATGGATTTGTTGTTGCTACTTGGTAGACTTCGGCGAGGCTGCAGATTGTTCGTTTCCGCATATTATTTGATGCGACAGTCTCGAAGACTGTTAATACCGTACTGGTACTATTGGGCTAGTTACCCGGGGCTAGTAAACTTTCGCCACTTTTGGCCACCTGCCGTAGTATCCAACATGCTTGAAGGCTATGTGTTGGAATGGCGCCCTCTGTACTATGAATTTTACAGGGTCCGTTGAGCCATCCCTCCAGTACGGTTCCGTGCCCTTTAGGGGGTTTTTGCTTTTTGGTTTTTAACCCAGGTGCTTGAGTATGACGCACCCTTTTATTTCAAACTAGGGTTGTGTTCAGGGCCGGATTGTCCCAAAACCTGGTTTCGGTTTTCCAGGCACTCTCCATCACACAGTATTTTTTTACTATGGTCGCCAGGTCGTTGAAGCGTGTAACTTCGCGATGACTTATGGCGTTCATGATTCCCTTGTTCGTGCAATTGTTGCAGAAAATTGAGATTGCGCTTTCCTCACGACAGTCCGTTACCCTGTCCATAACCAGGAGGAATCTGGCCCAGTAATGATGTACTGTTTCATCGGGCTCTTGCCGTATTTCAGATAGATCGCTTATGTTTGGGTGGGCGGGCGGAATTAAATTCGGAACGCCACCCAATCTGAGGCTCAAAGGCCGAGAAGTTTCCGGATTTGGAAGCTTGGATTGCTAGATGTATCCAACAAATCTGGTCCGATGCCTGACTTTAGGTTCAGTACTTGATTGACGTCCATCCCTCCGCGGGAATCCGACATGGAGGGATTGGGAATCCGGACATAACTGGTCTTTAACATAGAATAAGAGTCGCCGCGTTGTTCCTCTACCACGACAACGTGGTGGGTAGCCTGGGGAGAGTTAATTTCTCTCAGATCGGTTTTAAGCCCAATCTGATCATAGTCTGTAGCGACTCCCATGGCGGTGATGCGATCCAAGAGCTCATTTACGGAGGAGAGCTCCATCAGATCTAGCTGCTCGGCGAATTCCGAGTTGACGTGAAGATCGCTTTTGATTACCTGAGAGGTCATTTTCGGAGCGGCGGCCGAACAGGCGGTCATAAGAAAACCGCCTAGACGGATAGTTTGGCCGGTGGCCAAAGCTCCCTTGACGACGGCGCCATCTTTAAAGACGGGAAAAGGCATCCCTCCTGATTGCGACGGCACAAAGGAACTCTCAATGAAAGCACCAATATCAGTGTCAAAACCGGCGGATCTCGGGTAGGGGGTCCCGAACTGTCCGTCTAGGCGGATGGTAACAGGAGACAAGGGACACGATGTTTTACCCAGGTTCGGGCTCTCTTGATGGAGGTAAAACCCTACGTCCTGCTTGATTGATATTGATGATGTGGGTATTACAAGAGTGGATCTACCACGAGATCAAGGAGGCTAAATCCTAGAAGCTAGCCTATGGTATGATTGATGTTCGTCCTATGGACTAAAGCCATCCGGTTTATATAGACATCGGAGAGGGCTAGGGTTACACAGAGTCGGTTACAATGGTAGGAGATCTACATATCCGTATTGCCAAGCTTGCCTTCCACGCCAAGGAAAGTCCCATCTGGACACGGGACGAAGTCTTCAATCTTGTATCTTCATAGTCTTGGAGTCCGGCCGATGATGATAGTTCGGCTATCCAGACACCCCCCAGTCCAGGACTCCCTCAGTATCGGTAACCCTCTGACGATGAGCCCTCGCAGCGATCCTGCCGCATGGTCTTCCCTTGTCACTACTCCTGCTGCCCCTATGCTTAGATCCCATACCCCGCCTACCCCTGAGGGAGAGCCCTCAAGGCAGCGACGTCGCGTCCATCTTGACCCGGAGGTCTTTGTTATCAGTTCAAGATCAGGGTCCGGCTCAGGAGACGAGCCTGCAGCAGCACCGACCAAGCAGTAGACCGTTAGAGTATTGCTGTAGTCATGAGCATGATGTATGGTTGTAATCGCACTTGTCATGATGCGTAGTTTCATGTGCGAGGGTAGTAGACCCGCTGTGATGCTACTTTCATGTTGGGACTATGTATAATTATGTTGGAACTTTTTATTCTCCTTGGTTTCCATTCGCCGTTTTCTTCCGGGATTTGTCATTGGCTTTTCCCCCCATTTTGGAATTTTCTCATCATGGTTGCTATGTATTGGGAAAATGAAAAATAGGATGACGCGTGGAGGCAGCAGCAGCCAAGCTTGTGAGGATGTCCCTGTCTGTTGTTCCTCAAGACAGGCGGGACATTCCCTCGAGCCGTACCAGCCAGCTCCGCCGCCACCGCCACATCCGCCTTCCACCGATCAGATCCTGTGAATGTTTGAAGAAAGAAGGATCAACGACCTATTGGAAATCCTGAAGAGTGTGCAAGTTATGGTTGGGTAGAATGGAAACCAGAATGGCCATCACTCTAGACCGTCAGATTTTCAGCGAACCAAGCCTCCCAGTTTCAGCCACACTACTGATCCATTGGACGCCGACGACTGGCTAAGGACTATGGAGAGGAAACTGGAGATTGCTCGCACTGAAGAAGGGGACAAGGTTCCCTTCGCAACACATTATCTCGAAGGAGCTTCCGCGATATCGTATTCAAGGAACAATTCTGCAAGTATCATATTCCCACTGAAGTTATGAAAATCAAGCAGTGCGAATTCCTCACTCTCACTCAAGGCAGCATGACCGTCAACGAGTACCTGAACAAGTTCAACCACTTGGCCCGCTATTCTCTCCACGATGTTGCCACAGAAGTGCGGAAGATCAACCGATTCCTTGGAGGCCTGAATCAGCATCTCAGGTGCACTCTCAGCATGTTTGATTTCCTAGACTTCCTGACGCTGGTGAACAAGGCCCTCATCGTCGAAAGGGAACACAAGCTCCTACACGACCACAAGCCAGCTGTTAACGACCACCAGTGCAAATTCGAGCCAAAGAAGGATATGCAACCAGTGCAAAAGGCTCGTACTTGGCAATAGACTCAGGTGGAGTACAAACCAAATTGGCAGCAGAATGTCAATAAGACTACTACACAAGTCAAGAATGTCATGACCAGCTCGGTGCACGAAGACTGTCAGTGCAACATTTCATGTTTCAGCTGTGGTCAAACCGGACACTACGCCACACAGTGTCCCAAGAACAACAAGCACGTAGCTCCCTTCTAGACGCAAGTCAACTACATGGAGTCGTATTCCGCCCCAGATATGATTCAAGGGAAAATTCATCACATCTCCGCAGACGAAGCTCAAGAAGACCCGGAAGTCGTCATTGGTATGTTTCTTGTTAATGACATACCCGCCGTAATTTTATTTGACTCTGGAGCTTTCCACTCTTTCATATCGCGGAGTTTTTCTTCCCAAAACAATTTTTCATGCTCGATTTTTTGGGAAAGCACATGCTGGTACAATCCCCGGGATCCCTACTCAGAAGCAATCTTGTCTGCCGAAATTTGGAAATTGACATCAAGGGATTCAAGTTTCCAACCTCGTTGATAATCATCAATTCCAACAAATTGGACGTCATTCCGGGCATGAATTGGTTAAGTCAATATCAAGTCTGCATCAGCTGTGCAACCAGAGAAGTTGCCTTGAAAAATATGGAAGGTCGCACAACAAGTTTTTATGACCGCAAGCGCATACCCACGAAAGATATGGTTTTCGCCGCACTGGCAGAAGAAGTTGAATGAACTCTTGTGGCCAGTGAGTATCCAGGCGTCTTTCCTCAAGAATTACCAGGCATGCCACCAGACCGAGAATTGGAGTTCGCAATTGACTTGGTGCCTGGAACCACTCCCATACATAAGAAATATTATCGGATGCCTTCCTCAAAATCGGTGGAATTGAAGAAACAACTGGATGAGATGCTGCAGAAAGGATACATTCGTCGAAGCTCTTCACCATGGGGATCACCAGCAATCTTCGTGGACAAAAAGGATGGCAGTCTACGAATGTGTGTAGATTACCGACAGCTGAATGACGTCACCATCAAAAACAAGTATCCACTGCCGAGGATCGACAATCTATTTGATCAACTTAGTGGGGCCAAAGTATTCTCAAAAATTGATTTGAGGACTGGATATCGTCAACTCAAGATAAAGAAGGAAGATATTCCTAAGACTGCATTCAGCACTCGATACGGTCTTTATGAGTACACCGTTATGTCCTTCGGCCTCACCAACGCTCCTGCATTCTTTATGCATATGATGAACAAGGTGTTTATGAACTTCTTGGATAAATTTGTGGTGGTATTCATTGATGACATCCTCATTTACTACAAGAGCAAGGATGAACACAAGGAGCATCTTCGAGTGGTTCTGCAAAGGCTTCGCGACCATCAGCTTTATGCCAAATTCAGCAAATGTGAGTTCTGGCTCCAACAAGTGGGATTCCTCGGGCATGTCCTCTCAGCAGAAGGAATCTCAGTGGACCCAAGCAAGGTGAAGGATGTACTTGATTGGTCCACACCCACCACATTCTCAAAAATCTGGAGTTTCCTTGGACTAGTTGGGTATTATCGCCGTTTTATCGAAGGCTTCTCAAAGATCGCCAAGCCTATGATTGAGCTTCTGAAGAAGGATAAGAAGTTCATATGGAGTGAGGAATCTGAGCGGAGTTTCAACGAGTTAAAAATTAGGCTGACATCAGCACCAGTATTGACTCTTCCAGACATCTACCGCAGTTTTGATGTCTACTACGACGCTTCCAGAAGAGGACTTGGGTGCGTACTCATGCAAGATGGCAAAGTGGTGGCATCCTTCACCTTGCTTGGAATTGGCCGCATGAAGGAAACTACCCTACTCATGATTTGGAATTGGCCGCGGTGGTGCACACTTTGAAGATCTGGAGACACTATCTGATTGGAAAGAAGTGCCAGATATTCACCGATCATAAGAGTCTTAAGTATATATTCACTCAGCCCGATTTGAACCTTCGACAACGAAGATGGTTCGAATTGGTTAAGGACTACGACCTCGGGATAAATTATCACCCGGGAAAATCTAATGTGGTGGATGACGCCCTTAGCCGCAAACTAGCCAACCTTAATGCTCTAATGGATTCCCTGCCTCCGGAGCTTTATGAAGAAATCATGTAGCTCAGTTTGGTGATAACCGACGTCTGTCTTGCCAATATATTGGAAGTTTTCCCTACTCTTGAAGAAGAAATCCGCAGCGCTCAAGCGAATGATAAGATGTTAATTCAGAAGATGCACCAAGGGCGTGCACCAGACTTCTCTATGGATCAGCAAGGTTCACTAAGGTTCCGAGGAAGACTCTGCGTACCCAACCAAGAAAGTCTGAAGAAGAAGATATTGGCAGAAGTGCATGAAGCACCATACTCAATTCATCCCGATGGTACAAAAATGTATGAGGACCTTCGTCGGGTATTTTGGTGGGATGGAATGAAGAAAGACATCGCATACTTTGTGGCCTGTTGCGACGTATGCAATAAGGTAAAGGCGGAACACCAAAAACCCGCCGGACTCCTCTAACCTCTGTCGGTATCCCAATGGAAATGGGATGATATCTGCATGGACGTCATCACCGGACTACGAAGGTCTCATCGAGGAAACGACGCAATATGGGTCATAGTGGACACCTTAACAAAGGTGGCACACTTTCTTCCCATCCGGACCACATACTGTGCAAATCAACTCGCACAGCTGAATGTGTCAAGAATCATTAGTCTGCACGGAGTACCCAAGACTATCACCTCCGACAGGGGATTTATAACCCACAAGTGTAGGGGATCGCAACAGCTTTCGAGGGTAGAGTATTCAACCCAAATTTATAGATTCGACACAAGGGGAGCCAAAGAAAATTCTTAAGTATTAGCAGTTGAGTTGTCAATTCAACCACACCTGGATAACTTAGTATCTGCATCAAAGTATTTAGTAGCAAAGTAGTATGATAGTAATGGTAACAGTGGCAAAAGTAAAGATAATAGTTTTCTAGTAATTGTAACAGTAGCAACGAAAAAGTAAATAAGCGAAGCACAATATGTGAAATGATCGTAGGCATTGGATCAGTGATGGATGATTATGTTGGATGCGGTTCCTCATGTAATAGCTATAACATAGGGTGACACAGAACTAGCTCGAGTTCATCAATGTAATGTAGGCATGTAATCAGAATATAGTCATACATGCTTATGGAAAAGAACTTGCATGACATCTTTTGTCCTACCCTCCCGTGGCAGCGGGGTCCTAATGGAAACTGAGGGATATTAAGGCCTCATTTTAATAGAGTATCAGACCAAAGCATTAACACATAGTGAATGCATGAACTCCTGAAACTACGGTCATCACCGAGAAGTATCCCGATTATTGTCACTTCGGGGTTGTCGGATCATAACACATAATAGGTGACTATAGACTTGCAAGATAGGATCATGAACTAACATATATTCATGGAAACATAATAGGTTCAGATCTGAAATCATGGCACTCGGGCCCTAGTGACAAGCATTAAGCATAGCAAAGTCATAGGAACATCAATCTCAGAACATAGTGGATACTAGGGATCAAACCCTAACAAAACTAACTTGATTACATGGTAAATCTCATCCAACCCATCACCGTCCAGCAAGCCTACGATGGAATTACTCACACACGACGGTGAGCATCATGAAATTGGTGATGTAGGATGGTTCATGATGACGACAGCGATGAATCCCCCTCTCCGGAGCCCCAAACGGACTCCAGATCATCCCTCCCGAGAGAGATTAGGGCTTGGTGGCGGCTCCGTATCGTAAAACGCGATGAAACTTTATCTCTGATTTTTTTATCCGTGAAACGGAATATATGGAGTTGGAGTTGAGGTCGGTGGAGCGTCAGGGGGCCCACGAGACAGGGGGCGCGCCCAGGGGGAGGGCACGCCCCCACCCTCCTGGACAGGGTGTGGGCCCCCTGGCCTTGATTCTTTCGCCAATATTTTTTATATTTTCCAAAACTTATCTTCGTGGATTTTCAGGTCATTCCGAGAACTTCTGTTTTCTGCACAATAAACAACACCATGATAGTTCTGCTGTAAACAGCATCAGTCCGGGTTAGTTTCATTCAAATCATGCAAATTAGAGTCCAAAACAAGGGCAAAAGTGTTTGGAAAAGTAGATACATTGGAGACGTATCAACTCCCCCAAGCTTAAACCTTTGCTTGTCCTCAAGCAATTTAGTTGATAAACTGAAAGTGATGAAGAAAAACTTTTACAAACTCTGTTTGCTCTTGTTGTTGTAAATATGTAAAGCTAGCATTCAAGTTTTCAGCAAGTATTATGAACTAACCATACTCAAAATAACACCTAGGTCTCATAATTACTCATGTCAATGGCATAATCAGCTAGCGAGCAATAATAATAAAACTCGGATGACAACACTCTCAAAACAATCATAATATGATATAACAAAATGGTATCTCGCTAGACCTTTCTGAGACTGCAAAACATAAATGCAGAGCACCTTTAAAGATCAAGGACTGACTAAACATTGTAATTCATGGTAAAAGAGATCCAGTCAAGTCATACCCAATATAAACTAATAGAAATGAATGCAAATGACAGTGTGCTCTCTAGCGGGTGCTTTTAAATAAGAAGATGATGACTCAACATAAAAGTAAAAAGATAGGACCTTCATAGAGGGAAGCAGAGATTTGTAGAGGTGCCAGAGCTCGATTTTTAAAATAGAGATGAATAACATTTTGAGCGTCATACTTTCACTGTCAACGCAACAACTTTGAGATGGCGATATCTTCCATACTACATGCATTATAGGCGGTTCCCAAATAGAATGGTAAAAGTTTATAATCCCCCCACCAACAAGCATCAATCCATGGCTTGCTCGAAACAACGAGTGCCTCCAACTAACAACAGCCCTGGGGGAGTTTTGTTTAATTATTTTGATTTGCTTTGATCTTTTTGGATCATGGGACTGTGCATCCCGGTTACCGGCCCTTTCTCGTGAATGAGGAGCGGAGTCCACTCCTCTTGAGAATAACCCACCTAGCATGGAAGATACGGACATCCCTAGTTGAAACATGAGCTGCTCGAGCATACAAAACATAATTTCATTTGAAGGTTTGGAGTTTGGCACATACAAATTTACTTGGAACGGCAGGTAGATACCGCATATAGGAAGGTATGGTGGACTCATATGGAACAACTTTGGGGTTTAAGGAGTTTGGATGCACAAGCAGTATTCCCGCTTAGTATAGGTGAAGGCTAGCAAAAGACTGGGAAGCGATCAACTGAGAGAGCGACAACAGTCATGAACATGCATTAAAATTAATTTACACCGAGTACAAGCATGAGTAGGATATAATCTACCATGAACATAAATATCGTGAATGCTATGTTGATTTGTTTCAACTATATGCGTGAACATGTGCCAAGTCGAGTCACTCAATGCCTTCAAAGGAGGATACCATCCCATCATACCACATCATAATCATTTTAATAGCATGTTGGCACACAAGGTAAACCATTATAACTCATAGCTAATCAAGCATGGCACAAGCAACTATAATCCCTAAATGTCATTGCAAATATGTGTACTTCATAATAAGCTGAATCATGAATGATGAACTCCTCATATTTACAAAACCAAAAGAGGCCGAGTTCATACCAGCTTCTCTCATCTCAATTAGTCCATCATATTTCGTCATTATTGCCTTTCACTTGCATGACTGAACGACGTGTATAATAATAATAGTGCACGTGCATTGGACTAAGCTGGAATCTGCAAGCATTCAACTCAAGAGAGAAGACAAGTAATATGGGCTCTATGTTAAATAAACAATCATGCATATGAGAGCCACTAAACATTTTCAATATGGTCTTCTACTCTCGACCCCCAAAGGAAAGAAAAGAAAAAAACTATTTACACGCGAAAACTCCCAACAAGTAAAAAGAAAAACGAGAAATCTTTTTGGGTTTTCATTTTAAGTCTACTACAAGCATGGAAATTAAACTAACTAAAATTTTTTGGTTTTTTTCTTAAGGTTTATCAAACACACAAAAAGAAAGCTAGAAAAAGAAAATTAAACTAGCATGGATAATACAATGAAAGAGTATGAGCACTGACGACTAGAATAGTGTGTGAACATGAATGTAAACTTGGTGAGAAATATGTACTCCCCCAAGCTTAGGATTTTGGCCTAAGTTGGTCTATTGCCAAGGACCGCGGCTACTCTCCCCGATGTACTGAGGGGTGTAATCGGGATACCACTGGCTGGCCATCTCCTCCAGATCCCACTGGTAAGATGATGCACGATAAGGGTCCGGTGAAGGTTCCGGCTCACGCTCAGGCTCTGGAGTGGATGCTTGGCCTCGATGAGCGTACACCGCTTCCGGCATGACAAGATAACTAATGATTGATCCAGTCGTGGAGGAAATCGGTGAGGCATGGATTCTCGATCAAAGAATAAAAGTCTTCATAAATTCCGGCTTCTCTCAAGAAATCGTCACACGGCCATTCACACAGCCGTACATCCGCTATGTGAGGAAGATTATACTTGGCCTTTTCCTTCTCTTTAGGTTGTTTTTCCTGGGAGCCTTGGCTAGAAGAGCCCCTCAAAAATCTCCTTAACATTTTCTAAAAATTTCTGAAATTTTAGTAACTTTAAAATAGAAGTGCATAGAACTAAACAAGATTGGTAGCAACTACTCCTACAAGTGCCTAGAGCCTATATCATGCATTAGAATTACTTGGGACCTCATAAATTTGACATGCAAGCTCAAGAACAGGGTCACCTATGCAGCAAAAATTTGCAATAAATAAAGCACTAGAACAAAAACTAATTGGACCAACGGAGGAGTCACATACCGAGCAACAATCTCCCAAAGTAGTTTTGTGAATGGAGCTTTGAGCAAGGAGATCGAAAATCGCAGCAAAATGAGCTAGAACTCGTCCTTGAGCTGGATGGGGATTTTTTGGGGAAGAAGATGGAGTGCGTGGGTGCAGGAATAAGTGGAGGGGGCCCACCCTGGGCCCATGAGACAGGGGGGCGCGCCTAGGGGGTGTGGGCGCGCCCTCCACCCTCGTGGCCAGGTGCTTGCCCCTCCCGCAGTGTTTTCAGTGCCTAAAATCGTCAAATATTCCATAAAAAATCATACTAAATTTGCAGGGCATTTGGAGCACTTTTATTCTCAGGATATTTTTTAATTGCACGGATAATTCAGAAAACAGACAGATAATACTATTTTTGCTTTATTTATTCTAAATAACAGAAAGTAAAAAGAGGGCCCAGAAGGTTGTGCCTTCTAGTTTCATCCATCTCATGATCATCAAAATGAATCTACTAACAAAGTTGATCAAGTCTTGTTAATAAACTCATTCTGAATAACACGGAACCGGAGAAATTTCGAATAACACTAGGTTACCTCAATGGGGATATGAACATCCCCAATAATAAGAATATCATACTTTTTCTTGACAGTGGGAAAAGGAAATTCAAAACCTCCAATAATGATAGTTGGAACTTTTCCAATAGAATTGATGCTCTGAACTTGAATTTGTTTCCTTGGAAAGTGTACCGTATGCTCATTACCATTAACACGAAAAGTGACATTGCCTTTGTTACAATCAATAACAGCTCCTGCAGTATTCAAAAAGGGTCTACCAAGGATAATCGACATACTATCGTCCTCAGGAATATCAAGAATAACAAAGTCCATTAAGAGAGTGACATTTGCAACCACAACATGCACATCCTCACAAATACCGACAGGTATAGCAGTTGATTTATCAGCCATTTGCAAACATATTTCAGTAGGTGTCAACTTATTCAATTCAAGTCTACGATATAAAGAGATAGGCATAACACTAACACCGGCTCCAAGATCACATAAAGCAGTTTTAACATAGTTTCTTTTAATGGAGCATGGTATAGTTGGTACCCCTGGATCTCCAAGTTTCTTTGGTGTTCCACCTTAAAAGCGTAATTAGCAAGCATGGTAGAAATTTTAGCTTCCGGTATCTTTCTTTTATTTGTAATGATATCCTTCATATATTTAGCATAAGAATTTAATTTAAGTATATTAGTCAAGCGCATACGTAAGAAAATAGGTCTAATCATTTCAGAAAAACGCTCAAAATCCTCATCATCCTTTGTCTTGGATGGTTTAGGAGGAAAGGGCATGGGTTTCTGAACCCATGGTTCTGTTTCTCTACCGTGCTTCCTAGCAACAAAGTCTCTCTTATCATAATGTTTATTCTTTGATTGTGGGTTATCAAGATCAACAGCAGGTTCAACCTCTACTTCATCATTATTGCTAGGTTAAGCATCAACATGAACATCATCATTAACATTGGCACTAGGTTCATGTTCATCTCCTGATTGTGTTTCAGCATCAGAAATAGAAATATCATTAGGATTCTCAGGTGTGTCTACAACAGGTTCACTAGAAGCATGCAAAGTCCAATCGTTTTTCTTTTTCTTCTTTTTAGAAGAACTAGGTGCCTCTAAGTTATTTCTCTAAGAATCCTGCTTGATTCTCTTAGGGTGGTCTTCAGGATACAAAGGTTCCTGAGTCATTCTACCATTTCTAGTAGCCACTCTAACAGCAAAGTCATGTTTATTATTTAATTCGTCAAGCATATCATTTTGAGCTTTAAGTACTTGCTCAGCTTGAGTGGTAACCATAGAAGCATATTTGCTAATGAGTGTAAGTTCACCTTTAACTCTAGCCATATAATCACTCAAGCGTGCTATCTCTAAAGCATTATTCTTTAATTCTCTACCAAAATAAGCATTAAAACTATCTTGACTATCCATAAAGTCATCAAATTCATCTAAGCATGGGCTATGAAATTTAGTAGAGGGAATTTCAATTTCATCATATCTATAGAGAGAATTTACCTTAACTACATGTGTCCGGTTATCAAGACAATGTGTTTCTTCGATAGGCGGTATATTAAGACCATGTATTTCTTCAATAGGTGGTAAATTCTTAACATCTTCAGCTTTAATACCTTTTTCTTTCATTGATTTCTTTGCCTCTTGCATATCTTCAGGACTGAGAAATAGAACACCCCTCTTCTTTGGAGTAGGTTTAGGAATAGGCTCAGGAGTTGGCTCAATTGGCTCAGGAATTGGCTCAGGAATTGGCTCAGGAAGAGTCCAATTATTTTCATTAGTCAACATATTATTCAATAACAGTACAGCTTGGTCGACTGTTCTTTCCCTGAAAACACAACCAGCACAACTATCCAAGTAGTCCATGGAAGAATTGGTTAGTCCATTATAAAAGATATCAAGTATTTCATTTTTCTTAAGAGGATGATCATGAAAAGCATTAAGTAACCAGAGAATCCTCCCCCAAGCTTGTGGGAGACTCTCATCTTTGATTTCCACACAATTATATATTTCCCGCAAGGCAGCTTGTTTCTTATGAGCAGGGAAATATTTAGCAGAGGAGTAATAAATCATATCCTGGGGACTACGCACACAACCAGGATCAAGAGAATTAAACCAAGTGTTAGCATCACCTTTTAATGAGAACGGAAATATCTTAAGGATATAATAATAGCGAGACTTCTCATCATTAGTAAATAGGGTGGCTATATCATTTAACTTGGTAAGAATTGCCACAACAACTTGAGATTCAAGGCCATAAAAAGGATCATATTCAACCAAAGTAATTATTTTAGGATCAACAGAGAATTCGTAATCCTTATCAGTAACACAGATAGGTGAAGTAGCAAAAGCAGGGTCAAGTTTCATTCTAGCATTAAGAGATTGCTGCTTCCATTTAGCTAATAACTTTTTAAGATCATATCTATCTTTGCAAGCAAAGATACACTACTAGGGAAAAGCCTATACACAGAGGTATAGCAGTAGCGCTGGTTAAAATAGGGCGCTACTGCTAATTTGTAGTAGCGCGTTCGTGCAAAGCGCGCTATAGCTTAAAATATAGCAGTGGCGCGTGTTCAGAAACAAGCGCTACCACTATAATTCCCATCGTGTTGGTGGTAGGCTATGAGTAGTAGTAGCGATTCCGTGCAAAGCGCGCTACCACTATGGTCATTGTTGCAGCGCGTTTCCTGCGTACAACGCTACTGCTAAGAAAGAAAAGAAAAATGAAAAAAATAGAAAAGTAAATGAAAATGATAGAAGTAGGAAACAGAGAAATGAAAAAAAAGAAAATGTAAGGATAAACAAAAGAAATTACTGCTTCCTATAGCAGCAGCATGTTTTGCTAAAACGCGCTATAGCTAACTTAGCTATAGCGCGTTTACAAAACTGCGCTACTGCTAGTTCAACTTAACCACACGCGGATTCAAAATTTTGCTAAGTCCTCCTTTCCCCCCACTCCCCTCGGACCTGTTCCCCCAACTCCTCTGTCGCCGCCGCCCGAGCCTGCCCTCACCACCGACGCCCGCCCTCAACCTCACCGCCGCTGCCCGCCGCCACTCTCGACCTCACCGTGGCCGCCCTCGACCTCACCG
>LT934122.1:34622312-34645221 GCA_900231445.1 Triticum turgidum subsp. durum
CCTCTTTGTAAGCCCCCACCCTCCCCCACCCCCTTTCTCTCTGCTTAATTAGTACTAGATGTTTTTAGTAGTAGTAGATGTTAATTTAGGGTTCATAGATAATGATTTTTAGTAGTTGAACTAGTTTAGTTTTGGTTGAACTAGTTTAGTAAGTAAATTAATAAACTAGTTGAACTAGTTGAATTAATACAACTAATGTATTTTTAGTAAGTACATTAATAAACTAGTTGAACTAGTTTAGTAAGTAAATTAATAAACTAGTTGAACTAGTTGAATTAATAGAACTAATGTATTTTTAGTAAGATAATTAATATAACTAGTTGAACTACTTTATTTTTAGAAAGAACTTGTTTTTTTTTATTTTTAGTAAGTTTATATTTAGTAAGAACTAGTTGAACATGTCAGATTTGTTTTTTGTAGTTTAAGCAATTATTTGGGATGCATTAGTGATAACTTATGGGGTTTTTGCTTTTGCATAAATCAAGTAGCCCCTACATCATCACCGTCGTCGTTCCCATCACCGACCCCCTCCAACCTCGAGGTGAGACCTGCCAAATCTCCATGTATATCTTGTGTTGCTCAAATAGGATATGTGGTTGCCCAAGTGGCCGGTCATGTTCAGGTTACACCTCCGAGTGGCCTATGTTTTGCCGGAGTGTTGATTAATATCTGTTCTGGCAAATTTCAGGCGCTCGATATGTCCTTTTTTAGCAAAGGTCATGCCGGATTTTTCCGTGAGTTCTGGCATGACTTGTGCTAGAATATGTAGGAAATATCGAGTGGCCTGGATTTTCTCGAAAAATAATGATCTAATTTAGGTTTTTTAGTGCATATATTTAATTGTACAAGTTTAATCTTTAAATTATGAACATAGGAAATGGCGTACTCTGACGACGACAGTCTCCCAGGGGAGTGGAGCTCATGCCACGACGATCGAGGTATGTGCGACATGTTCATTGAGCTGGAGAAGATCGGCGCTTCAGCATTAAGCTCTAGGAGACCTTCGATGTTGAAATGGTACGCAACAACGACAAGTGTTTTTTTGTAATTAAGCATGACTTCAACTATTTCAACGTCAATATTTCATCTTCTACAATTCAACTAGCTCATCCCATGCCATGCAAGACGCTATGTCTTGGAGAGGATGGGTTTTGAAGACCATGAAAATTTTGAAACAAAGAAAATACACCGAAGGACCCATCATGATATTGATTTTGAAGTAAATTTGTGCAATGCTCAGAGCGTAACCCATCTTGGTTGCCAAAATTGGGAAGCACTTTGCAAAATGTATGGTTTTTATGAGGGTATGATTGTCACCATGGATCTTGGTGATCCTGACATCGAGCAAGACAATATGGACATTTGGGTCCTTGTTGATACGCTTCCGATTCTACCGCAATGTGAGTTTCTCAAACATAGTTATTAACTAATTTAAATTGTGTATTTCAAAATAGTTGACAACTTATTTCCATTGACAGCTTATTTTGATTCTTCAAAGAATGTGCGGAAGATGGTAGACAAAATCCACTACACTGATGGCTCCAAATTAACTTATAAGGAGAAAAGTCATCTGAACGCTTATTGTACTTATCTTGAGAATTACAATTCCTATTATTGAACTCCTCCAAATTATGGTGAATACGTGCCACTAGTGCACGTGTTGAACCACGATAACTTATATGGAGATACCCTGGTAAGATTGTTTACTATTACGACATCCGTGCATCTTTTCATACTTCTAAAACTAGTACATCATTGCTAACTACGAAGTTATTACTATGTTTTTCAACAAAAAATCCCGATGGATTGTGTGCCTCATCCGATATATCAGAATGGTCGCCTTACAGTTCTGAACATACTACCAGGTCAATCTAGGGAGCTCACCTGTGCATATCGGATTTCTAAAACCGGTGAACACATTCTCATCAAAGAATGGAAAAAATGTTTCGACATTCACAAGGGGTTCTTGGAAGTAACATTAAGCGAAAGGAAAGAATTGGAGACAAGATAATCTCCATTCTCCATAATCGAGAGTCAGGGGCTATCTTGTTTTTTGCTATTATACCTTAGAGAATGTTGTAGGTCCTAAGAGAATGTAGTAGGTCCTATGAGGTACGATATATTTATTATGTGGTACAACATGTTAGAGTTGATGATGAGGAGTACTTGTGATTATGACTAGTGACCAATTTGCTATGTGATGTCACTGATGAAAACGATGATCTCGAGGAGGTGTTATATGACAATGATTTATTATGATGATAAGTTGTTAATTATATGATGATGATGATGATATTTATTATATCGTTGGATGAAAGAACCGCGAATTAGTTTCGAGTGGATGGACATCCACTTGAAAGTAGTCCATGGTTCTTTCACCCCGTCATGTAATAAATCATTATGATGTAAAAACAATCTCTAAATTCCTGTTGTATGAAAACTTGTGTAAAGGTGTATGAATACAACATGAAATAAAAAAGAAATAAAATACAAAATAATAGTAGTAGCGCGGGCAGGAAGAAGGGCTACTACTAATTACCAGTAGTGCTCCTCTGGGGAAGCGCTACTACTAAGTCGATTTAGCAGTAGCGTGGGTTGAGGCACGCTACTGCTAAGCTTTAGTTGTAGCGCCGTACCAGTAGCGCTCCAGCTCGCGCTACTGATAGGCCTAAAACCCGCGCTGCTGCTAGGCTTTTCCCTAGTAGTGATAGCTCTAGCAGCTTCCTCATTCATAACATAACCCTCAGGATCAACAGGTAATTCATAATCAGGGGGAGAACTTTCATCATCACTATCATCAATAATAGCATCTTGAATATTTTCATTCTCTCTAACCCTAGCAAGTTGTTCATCAACAAATTCACCTAAAGACACAGTAGTATCACGCATAGAAGTAGTTTCATCATAAGTATCATGCCTAGCAGAAGTGGCATCATCAATAACATACGACATATCAGAATTCATAACAGTGGCAGGTTTAGCTGTTGCAAGCTTACTAATAACAAAAGGAGAATCTAGTGCAGAGCTAGATGGCAGTTCCTTACCTCCCCTCATAGTTGAGGGCAAAATCTTAGTTCTTTCATCTTTCAAGTTCCTCATAGTGATCAACAGATATAAATCCGAAGTGACTCAAAGAATAGAGCTATGCTCCCCAGCAACGGTGCCAGAAATTAGTCTTGATAACCCACAAGTGTAGGGGATCGCAACAGCTTTTGAGGGTAGAGTATTCAACCCAAATTTATTGATTTGACACAAGGGGAGCCAAAGAATATTCTTAAGTATTAGCAGTTGAGTTGTCATTTCAACCACACCTGGATAACTTAGTATATGCAACAAAGTATTTAGTAGCAAAGTAGTATGATAGTAATGGTAACAGTGGCAAACGTAAAGATAATAGTTTTGTAGTAATTGTAACAGTAGCAACCAAAAAGTAAATAAGTGAAGCACAATATGTGAAATGCTCGTAGGCATTGGATCAGTGATGGATGATTATGTCGGATGCGATTCGTCATGTAATAGCTATAACATAGGGTGACACAGAAGTAGCTCCAGTTCATCAATGTAATGTAGGCATGTAATCCGAATATAGTCATACGTGCTTATGGAAAAGAACTTGCATGACATCTTTTGTCCTACCCTCCCGTGGCAGCGGGGTCCTAATGGAAACTAAGGAATATTAAGGCCTCCTTTTAATAGAGTACTGGACCAAAGCATTAACACATAGTGAATAAATAAACTCCTGAAACTACGGTCTTCACCGAGAAGTATCCCGATTATTGCCACTTCGGGGTTGTCGGATCATAACACATAATAGGTGACTATAGACTTGCAAGATAGGATCAAAACTCACATATATTCATGAAAACATAATAGGTTCAGATCTGAAATCATGGCATTCGGGCCCTAGTGACAAGCATTAAGCATAACAAAGTCATAGCAACATCAATCTCAGAACATAGTGGGCACTAGGGATCAAACCCTAACAAAACTAACTTGATTACATGGTAAATCTCATCCAACCCATCACCGTCCAGCAAGCCTACGATGGAATTACTCATGCATGGCGGTGAGCATCATGAAATTAGTGATGGAGGATGGTTGATGATGACGACGGCGACGAATCCCCCTCTCCGGAGCCCCGAACGGACTCCAGATCAGCCCACCCGAGAGAGATTAGGGCTTGGCGGTGGCTCCATATCGTAAAATGCGACGAAACTTTCTCTATGATTTTTTTTATCCGCGAAACGGAATATATGGAGTTGGAGTTGACACTACAAGAAATATGTCAGCTTGTGACCACCACTATTGGTCACTGAATGGTCACTGTTTTCCATTTGTGACCTTTTTGTGACCATAAATAGAAGGTCAAAAGCTGGCCGTCGTAAACTGACTATAGCGACCTTTCTTCTGGAATGTCGTGGACGTTTATGACCAAAATATGTCTACTGTGGCGTTTTGGTCACTAGCAACCTCCCCAGTCCACGTAGGCATCCAGCATGGCAAGCTGATGTGGCACAAGATTCAGCCCGGTCCAATTGAGTGTTTTACATGGTCCTAGCCCATTAATCCAAACTTTTATATATGGTTTGTACTGTCATTTTACGCTAGCTACATGGGCCAAGCCCAGCAATTCGGCCTTTTTGGTTTCTAAGACAGAACTTTACGGTCCATTTCTTTTTGGGCCTCGGCCTTTTAAAAGTTGACTTCTTTTTTGGGCCTCAGCCTTTTTGCATGCCATCCACGTTTTGGGCCTTGGCCTCTACCAATAAGTAAGTCCAACTCATCAACTTTCTATTTCTCACATTTTCACAGTACAAAGAAACAGAACTATTTCATGACAAATGTTTCAAATGAAACAGAACTATATACTTGAAATGACCAGACCAGTACAACCAGACCAATACAACCAGACCAGTACAAAATACAACCAGACCAATAAGTGTAGCCTATTACAATCTTTACATACTGTTCATACAACCAGACCAGTACAAAATACAATGAAACTAGCTATGAAGTACAACCAGAACACAAGGCATATTGATAGATAACCACCACGCTTCATCGTCTTCCTCTTCCAAATTCCAAGAAACAAATCACCTAGCATTAGAAGGATCACGCATCAGAAGCATATAAAATCTTTCAACCATCAATATAGTTTGCTTATAAGAAAACATATGGTCTAATTTTCAAATCCATCAGAAACACTTGACCCAAGAGATGCAATTACCTGAATGCTTCATTCAAGATTTAACATAGTAACTCTATAGGCAGAAAGTAAACTGAAGGCAAACTCTTTGCACATCACTTATTTATGAATAGAGGGAGTGATATTCAGCTCCCACAGTGAAAGGAGACCCGTAAACTCATTGCGCACAGTTGCAAAAACACATTATGCAACAGCAATACAACATCAGTTTGTGTGTGTGTGTGTGTGTGTGTGTGTGCCACGGTTACCTACATATCCTACTAACCGAAGCTGGCAGTCAGGTTGTTGGTCTTGTACTTGTCGAACTAACAATCTATGGGTTTTGCAGTCTAATTGAGATCAGTATAAACTAATTGCACACAATGGAAGCAGCGCCATCAAACCAACGGACGAACAAACCGACCCAGTGAGACCAAGAAGGAAAACAAGCAGATCAGGGGTGGTTACCATCCTGGTGCACTCGCCCTTCTCCTGGATGCCATCTTCCTTGAGCACCCTCTCCATCTTCCCAACCACAGAGACGGAGAGAAAATTTGTCAGGAATGCATCGCGTTGATCCAGCCACGGAGAACATGTGTAGATATGATGTGCCAGATTGCCAGCAACACTGCTTACATGCATCTTCATATTTCAAAACGACAATCAGGTTAGCAACAGTGCTAGACTAGTTAGCTAGGAAAACACTAAAGTAGGCATAGACAGAAACAAAGGTAACATGCATCATATCAAAAAATAGTAAGCACTGAACCTACATCATATCTACACCAATCAGGTTGCATGTGTATGCTAGAAATCAAGAATCAAAAGGACTTCAGCTTGTTTAAAATATCTTGCCTCTGTTGCTCCCAGTTCAGTAAAGAAATGGTCGAGCAGTGAGCGCTTCGTTTCAAGAACTTGGCAGTGCAAAATAGATTTCGGGTGGAGCACAAATAGAATACCTAGAAAAGAAACATAAAGAGCTATACAGTTAAGTAAGCATCATTGGCTGTACAAATAAGTGGAGAACAATAAAGGGCTATACAGTCTGTTGAGAACAATAAAGATCTATACAAATTCATATTCAAGTTTGACTACATGATAACAGACTCATGATCAAGTTTGACTACAAGCTAACATATCATTGCGAATACAGATGATTTTCGGACTAGAACCGTTGCGCAAGTTCAGGTCGTTTGAAGTTTTGACAACAAGCTAAAAATCTAGTTAAATCAATAGTAGTATTGCAAGCAACAAATAGACTCTCAGAGCAGAACCAATGCACAAGAATGGACCAGCAACTACTAAGCCCAACAACTAAGATATGTAGTAAATTACAGATGTATCAGTTCATAGATCAAGCATAGGCGCAACATAAAAGGCTCATGAGCGCTACAAGTCTAAATGATTCAGCAGGAAGCGAGCGGAATCAATCAACTAGACATGCGGACAACAGAGGCGCAAGGGAAGAAGCTCCTGCACCGGCAGAAGCAGACACAATCTGGTCCCACCAACAGGTTAGCCATGCCAACATCTCCAGAGAACATAGGAGCAATGGTGTTAGAAATCTTAAGCTTCTCCATAACAGGATCATGCCCAACAAGACCGACTTGGTGCAGAATCATCCCAGTCTATCTGTAGGCAGATACATTAAACAACAAAGTCAAGGAAAATGAAACTAAAACAAACCAAACACAATGGTTGGATACGAGCAGAATCATGGGAGACATCTATAATATAAAGAATACAATAAGATATAAAATCAGCCAGCAGAATCATGGAAGTACCACAAGATTACATTGCACCAAGCCACAACATAAACCATAAGTTATTATTGTTCACCGCTAGCTACTGATGTAATAAAAACATTAACAAGTGGAGTTATTATTGTTCACCACTAGCTAGTAATGTAATAAAAACTGATGCAGCAGCAGAAACCGGCATCCAAAAGGGCATGCAAGTAGCTAGGCTAGTGGGGTGACCCAAAAGATTCATGGATTTAAGGATAAACACCATGGCTGCATAATATTGATATATTGATCGCACATTATGAATCTAGTCAGAAAAAAGGCAAAGCCTAAGTCACATGAAACACATGCTACGTGCGTGTGTGTGGAAACTTCAGTACAACCCATAATGAACATCAACATCAGAATAGTTCATAAGGTGGCAAGTGTTGGTCGTACCTGCGATGAGCATGAGTATGTTGACGTCCATGGTGCACCACGGCGAACCACTTGAGCAGCCTCCAGAAGTGCTCGAAGAGCGAGACCACCATAAGCACCCCGTAGACGAGCACGTAGTTAACTTCTACTTCACGGTTGTTCTACAGGACCGAGCATTTCCTCAGCGAGAAGAGCTGCTGTGATCTTTCCCTCTTTGCTTCGCCTTCTTCTGGTGCTTTGTAGCAGTTCCACTGGTCGTGTATGCTGATGATCTGTTACGGCACAACAGAACTCTGTCAGCTATTACTGAAATTCCTCCCTAAAATGAGACAAGAGATGGGGTTACCAAGTACAAACCAACATTCTTGTTTTATTAATTTAGTCTGCTAAATGTCGGTAAAATTACTGGGAAACTGACAACAGCTACAGTGTAGATATGATACAAAGTTTCAGATGTGTTCTGCAGTTATATTACATACAGACTGAAGAAATTGACAGAGCATAGTGTAGATAGGAGATGATGCTGGACATGCTACCAATTGTTTACCTGTTTGGGTGTTCATGTTGTGCCCAACAGAGTGGGGATCCTCTGCTACAGGCTGGTGGCGGGTAATGGGGATCCTTTGTTGTAGATGATGAGGAGACACCTCGGGCTTGCAATAAGAATAATATAGGATAAGAATAATCACTAGAAAACCTTGAGCAGCACACTCTTGCAGGTATAAGTACCGGATATGGAGACGGAGACAGACTACTGGGAGACGGAGACGGACTACTGGGAGAGCACACACCGTATCTGCTCCAGCGAGTAGGGGTGCTCCAGGTCCTTGATGTCCTGCACCGTATCTGCCGACGCCCAAATAAGTTCCCCGTCAGTCAGTGAAGCTAAGCCAATCAATGAACGAAAAACCAAAGAAGGAAACCGAGGGATCCGGGCGCTTCCATTACCGAAGACGTCGAGCGCGTCGAGCGCCGCGTGCGCGGGGTGGACGGCGTGCTCTGGCCGCTCGTGCACGAGGCGGGGGCGTCGGCGAGGTGCCAGCGGAGGTGGCGGTGGAGGTGCGGCGCCGAGGGTGTTGCGAGCGCGACGGCCCTGCGGCGGAAGGCGCCGAGTGAGGCATCAGGGACGGGGTGGGTCGGCGGGCGGAGGAAGAGAGGCGATGAGGAGCGGGTGGTGGCGCGCGGGCGCAGGCGGTGGCCTCGGCTGAATCGGGGGTCGCGCTTGGCCACTTGAGGACGCACGCGCCCGATCTGGCCCGATGAGAGGAAGGAGCGGAGGGATGGGGTCACCATGGTGAGCTCGGCGCCACCGGAGGGCGGGATCGGGCGCCGTAGGTGGTGGTGGTGGCGGCGGCGAGGAGTGGTGCGGGCGAGAGGAGCTCGCGTTGGTGGGTAGGGTTTGGTGAAGAGAGGAAGATATGAGTGGTGCGCCGCCGCCAAGGACGAGGGGAATGAGACGGAGGAAGGGGGATCTGAGCTAGGGTTTGGGCTGCGGGTGGGGTATCTCTTTTTCATTTTTTTATTTTTTCTATAGATAAATGGATGGATGGATGTGGTATGGAGAGATGGATGGATGGATGGGCGCCATGTCATCGATCCGTGGGAAGAGTTTCGATTGGTTCGGAAAACGAGTGATTTAAATAGTTTCCAAGTACTAAAAAATAGAGGGATTTTGTGAAGTAGCTATCAAAAATATTTTACAAAAGGGCACCCCACAAATTTTCACTAGAGTTAGACTACATTTTATGGATAAGTACCAATTTGTATGCATTACTAATCTTTCTAGTTATTTTTAATCATTTTTCGAGTGCCCAAAAGGAGGTTTTTTTGTGAAGAATCTACCAAATAATTGTTGCAAAATTGGAACAAATCATTTTTCTAAAATACTAGGCCATATTTAATGCACAATTGACCAAATGGTTGGGTCTAAAAAGTTTTGATCCACCTCTCATGAAAAAGACAAATTTTCGCCGATTCAGTTGGAAGCGGGTCAAATTTGAACTGTAGCGGCCTTATATTTTTCTCTTTATTTTTTCCAAAATTCATTTCTAGGTACACAAGTATCTATTTAATCAGAGAAACACCAAAAAAATCCAAGATTCAACCAATAGCTAGGAAAGGTCATCCCCGCCGTTTTGACCGCATTTTGAAACGGGCATAAAAAATTCATAAAAAATCAAATAATTGGGAAACCTTCGCATTGTGTCATCATATGTGGCCAAATTCCCAGGAAAAATAACAAACTTGTAATACGGAAATTATTTTAAGAAAGTGTTCTCAGAAACGAGCTGTCATGTGTGGAGATCAATGGCTTTCAAGCCAAATGATCAATCTTATGGCCACATTCATGGCATAGTTTGTTCAAATGATCTCATATTGTGCACAAGGGTGCATATTGGAATGGCAAACAATGTTGCCTAAGGAAATTTTCATTTTCTTTGGACGAAAAAACCATTTTCCATTTTTCGAGTGCCCAAAAGGAGGTTTTTTTGTGAAGGACCTCCCAAATAATTGTTGCAAAATTGGACCAAATCATTTTTCTAAAATACTAGGCCATATTTAATGGACAATTGAAAAAATGGTTGGGTGTAAAAAATTTTGATCCACCTCTCGTGAAAAAGACAAATTTTCGCCGATTCTGTTGGAAGCGGGTCAAATTTGAACTGTAGCTGCCTTATATGTTGCTCTTTATTTTTTCCAAAAATCATTTATAGGTACATAAGTATCTATTTATTCAGAGAAACGCCAAAAAATTCCAAGATTCAACCACTAGCTAGGAACGGTCATTCCCGCCATTTTAACCAAGTTTTGAAACGGGCATAAAAAATGCAAAAAAAATCATAATTTTTGGAAAACTTCGCATTATGTCATTATATGTGGACAAGTTCCCAGGAAAAATAACAAACTTGTAATACGACAATTATTTTAAAAAAGTATTCTCAGAAACGAGCTATCACGTGTGGAGATTAATGGCTTTCAAGCCAAATGATCAATCTTATGGCCACATTCATGGCATAGTTTGTTCAAATGATCTCATATTGTGCACAAGGGTGCATATTGGAATGGCAAACAATGTTGCCTAAGGAAGTTTTCATTTTCTTTGGATGAAAAAACCATTTTCCATTTTTTGAGTGCCCAAAAGGAGGTTTTTTTGTGAAGGACCTCCCAAATATTTGTTGCAAAATTGGACCAAATCAATTTTATGAAATACTAGGACATATTTAATGCACAATTGACCAAATGGTTGGGTGTAAAAAGTTTTGATCCACCTCTGGTGAAAAAGACAAATTCCCGCCGATTCAGTTGGAAACGGGTCAAATTTGAACTGAAGCTGCCTCATAGTTTGCTATTTATTTTTTCCAAAAATAATTTATAGGTACATAAGTATCTGTTTAATCAGAGAAACACCAAAAAAATTCCAAGATTCAACCACTAAATAGGAACGGTCAAGCCCGCCGTTTTGACTGCATTTTGAAACGGGCATAAAAAATTCAAAAACAATCAAAAAATTGGAAAACCTTCGCATTGTGTCATTATATGTGACCAAGTTTCCAAGAAACATAATAAACTTGTAATACGGTAATTATTTTAAAAAAGTGTTGTCAGAAATGAGCTATCAAGCGTGAAGATTCATGGCTTTCAAGCCAAATGATCAATCTTATCGCCACATTCATGGCATAGTTTGTTCAAATGATCTCATATTGTTCACAAGGGTGCATATTGGAATGACAAACAATGTTGCGTCAGGAAGTTTTCATTTTATTTGGACGAAAAACCCATTTTCCATTTTCTGAGTGCCTGAAATGAGTTTTTTTTGTGAAGGACCTACCATATATTTGTTGCAAAATTGGACCTAATAAACTTAATAAAATACTAGGCCATATATAATTCACAATTGACAAAATTGTTGGGTGTCAAAAGTTTAGATCCACCTCTGGTTAAAAAGACAAATTCCCGCTGATTCAGTTGGAAGCGGGTCAAATTTGAACTGCAGGTGCCTCGTAGTTTGCTCTTTATTTTTTCCAAAAATCATTTCTAGGTAAATAAGTATCTATTTAATCATAAATACATGGTTTAATGGCGAGACATCGAGGTTTGAACGGTGGCTGAGGGCCCCAACTCTAGAGTGCATAAGCTCGCATGCCCGCCACGTGGTCACCGTGTGACCATGGCGTTGCCATGCGTTCTGGGGGGCCTAGGCATGTCTAGTGGGTTGTTCATTCCCCAGGTAGATGCTAGGAAGAAAATTATAACATAAGATTCTCACGAGGAGACCGATCGATGCTCAAACATGAATAAGCAGCCAAGTGTTTGATTTGCGGTACGGGAAATGCACATGGCTAATGGGCGTGAGTTTTGGCTGAGGATGATTAGTTACTAAGAAGACCGTCTTCACAAATTTGTAGGGGAATCAAGAATATATAAATAACACTTCCTTCACAAAGTGCTGCTCTGAACAGAATAGGAAAATGAATATTGTTGAGTTATTTTTGAACTAGGCAAGGAAGGTTTTTGACATATTTGATGAAGATATGATCCAAACAATTTATGAGATTTTTTTAGGAATTTTTGGAATAACAGAAATATAGGTTGCTTCACAACCTAGGGCAAAAATTGACACATGGACATGACACATAGGTAAAACTGATGAGATGGCGCCTAGTCATCACAACCCACCACAAACTACAAGGCTATGACCATCTTTATTGGTCGTTAACAACTAGAAATAAGGCAGCGGACCAGCCCTGTTTGCTTTGTGACCATCTCGTGTAAAGAAATTACGACCTTTCTGACCAAAATCGCCGCACTGGTTTAGGGTTTGGAGCCCCCCGAACAACTTTTGACCAATTGGTCTCAAATGGTCATAGATCTATGACCAATTCTTCCAGGGTCACTGACAGAAGGTCACTAGTTGACATATTTCTTGTAGTGTGAGGTCGGTGGAGCGTCAAGGGGCCCACGAGACAGGGGGCGCGCCCAGGGGGTAGGACGCGCCCCCACCCTCATGGACAGGGTGTGGGCCCCCTGGCCTTGATTCTTTCGCCAGTATTTTTTATATTTTCCAAAACTTATCTCCGTGGATTTTCAGGTCATTCTGGGAACTTTTGTTTTCTGCACAATAAACAACACCATGGCAGTTCTGCTGAAAACAACGTCAGTCCGGGTTAGTTTCATTCAAATCATCCAAATTAGAGTCCAAAACAAGGGAAAAAGTGTTTGGAAAAGTAGATACGTTGGAGACGTATCAGGGATCTCTCTTCACCTTCGCATTTTGGTCCCGACTACATCAACCCTTGGGGACCACTTTGAAATACAACACGGCCTATCATCCTCAGACCGATGGACAGACTAAGCGAGTAAACCAAATACTCGAAGATATGCTCTGGGCATGTACATTGTTCCAAGGAACCAAGTGGGAAGACTATCAGCCCTACGCCGAGTTTTCGTACAACAACAGTTTCCAGGCCAGCTTAAAGATGTCACCCTATGAAACCCTGTATGGACGAAAATGCTGCACTCCATTAAACTGGTCTCAAACCGGAGACAACCGCATTTTCGGGACTGATTTAATGCTCGAAGCAGAGAAGAAAGTCAAGGAAATCCGTGACAGACTGCAATTGGCCAAATCTCGAATGAAGAGCTACTATGATGCCAAACATCGTCAGATCAGCTTCGAAGACGGAGAACACGTATATCTCCGAGTCACCCCTATGAAAGGAGTCAAGAGGTTTCAGACCCGTGGAAATTTGGCACCCAGATATATCGGTCCATTCCTCGTCATGGCCAGAGTTGGTACTGTTGCATATCAGTTGGAATTGCCATCGGAACTGTCAGAAGTACACAACATGTTTCACATCTCACAGCTGAGAAGATGTATCTTGCCACCGTAGAAAAGGACTGATATGGTAGAGGTAGAATTGGCTAAGGATTTGACTATTGAGGAAAAGCGAATCAGGATATTGGATCAGACAGAAAGGTTCACCCGCAGCAAAAAAATAAGGTTTTACAAGGTTCAGTGGGAGCACCTTACCGAAGAGGAAGCGGCCTAGGAAAGAGAGGAATTTTTAAGGACTGCATACCTAGAATGGTTTTCCCAAGCAACCGAATCTCGAGGACGAGATTCATCTTAAGTGGGGGAGGTTTGTGATAGCCTGGATTTTGCCTTCTCTCTTTTACCTGACTTGCCTTCTCTCTCTTTTCCGGACTTGGTTTTTATCATGGTTTTTGCCCTGATTTGAATTGGAGTTTGAATCATTTCAAATGGGCTTGGCACTTGGGCATATCCTTGGCTTTCACCCAAGTGACCTATCTTCTTTATTCCTCTGATCAATCCTCAAAATAATCAAATGAATATTTTTCATAAAAGAAAAATATTCATTTCTCTCTCTGAAACTCACTTGAGAAACTTGTGCTCCAAAGAAACTTCAATTTTTCTTGCTCAGAAAAAATCTGAGGTAATTCCTAAATATTCTAAGCACCTTGGCACACCTTCCCATGCAAAAATATTTCACCACTTTTTGTAATATTTTTGTTGTAGAAAATCTTTTCACTTCTGGACCAGAAATGCACTTTGTACAGCAAGTACATCTTTCCTTGAGCTTTTAGCCTTGATCTTTCTTGAGCATAAACACCCTCCTAAGAAACCCTAAACCCAGGAGATCGGCCCTAATGGCCTTCTAGAAGGTGGCCAAACTTGTTGACCAAGTTTCTGGACAAAAACTTGTCAGCTTAGTGAAGTCAAGTCTGGTCGGCCTAGGCATGAACCATCACCTGTCCTACACTAAACACTGCATGGTCGAGCGCGTAGACAAGGTTTGGCTGCTCCTAGGCGTCGTTTTGACCATGCCGGCTTGGTGACCGCGCGTGGATACGGTGCTTGGTAGCGTCTCAACGCGCTCTGGCTGGCGCCTTGCTCTCTGTTTCGCGCGTGCTCGTTCCAGCGCTCACCACCGACTGTCGTACCGCGCCACAAGCCCTGACCCATCACCCTTGACCGCTCCCTGGCGCTCGCCGATGCCGGAGCCGCCGCAGCAAGCATGGGCGCGTCGCGGCCAAAATGCCACAGTGTGCGTCTCCACTTGTTCGCTTCCCCAACCACCTCCTGTGCTTGTCTGCGAGCGTGGGCAAGCTCCTGCGTTGAGGCTGAGCGTTTGCCCCCTCGCATTGGAGCTTCTGGTCGCTGTTCGCAGCGTGTCCAGAGAGCTCCGACGGCAACACGTTCCCCCCTCGCTCCGGCTATATATAGCGCTCCCCTCCTTGAATCCTAGCCAAGCACCACTCCACACCATCTCCACAAACACATAGACGAGCAAAAGCTCAGTCGGGCAGGCCTTTAGCTGTCGCCCCGACCAGAGGACTCCGACGATCCCCGCAGTCCAGCTGCCGCACCCCGATGCTTCTCGAGCTCAAGCAGCTGCTTGGGCGGGGCATTGGGGATCTCTCCGTGCTGCCTGGACACCTCTGAGCCCTCGGAGCCGCCTCTAGCCGTCATCTTCAACCTTTCCGGCGAGACCCATCCACCATCGTAGCTTGCAAGCTCAACTGCGAGCAGCTCCGTCCACCTCTTGCCAAGGCACGGGTACGGGCATGTGCTCCTTGAGCCCCGCTTCAATCCTATCCGTCTGGCCTAGCCCCAAACCCCCTCGTCGCCGGCATGAGCTCCGATTAAGCCTCGCCTCTCTCTGATCTCGTGCCCCCCTCTCTCTCCTGACACACGGGACCCACTTGTCAGTCTCACCACTCACGCCCGAAGCGATACGAGTGGTGGCGTATTTCTATTTTACGCTTTCGACGTCACCCCGCCCCCAGGATTTCTGTTTAATTCAAATATTATTCATAAATTTGACTGAACTTTGACCAGCCACCATTTCTAAACCATAAGTCCAAATGATTTGATTCTTTTTCCATTGTCTTTGTTTCAGAAAGCTCTAGCAGCACACCAGAAGGTGGATTTGTCATTGCTGCCTAGAAATTCTGGGGATTTTCAGATTGTGTTTTGACAAATATTTTTGTGGTTTAAATTCTTTTTCAGAAGGAGAAGCTTGTCTTGAAGCAAACCAAGAGGGGTGTGATCCTCCTCTTCACTAAGGCAAGCCACACCAGCATTTGGATGGTGTTATTTCAATATCTATGATTTTCTACTTGATTACGAGTTCTTATTTGCAATTAAAATTTGATAAATAACTTGGTTAATTTCTAGTTACTTTACCATGCTTGATATGCTTGTTGTAGTTACTGGTTGAATGCATAAGCTTGTTTGGCTAAGTAGAGTAATATTTTGCACTATGCATATTGCTATGGAAATTAATGGTAGTTATTTTACTAGTAATAGTTTCATAAAGTAGTAATAAAAATATTGCTTGATAAATAAAAATGAGTTATAATGAGAGAAGTTTGGTTCTAAGTATTGCAAGATGTATATGTTGTTAAGTTTGATCCATGAATATGCGTTGTTTGCTTTGCATGACGAATAGTTGCATGATTCTTTTAGGGGTATATCATGTTGATGATAAAAAGTTTTTATCAAAGCGAACTTGATTAAGTTCAACTTGAATATGATGTTGATCACATCATGGTGCCACCGAATCGGGTTTTAATTCAGCGCGACCACATTTACCTTATGGGAAGGTCTTGATTCGGTCCTTTGTTGTGGTTCTCACCAGTGCCACCCGCGAGGGAAGGTTATGAGCGTGCATACCCTAGACCGGTAGGCAGACATGACCTTGTGCGCTCCTTTTTGTTTTTATGGTACCTTGTCCCCATTTGGGACCATTTTGCCATGACCATGGCCGTTGGTGTCTTTGGTAGAGACGGGTCCACCCAAGACCTAGCCCTGATGGGGAGTTGGTCGGAGTGGCCGGGAATAGTGCATGACAAAGGGAGGGTTTCGTCAGAATGCTTTGGTCCACCCGAATGGGAATGCGAGGCCAGGTGTTCCGTAGTGTGGGTAAAGTGTGCTACCTCCGCAAAGTGTAATTAATCTATTGATAGCCGCGTCCTCGGTTATGGGCATAACTCGGAAGTAAGTGACACCATGGATAAACCTTTCTAATAAATCTTGCAAACAAAGTGAGTGCTATGATGCATTGGTTCGTGGCGAAGCATGAACACTTGAGGTGTTCATGAGTGATTGGTTTCAGGTGTGACCCAGGTATGGTCACCGTTTGGTTACGAGGTAACCGTCTGGTAAGCAAGTCCGTGGGACTCACTACATGAAACGTTTGTTTTCCTTCGGTAGTAGTTTTGCATTGTATTAATCTGATTATATATCATGATATTGTTTGTCACCGTGCTTATGTTTGTTGTGAGCTTGCAAGTATATTCAATGTACTAACCTGGCGTGTTATGCCAGATTTCAGGCAAGTCAGTTCGCATCGGAGTGCATCTCGTGTCTAGGCTGTGTTCACGTCGGTGTCCCTGTGCTATGGAGTTCCACTTTGTCGTTCTTCTGCTGTTGCGTAGCTCATGTGATTGAGGCCCCGTCATGTTCATTAAATAATGTACATACATTCCAGCAGCACCGTGTGTGTCGCTTGGCCTCGAATCTCGATGTAATATCAGACCTATGTAATCCGCTAGCATCAATAAAGCGGTTGTTTCTGTACCATGTTCTTGTGTATTGCAAGAATACTTGATCTCTGGGCTGGCAATGTAAGGTAAACCGGTTGCTCTGAGCCGGGGTGCCACACATTGATAACGGTATCACATCATTAGGAGAATGATGTGATGGACAAGACCCAATCCTAAGCATAGCACAAGATCGTATAGTTCGTTTGCAAAAGGCTTTTCTAATGTCAAGTATCATTTCCTTAGACCATGAGATTGTGCAACTCCCGGATACCGTAGGAATGCTTTGGGTGTACCAAACGTCACAACGTAACTGGGTGTCTATAAAGGTGCACTATAGGTATCTCCGAAACTGTCTGCTGGGTTGGCACGAATCGAGATTGGGATTTGTCACTCCGTATGACGGAGAGGTATCTCTGGGCCCACTCGGTAATGCATCATCATAATGACCTCAATGTGACTAAGTAGTTAGTCACGGGATCATGCATTACGGAACGAGTAAAGTGACTTGCCGGTAACGAGATTGAACGAGGTATTGGGATACCGACGATCGAATCTCGGGCAAGTAACATACCGATTGACAAAGGGAATTGTATACGTGATTGATTGAATCCCCGACATCCCCGACATCGTGGTTCACCCAATGAGATCATCGTGGAACATGTGGGAGCCAACATGGCTATTGATACGTCTCCAACGTATATATAATTTTTGATTGTTCCATGCTATTATATTACCCCTTTTGGATGTTTATGGGCTTTATTTTATACATTTATATCATTTTTGGGACTAACCTACTAACCGGAGGCCCAGCCCGTATTACTGTTTTTTTGCCTATTTCAGTATTTCGAAGAAAAGGAATATCAAACGGAGTCCAAACGGAATGAAACCTTCGGGAGCGTGGTTTTTGGAACGAACGTGATCCAGAGGACTTGGAGTGCAAGCCAAGACGCAGCTGAGGCTCCCACGAGATAGGATCCCCCCTATAGGGCGCCCCCTGTCTCGTGGGCCCCTCGGGCGGCCACCGACGTACTTCTCCTTCCTATATATACCTATGTACCCTGAAAACATCTAGGGAGCAGCCGAAACACAATTTCCACCGCCGTAACATTCTGTATCCGCGAGATCCCATCTTGGAGCCTTCGTCGGTGTTCTGCCGGAAGGGGAATCGACCATGGAGGGTCTCTACATCAACATCCTTGCCACTCTGATGAGTTGTGAGTAGTTTACCATAGACCTACGGGTCCATCGTTATTAGCTAGATGGCTTCTTCTCTCTTTTTGGATCTCAATACAATGTTCTCCCCCTCTCTTGTGGAGATTTATTCGATGTACACTACAGGAATCAGCTGCTTTGCCATCTTCCATAGCAGACGGCAAAGCCAGGGACGGCGGACGACAAAATGCTTTGCCGTCAGCGGTGGACGGCAAACTGTGACGACAAAGACAGGGTCGGCAAACAGGCCCTTTGCCGTCCGCTTTTTATGGCGGACGGCAAAGAGTGCTTTGCCTACAGCGGCGGACGACAAAGAGGAGTGACGGAAAAATACTGGACGTCCGCCAGCGTTAGTCCGTTGGGCGGCCAACGGCGGCCTTTGCCGTCAGCCAGCGGACGGCACATTTGAGCGCCTCTGTGCCGTCCGCCAGTTGACGTCAGCAATGCGTCAGCGCCCGCTGTGTTTTGCCGTCAGCCACGGCGGACGGCAAAGGCAAAGTCTTTGCCATCAGCTTAACTTTGTCGTCCTCCACGATAGGCAAATTTGCCAAATGGCTCATCTCTGAGGAAGCACAGGTGGCCGCCACGTGTCCCCTTTGCCGTCTGCCACCGACGGCAAAGGGGTCTTTGCCGTCTGCCGCGGACGGCAAAGAGCCTGTACTGCCTCTTTTTTATTCTGTTTTTCTTATATCCAACAATTATCACAGCAAATATATCACAACACATATATATCCATCACATAAATATCCAGCACATATATATCCAACATAATAAATATCCAGCACATATATATCCATCCATACATACATAGTAGGTTGCACATAGTCCCATTAATCCATACATATTACAATATGCAAAGTTTCATAATAGCAATCTAGTTTCATCATAGCAAGCGAGCAGAATACAAGAAGTGCATCAAAGGAAAAAACAAGCAATCCATCATTGGATGCTGGCTTCCGTGAAGTGAATGAAACATGCAAAATGACAAATAAGAAAGTTAGAAACAGAATAGAAGAAGAAGAAGAAGACTAGAAGAAGAAGTATATGCCATTTATTAGCCAACTTAGGTGAACTGGATCATTTATGAGCTAAATTAGTTGAAATGGATCGTTTATGAGCTAAGTTAGGTGAAATGGGTCGTTTATGAGCTAACCTAGGTGAAATAGGTCGTTTATGAGCTAACCTAGGTGAAATGTGTCGTTTATGAGCTAACCTAGGTGAAATGGGTCGTTTATGAGCTGACCTAGGTGAAATAGGTCGTTTATGAGCTAACCTAGGTGAAATGGGTCGTTTATGAGCTAACCTAGGTGAAATGGGTCGTTTTTATGAGCTAACCTAGGTCAAATGCATCATTTATGAGCTAACCTAGGTGAAATGGATCATTTTGGAGCTAACTTAGTTGAAATGGGTCGTTTATGATCTAACTAAGGTGAAATGCCATGTTTTTGAGCTAACTAAGGTGAAATGGATCGTTTTCTAGCTAACTTAGGTGAAATGGGTCATTTTGGAGCTAACCTAGGTGAAATGGGTCATTTTGGAGCTAACCTTGGTGAAATGGGTCATTTTAAAGCTAACGTAGGTAAAATGGATCATTTAGGAGCTAATCTACTTAAAATGGGTCATTTTAGAGCTAACTTGGATAAATTGGATCACTTGTAAGCTAACTAAGGTAAAATGAGTCATTTTAGAGCTAACTTAGGTAAAATGGATCGTTTATGAGCTAACTAAGCTAATTATGCAATTTTTGACATAAGTAAGCTTATTAAGTCATTTGAAGGAAAATAAGCTAACTCTAGGTCATTATGGTAAGCATATTGGAGGAAATAAAGCTAAGTCTAAGTCTAGAGAAACTTACTGTGATCAGGGAGGTGTAGGAGCGGGCTGGCTCGTGCCGGTAGCTGGAGAAGGATCGTGCGATGCGTTTCTGGAGTTAAGTTGCACCAAAGATCATTTCCAATGCCTCGTTAGCATTATGACACTCAAATGTTAAGACTAGCAAGTAATGTCCATTCAAATTAAACTCACCGTGCTCCCAGGAGCAATCACTGGCATCGGCGGAGCGGTCTGACAGGACTTCTCGCACACAGACCGCACATTTGGTTTTCACAACAGAGTCATACTAGTTAGTAATGTGACTCAAATGTTAAGACTAGCAAGTAATCTGCAGAAGAAACTTACCACAAGGAGCTCGTACATGTCCCTTGCCTGCATGTCATTTCGTGCCCTCTCCTCCTCCAACATCTTTGTCATCCTCTCCTCCATCTCCTGCTGTCTCTCCGCCGCCTCCACCAGAAGTTTCTCCGTTCTATCTCTCTCACTCTGTATAGCAGCCTGCAACACCACTCACATGACCATTTGTAATCATTGATGGAAGAGCACACAATGTAATGGAGAAAGATACCTGAGTACGTATAACTAACCTTGAAGGCGAGTTGGACTGGCCGTTCACGAGGCCTTATCTCAGGAGCGGAGCTCGACTGGCGCGCCTTGATCTCCAGGAGAGTGCTAGGACAACGGATAAGTCCATCTCCCATGGCTATGGAGCCATGGGACCTTCCGCCACCAGATATCATCAGCAACTCTGTATCAATGGGACCCTGGCTTGGGTTAAAGTCCTCCCCTTTCCTCGCATTCCCATGATCTCTATATTGCACGAGCTTGTCGTGGGTGTAGATGTTGGTGAAGTTCTTTGGATCATCGAGGTCAGACGCAGAGAATGCCTTGACTTTCTTGTAAGGTCCAGTGTGGGCCATGGCATACAGGTCGTACACCTCTGGCACCTTATCCGCCTTATTGTAGCGTGCCTGAAAGAGAGAAACAAAGTAAATTAGCAATTAAAGGGCTAAAGCTAGCATGATGAATGAATTGCATGAATCATGAAGCAAACCACATACCCAGTTCCGCCCGTACTGGAATAAGTTGGAGCTGCCTTGGTGGTGTGGCACACCTTCCATTTGGGCACGTTTGTCCTTGGCCTCATTGTGGGTGGCCCTCCATTCTTTTAAGCACCACACATTGACCAACACCTCCCAATAATCCATCCGATCCGCACACCATCTCGGAGGGGCCTAAGTTAGCAAATAGAAACTTCAGCGCTACGGCCATGAATTACTATATGAAGGAAGTAAGTACAAGGCCTTAAGAATTACCTTCATGTACTGCTCCTTACTCAAGAACTTATCGCGGCACTCCTGCTTGGGCTTCTTGATACCACGCCCGGCGTAGTAGTCTCGAACAGCCTGCACCCGAGCCTCGTGTCGTAAGTTCTGAAGTAGGCGCTTGCACTCCTTGTGGATAACATCTGCCTCCTCCTCCTCGTATCCCTCCTCACACCTGTAGAATGTCTGCAATCAAATAAGACAATATTGATTAGTACAATTAATAACTAGCTAGTTGAAGATTTTTAATTGTGTAAAGGAGAAATTACCTAGAACTTTCTGATCACCACGTCTGCCCTCATCTTGCACAAGACACCATCTATAATCTCACTCGATGGGGCCGGGGCAACCAAGTAGTGCTCCCAACTCAATCCAACCTCTGGAAGCCGACCCTCACCAGGCAATGTGACAAACCCCGGAAATTTTTGCCGAATCAGAACTCCAAGGATGGAGTTGGGCCGGCAGACACTTTCATGGTGGTCCCAACCCCTGCAGCATGACAAGGCCAACGTATTAGTTATTTGAAGAAACATGAATGCAGAAGGTACAAAAATATTAAATGCACTTACCTCTCCCCATCAGGGAAAATCAACCACCTCTGCTCGCGGGTCGCCGGCACGGACGGGAGCCGTGTAGCACCACGCTGGTAGACGTTGCCCCCCTCCTCCCCCTCCTCCTCAGAATCAGTCGGCTCCCCGCCATCATCAGCATGGCCACTCGGCTCCTCAGGCTGACCCGACCAAGTACCCCATCCAGACGTGTGCTCCTCCAGGGTCTTGTGGGCCCAACTCTCGTGGGCTGAAGGCCCGTCGACCCGAGGCTCGTGGGCCAAAGACCCGTGGACCGGAGGATCTTGGACTGGAGTCCATGTAGCCTCCTCCTCAGATGAGTCCACCCTAGCAGTCACGTGCTCGGGTGAAACAGCTGGGGGCAGCGGCGAGGAAGGCACCGTAAGAGTCACCCTACCTCCTCTCCCGCGACCACGTGCTCCATCTCCTCTCTTCTTCTTACCTCGTCCCCTGCTGGGCACCGCGGTCGATGAAGAAGGGCCTGGCGGTGTCGCCATACTGTCCAGCAACGCTCGGCGGAGAGGTGCATGGGGAATGGAAGACCTCTCACCACGCGCCGACGAAGAAGGGGCCTCGGTGCGCTCCCGACCAGCGCCCACCATCTTTCAACACCTAGCATGACAAAGAATAAGAAAATTAGTACAACATAAAAAAAGTACCGACATGAATAATAATATGTATATCACTTAAGTGTATCATCATCAAGTACAACATAAAAAAAATTGAATACCTGACACTACTAATAATCTCGATCAGTATCATCAATAAATGCATAATCATCAACATCACTATAATCAATGATGGGCTCATAGGGTTCATTGTCATGCAACCTACACTCTAATAGGTAATTATAGGTCCTAATCCCACCCGTGTATGTGTAGATTGGGTTCATTTTCCCATGCTATGCTCCGGATCCGACGCAAAATTTCGGCAGCACCTCCCCGTTGCTGGGGTGCCGTGTCGGGGTCGGGGTCGGGGTCTCGGGGTCGGGGTGTCGGGTCAGGGTCGGGGTGCTGTGTCGATGTCGGGGTCGAGGTGTCGGGTCAGGCTCGG
>LT934122.1:34654688-34668427 GCA_900231445.1 Triticum turgidum subsp. durum
TCTTTTAGGCGGTTTATTTACCTCTGTTGTATGCTTGTCGTGGTATCCAGAAAGTTGCACCAGAAAAGTTCTGGATACCCCGTGCGCACGGGGTCTTTTGACCCCCGTGCGCATGGGGTGTTGCGTAACTCTCTGGGTACCCCGTGCGCACGGGGTCTTTTGACCCCCGTGCGCACGAGATGGTTGTTGATTATGATCTTGTGCTTCTTCGGATTCTACCACCGAGTGTTAATTCCAAATACCAATTGGTATTTCTTCTCGTGGTAGAATTTTATGATCATCTTCTTCTCGGCTCGTGCTTCAACTTGCCTTATCTCACTGCTTGTACTATCTATTATCTACTTGAGTGAGATAAGCCTTTGAGCATGTGTGTAGTGTATATCCTTTATGCTCTTTGTTTTTTTCTTAGTTCATATGTTGTACTTTGTGTGCGGTCCTGTGTGGATTCGTCTCTTTGATATAATTTGGACAACTTGAATGTTGTATGTCATTATTGGAGTATTCATCTTTTAAGTATTCTTTTGCCCAAATTATATCTCTTTGGATCTTGGTAGGCATGTGCATGCATATTTATTTATATACTTCTTCATGCCTTGCTTGCTCTCTTGATCCTCTATATAGCGTAAACTCCATAATATCATTAATGGTTAAAGGTGTGCATGAAATTCAAGTTCATATCCTTTTGCACATACTTATTGTGGAGTTTACCCTATGTATTGTGGTTGTGCTTACTACTTCGAACCCAATAAGTTTGGGGACCAAATTGTACCTTAATGTGTTTTAGGTACATTGGAGAAGCATTGGATGATTGGCTTATTCATGAGGAAGGTGGAGACACCATGGAAAATTATTAGAGCCAAGCTTGGTTGATTCATTGATTTGAGAGAGAAGATAAATGAAAACCTGGTTCGGTTGTAAGTGTTTCATTCTTCTCACCATGTAAACCCGGTTATACAAAATTTGGGTCTTTTTATTGGATATGCATCAAACTCCCACACTTACTATATTATCAATAAGTCCACGGGATGTGTTGAGGAAATGGTGAATGTGGAGTGTGATGAGAATAATGGCTTCCATGCGAAGCAATTTGTTTCAAGTGTTGTAGGTGATGAGGCTCCTTCCCAAGCTACAAGTACAATGGGGATTGGTCATATTCTTCCACAAGAAACACCCCTTGTCCATGTAGAAGAAGAAGGAGTAAGAGCCCCTCTTGTGGATCGACCATAAGGGAAGTCATCACCCCCAACACAAGAGCAAGATGTTATGGGAGATCATATACCTATCAAAGAACAAGATCAAGTCCCTCATGTTCGCGTACTAGATCAAGGGCCTCTTGAACCAATGCTTTCTCTCTTGGTAACAAGTACTTACTCCATGCATTTATTCAAGTTAGATTCAACATTGTGTGTGTTGCATCATGGCATGATTAGTACTTGTTGAGTGAGTGCTTGTATGTTTTGCACATATGTTTGCACTCATGAGTTGGTGGATATATTTTTGACCCATGCTTAGCATGATTATCATATTGGATATCTCCATTATCCCTTGTCCAAAATATGTTCTTTGGATCCTTTGAATGTTTGATTCTTTTGTCATATCATTTTGGTGCATTCTATGGATGCTCAATATAGTGTGAATTTCTTCGTTTGTTCATAACTGGATATGCGCATTTGATTCCACTCATAATATGAGAAATGCACAAATTAAGGAGGAACTCATACTATATTGGCCGTCTAGATTTTTCTTCCATTTTGGCACTTGTTGCCAATGGGGGAGAAGTTTAGAGGGTTTAGGTGAAGTGGGTTGGTTCCTGTCATTCATGCTTATCTACTTTTGTTGTGCTTGCTCATTGCATGGATGTGTATATAGAGGAAACTCCACCCAGTTATTTCCTGTGCATATATTGTGGGGGAGTTTTCTCTATATATTGTGGTTCTACTAGCATCAAATTCTTGTGTAGTATTTCGATGCTAGTACAACTGGTTTTGATAACATAAACTATCTTTGTGATGTTTGAAGCTATCAAAACCACCCCAAGTATACAATTTATTCTCGGATAGATTGCATACTTGTTTTAAATTCATTATATAAACCCTCTTGTTGAGATTGTCATCAATTACCAAAATGGGGGAGATTGAAAGGGCATGTAGCCCCTAAGTGTGGTTTTGGTAATTAAATGACAATCTCTATGGACTAATGTTTTCAGTGAGATATATTTGAAGGTTTTGTCCATAGATAGTGCCTCAAGGATATTGGAAGGAATCAAGGATGAAGTCCATATATATGAAGATAGTTGTTGGGGAACGTTGCAGAAAATTAAAATTTTTCCTACGATTTCACCAAGATACATCTATGAGTTCATCTAGCAAAGAGTCATGGGAGAGTGATTGCATCTACATACTACTTGTAGATCGCGTGCGGAAGCGTTCAATGGAACGGGGTTGATGGAGTCGTACTCGCCGTGATTCAGATCACCGATGACCTAGTGCCGAACGGACAGCACCTCCGCGTTCAACACACGTACGGAGCGGATGACGTCTCCTCCTTCTTGATCCAGCAAGGGGGAAGGAGAGGTTGATGAAGACCCAGCAGCACGACGGCGTGGTGGTGGATGCAGCAGAACTCCGGCAGGGCTTCACTAAGCAACTACGGGAGGAGGAGGAGGTGTTGTAGGGAGGAGGGAGGCGCCAGGGCTTATTGGTACGGCTGCCCCTCCCTCCCCTCCCTTTATATAGGGGCAAGGGAGAGGGGGGGGCGCAGCCTTGCCCCTTCCTCCAAGGAAGGGGTGCGGCCAAGAGGGGGGGAGGAGTCCATCCTGCCCAAGGCACCTCGGAGGTGCCTTCCCCCCTTAGGACTCTCCCCTCTCCAAGTCTTGTAGGCGCAAGGGCCTGTTGGGGCTGGTGCCCTTGGCCCACATAGGCCAAGGCGCACCCCCTACAGCCCATGTGGCCCCCCGGGGCAGGTGGACCCCCCGGTGGACCCCCGGACCCCTTTCGGCACTCCCGGTACAATACCGATAAAGTGCGAAACTTTTCCGGCGACCAAAATAAGACTTCCTATATATAAATCTTTACCTCCGGACCATTCCGGAACTCCTCGTGACGTCCGGGATCTCATCCGGGACTCCGAAAAACATTCGGTATGCTGCATACTCATATTCATACAACCCTAGCGTCACCAAACCTTAAGTGTGTAGACCCTACGGGTTCGGGAGACAGGTAGACATGACCGAGACGGCTCTCGGGCAATAACCAACAGCAGGATCTGGATACCCATGTTGGCTCCCACATGCTCCTCGATGATGTCATCAGATGAACCACGATGTCGAGGATTCGATCAAACCCCGTATACAATTCCCTTTGTCAATCGGTACGTTACGTGCCCAAGACTCGATCGTCGGTATCCCAATACCTCGTTCAGTCTTGTTACCGGCAAGTCACTTTACTCGTACCATAATGCATGATCCCGTGACCAAACACTTGGTCACCTTGAGCTCATTATGATGATGCATTACCGAGTGGGCCCAGAGATACCTCTTCGTCATACGGAGTGACAAATCCCAGTCTCGATCCGTGTCAACCCAATAGACACTTTCGGAGATACATGTAGTGCACCTTTATAGTCACCCAGTTACGTTGTGACGTTTGATACACCCAAAGCACTCCTACGGTATCCAGGAGTTACACGATCTCATGGTCGAAGGAAGAGATACTTGACATTGGCAAAGCTCTAGCAAACGAACTACACGATCTTTGTGCTATGCTTACGATTGGGTCTTGTCCATCACATCATTCTCCTAATGACGTGATCCCGTTGTCAATGACATCTAATGTCCATAGTCAGGAAACCATGACTATCTGTTGATCACAACGAGCTAGTCAACTAGAGGCTCACTAGGGACATGTTATGGTCTATGTACTCACACGTGTATTATGATTTCCGGATAATACAATTATAGCATGAATAAAAGACAACTATCATGAACAAAGAAATATAATAATAATCCTTTTATTATTGCCTCTAGGGCATATTTCCAACAGTCTCCCACTTGCACTAGAGTCAATAATCTAGTTACATTGTGATGAATCAAACACCCATAGAGTTCTGGTGCTGATCATGTTTTGCTCACGAGAGAGGTTTAGTCAACGGATCTGCGACATTCAGATCGGTATGTACTTTGCAAATTTCTATGTCTCCATCTTGTACATTTTCACGGATGGAGTTGAAACGACGCTTGATGTGCCTGGTCTTCTTGTGAAACCTGGGCTCCTTGGCAAGGGCAATAGCTCCAGTGTTATCACAGAAGAGTTTGATCGGCCCCGACGCATTGGGTATGACTCCTTGGTCGGTGATGAACTCCTTCACCCAAATAGCTTCATGCGCTGCCTCCGAGGCTGCCATGTACTCCGCTTCACATGTAGATCCCGCCACGACGCTTTGCTTGCAGCTGCACCAGCTTACCGCTCCACCATTCAACATATACACGTATCCGGTTTGTGACTTAGAGTCATCCAGATCTGTGTCGAAGCTAGCGTCGACGTAACCCTTTACGACGAGCTCTTCATCACCTCCATAAACGAGAAACATGTCCTTCGTCCTTTTCAGGTATTTCAGGATATTCTTGACCGCTGTCCAGTGTTCCTTGCCGGGATTACTTTGGTACCTTCCTACCAAACTTACGGCAAGGTTTACATCAGGTCTGGTACACAGCATGGCATACATAATAGATCCTATGGTTGAGGCATAGGGGATGACACTCATCTCTTCTTTATCTTTTGCCCTGGTCGGGCATTGAGCTGAGCTCAATCTCACACCTTGCAATAGAGGCAAGAACCCTTTCTTGGACTGATCCATTTTGAACTTCTTCAAAATCTTATCAAGGTATGTGCTTTGTGAAAGACCTATGAGGCGTCTCGATCTATTACTATAGATCTTGATGCCTAATATATAAGCAGCTTCTCCAAGGTCGTTCATTGAAAAACACTTATTCAAGTAGGCCTTAACACTGTCCAAGAATTCTATATTATTTCCCATCAAAAGTATGTCATCTACATATAATATGAGAAATGCTACAGAGCTCCCACTCACTTTCTTGTAAACGTAGGCTTCTCCATAAGTCTGCATAAACCCAAACGCTTTGATCATCTCATCAAAGCGAATGTTCCAACTCCGAGATGCTTGCACCAGCCCATAAATGGATCGCTGGAGCTTGCATACTTTGCCAGCATTCTTGGGATCGACAAAACCCTCCGCTTGCATCATATACAGTTCTTCCTTAAGATAACCGTTAAGGAATGCCGTTTTGACGTCCATCTGCCATATCTCATAATCATAGTATGCGGCAATTGCTAACATGATTCGGACGGACTTAAGCTTCGCTACAGGAGAGAAAATCTCATTGTAGTCAATCCCTTGAACTTGTCGATAACCCTTAGCGACAAGTCGAGCTTTATAGATGGTGACATTACCATTCGCGTCCGTCTTCTTCTTAAAGATCCATTTGTTTTCTATCGCTCGCCGATCATCGGGCAAGTCAGTCAAAGTCCATACTTTGTTTTCATACATGGATTCTATCTCGGATTTCATGGGTTCTAGCCATTTGTTGGAATCTGGGCCCGCCATCGCTTCTTCATAGTTCGAAGGTTCACCGCTGTCTAACAACATGATTTCCAGGACAGGGTTGCCGTACCACTCTGGTGCGGAACGTGTCCTTGTGGACCTACGAAGTTGAGTAGCAACTTGATCCGAAGTACCTTGATCATCATCATTATTTTCCTCTTCAGTTGGTGTAGGCATTACAGGAACATCTTCTTGAGCTGCACTACTATCCCGTTCAAGAGGTAGTACTTCATCGAGTTCTACTTTCCTCCCACTTACTTCTTTCGAGAGAAACTCCTTTTCCAGAAAGGATCCATTCTTGTCAACAAAGATCTTGCCCTCGGATCTTAAGTAGAAGGTATACCCAATGGTTTCCTTAGGGTATCCTATGAAGACGCATTTTTCCGACTTGGGTTCGAGCTTTTCGGGTTGAAGTTTCTTGACATAAGCATCGCATCCCCAAACTTTTAGAAACGACAGCTTAGGTTTCTTCCCAAACCAAAATTCATACGGTGTCGTCTCAACGGATTTAGACGGTGCCCTATTTAAAGTGAATGTAGCTGTCTCTAGAGCGTATCCCCAAAATGATAGCGGTAAATCGGTAAGAGACATCATGAATCGCACCATATCCAATAGAGTGCGATTACGACGTTCGGACACACCGTTACGCTGAGGTGTTCTAGGCGGCGTGAGTTGTGAAATGATTCCACATTTTCTTAAGTGTGTACCAAATTCGTGACTTAAGTATTCTCCTCCACGATCCGATCGTAGGAATTTTATCTTTCGGTCACGTTGATTCTCTACTTCATTATGAAATTCCTTGAACTTTTCAAAGGTCTCAGACTTGTGTTTCATCAAGTAGACATACCCATATCTACTCAAGTCATTAGTGAGAGTGAGAACATAACGATATCCTCTGCGAGCCTCAACACTCATTGGACCGCACACATCGGTATGTATGATTTCCAACAAGTTGGTTGCTCGCTCCGTTGTTCCGGAGAACGGAGTCTTGGTCATCTTGCCCATGAGGCATGGTTCGCATGTGTCAAATGATTCATAATCGAGAGACTCTAAAAGTCCATCAGCATGGAGTTTCTTCATGTGCTTGACACCAATGTGACCAAGGCGGCAGTGCCACAAGTATGTGGGACTATCGTTATCAACTTTACATCTTTTGGCATCCACACTACGAACATGTGTAGTATTACGCTCGAGATTCATTACGAACAAACCATTGACCATCGGAGCATGACCATAAAACATATCTCTCATATAAATCGAACAACCATTATTCTCAGACTTAAATGAGTAGCCATCTCGTATTAAACGAGATCCAGATACAATGTTCATGCTCAAACTTGGCACCAAATAACAATTATTAAGGTTCAAAACTAATCCCGTAGGTAAATGTAGAGGTAGCGTGCCGACGGTGATCACATTGACTCTGGAACCATTCCCGACGCGCATCGTCACCTCGTCCTTCGCCAGTCTCCGCTTATTCCGCAGCCCCTGCTGTGAGTTACAAATATGAGCAACGGCACCGGTATCAAATACCCAGGAGTTACTACGAGTACTGGTAAGGTACACATCAATTACATGTATATCGAATATACCTTTAGTGTTGCCGGCCTTCTTATCCGCTAAGTATTTGGGGCAGTTCCGCTTCCAGTGACCCTTCCTCTTGCAATAAAAGCACTCAGTCTCAGGTTTGGGTCCATTCTTTGATTTCTTCTCGGTAACTGGCTTACCAGGCGCGGCAACCTCCTTGCCGTCCTTCTTGAAGTTCTTCTTACCCTTGCCCTTCTTGAACTTAGTGGTCTTATTGACCATCAACACTTGATGTTCTTTCTTGATTTCAACCTCTGCTGACTTCAGCATAGAAAATACTTCAGGAATGGTCTTTACCTTCCCCTGCATATTGTAGTTCATCACAAAGCTCTTGTAGCTTGGTGGGAGCGACTGGAGGATTATGTCAATGACCGCCTCATCAGGGAGGTTAATATTCAGCTGGGTCATACGGTTGTGCAACCCAGACATCTTGAGTATGTGCTCACTGACAGAACTATTTTCCTCCATCTTACAACTATAGAACTTGTCAGAGATGTCATATCTCTCAACCCGGGCGTGAGCTTGAAAAACTAGTTTCAGCTCCTCGAACGTCTCATATGCTCCGTGATCCTCAAAACGCTTTTGGAGCCCCGGTTCTAAGTTGTAAAGCATGCCGCACTGAACGAGTGAGTAATCATCAGCACGAGACTGCCAAGCATTCATAATGTCTTGGTTCTCTGGGACGGGAGCGTCACCTAGCGGTCCTTCTAGGACATATTGTTTCCTGGCAGCTATGAGGATGATCCTCAGGTTCCGGACCCAGTCCGTATAGTTGCTGCCATCATCTTTCAGCTTGGTTTTCTCTAGGAACGCGTTGAAGTTCATGTTGACATGAGCGTTGGCAATTTGATCTACAAGACATATTATGCAAAAGGTTTTAGACTAAGTTCATGATAATTAAGTTCATCCAATCAAATTATTTTAATGAACTCCCACTCAGATTAGACATCCCTCTAGTCATCTAAGTGTTACACGATCCGAGTCGACTAGGCCGTGTCCGATCATCACGTGAGACGGACTAGTCATCATCGGTGAACATTCTCATGTTGATCGTATCTTCCATACGACTCGTGTTCGACCTTTCGGTCTCCGTGTTCCGAGGCCATGTCTGTACATGCTAGGCTCGTCAAGTTAACCCTAAGTGTTTTTGCATGTGTAAAACTGTCTTACACCCGTTGTATGTGAACGTAAGGATCTATCACACCCGATCATCACGTGGTGCTTCGAAACGACGAACTTTAGCAACGGTGCACAGTTAGGGGGAACACTTTGTTGAAATTGTTATAAGGGATCATCTTATTTACTACCGTCGTTCTAAGTAAACAAGATGCATAAACATAATAAACATCACATGCAATTATATAAAAGTAGTGACATGATATGGCCAATATCATATAGCTCCTTTGATCTTCATCTTCGGGCTCCATGATCATCTTGTCACCGGCATGACACCATGATCTCCATCATCGTGTCTTCATGAAGTTGTCACGCCAACAACTACTTCTACTTCTATGACTAACGTGTTTAGCAATAAAGTAAAGTAGTTTACATGGCATTCTTCAATGACACGCAGGTCATACAAAAAATAAAGACAACTCCTATGGCTCCTGCCGGTTGTCATACTCATCGACATGCAAGTTGTGATTCCTATTACAAGAACATGATCTCATACATCACAATATATCATTCATCATTCATCACAACTTCTGGCCATATCACATCACATGACAATTGCTGCAAAAACAAGTTAGACGTCCTCTAATTGTTGTTGCATCTTTTACGTGGCTGCAATAGGGTTCTAGCAAGAATGTTTTCTTACCTACGAATAACCACAATGTGATCTTGTCAACTTCTATTTACCCTTCATAAGGACCCTTTTCATCGAATCCACTTCAACTAAAGTGGGAGAGACAGACACCCGCCAGCCACCTTATGCAACTAGTGCATGTTAGTCGGTGGAACCGGTCTCACGTAAGCGTACGTGTAAGGTTGGTCCGGGCCGCTTCATCCCACAATACCGCTGAAGCAAGATAAGACTAGTAGCGGCAAGCAAGTTGACAAGATCTACGCCCACAACAAAATTGTGTTCTACTCGTGCAATAGAGAACTACATATAGACCTAGCTCATGATGCCACTGTTGGGGAACGTTGCAAAAAATTAAAAATTTTCCTACGGTTTCACCAAGATCCATCTATGAGTTCATCTAGCAAAGAGTCATGGGAGAGTGATTGCATCTACATACCACTTGTAGATCGCGTGCGGAAGCGTTCAATGGAACGGGGTTGATGGAGTCGTACTCGCCGTGATTCAGATCATCGATGACCTAGTGCCGAACGGACAGCACCTCCGCGTTCAACACACGTACGGAGCGGATGACGTCTCCTCCTTGATCCAGCAAGGGGGAAGGAGAGGTTGATGAAGATCCAGCAGCATGACGGCGTGGTGGTGGATGCAGCAGAACTCCGGCAGGGCTTCACTAAGCAACTACGGGAGGAGGAGGAGGTGTTGTAGGGAGGAGGGAGGCGCCAGGGCTTATTGGTACGGCTTCCCCTCCCTCCCCTCCCTTTATATAGGGGCAAGGGAGAGGGGGGGGCGCAGCCTTGCCCCTTCCTCCAAGGAAGGGGTGCGGCCAAGAGGGGGGGAGGAGTCCATCCTCCCCAAGGCACCTCGGAGGTGCCTTCCCCCCTTAGGACTCTCCCCTCTCCAAGTTTTCTAGGCGCATGGGCCTGTTGGGGCTGGTGCCCTTGGCCCACATAGGCCAAGGCGCACCCCCTACAGCCCATGTGCCCCCCCGGGGCAGGTGGACCCCCCGGTGGACCCCCGGACCCCTTTCGGCACTCCCGGTACAATACCGATAAAGTGCGAAACTTTTCCGGCGACCAAAATAAGACTTCCTATATATAAATCTTTACCTCCGGACCATTCCGGAACTCCTCGTGACGTCCGGGACTCCTAACAACATTCGGTATGCTGCATACTCATATTCATACAACCCTAGCGTCACCGAACCTTAAGTGTGTAGACCCTACGGGTACGGGAGACACGTAGACATGACCGAGATGGCTCTCGGGCAATAACCAATAGCGGGATCTAGATACCCATGTTGGCTCCCACATGCTCCTCGATGATGTCATCGGATGAACCACGATGTCGAGGATTCGATCAAACCCCGTATACAATTCCCTTTGTCAATCGGTATGTTACGTGCCCAAGACTCGATCGTCGGTATCCCAATACCTCGTTCAGTCTTGTTACCGGCAAGTCACTTTACTCGTACCGTAATGCATGATCCCGTGACCAAACACTTGGTAACCTTGAGCTCATTATGATGATGCATTACCTAGTGGGCCCAGAGATACCTCTCCGTCATACGGAGTGACAAATCCCAGTCTCGATCCATGTCAACCCAATAGACACTTTCGGAGATACCTGTAGTGCACCTTTATAGTCACCCAGTTACGTTGTGACGTTTGATACACCCAAAGCACTCCTACGGTATCCAGGAGTTACACGATCTCATGGTCGAAGGAAGAGATACTTGACATTGGCAAAGCTCTAGCAAACGAACTACACGATCTTTGTGCTATGCTTAGGATTGGGTCTTGTCCATCACATCATTCTCCTAATGATATGATCCCGTTGTCAATGACATCTAATGTCCATAGTCAGGAAACCATGACTATCTATTGATCACAACGAGCTAGTCAACTAGAGGCTCACTAGGGACATGTTATGGTCTATGTACTCACACGTGTATTATGATTTCCAGATAATACAGTTATAGCATGAATAAAAGACAACTATCATGAACAAAGAAATATAATAATAATCCTTTTATTATTGCCTCTAGGGCATATTTCCAACAATAGTGCCTCAAGGATATTGGACGGAATCAAGGATGAAGTCCATATATATATATGAAGATAGTGCCTCAAGGATATTGGACAGAATCAAGGATGAAGTCCATATATATGAAGATATATTTGCCCTATGCTTTGGTACTAAATGACAATTCCTATGGAGCATCAAGTGCATTGAATCTTATATGAAGATATGTTCCATAGTGATGCTTGAACTGCATTGGGCTGTTTTGTGAAGTCTGCCATCAAAGCATCTGAAGAAGTCCTCATGGTATCCTTCTCTGGATACCCCGTGCACACGGGCTTGTACCATGCGCACGGGGTCGAGTGTCAACTCTTTGGATACCCCATGCTTACTTGGCCTAGGTGTTGGCTCTCGAGATCCCATATCCAATGAGGTTTCAAGTTGGTCTTCGGGTACTTCTATTGAAGCCATCAAGATTGGTTTCAATGCCTAATCTAATTATGTTCATGATGGAGTGCATTGGAGGATCTCAAAGATTGATATATTTGCGCTTCTGAGGATCAAGGCTTGAGAGAGTAATCAAAGAGAAGAATTCAAGTTATGGTCTCAAGACAAGATCATGGTGAGATCATGTGTTGGGTTTTGGTTGAACAAGTCTTGAAGCAAGCAACTAGAGTGACGAATTTATTATGCCTCTCAAGAGATTGTGATGGAGTTTTTAGAAGGGCAAGTGGTGACCAAGATGATATTCATAGTGGAACTTGATATGGTCATGGAAGAGTCTTTGGTGATATAGTCTTGAAGCAATGAAGGGAAATGAAGAGTTCATTGTGGCTTTCAAGAAACCAAGATGGAGCTTCGAGTAAAGATGTTGGTTGACCAAGATGAAGCTCAAAGATTATATCTAAGTGGTCAACACTCAAAGCACAAACATTGTACCACGTGAGATCAAGTGATCTAGTGGTATGGTAAGTAATTGTGAATTGTGCTTTGTTACCTAACCCATCCTATGTGTTTTGTAAGTGTATGTGGGTTAGGTGTTTCTCATGGGCTTGCATCAAAAGGAAAGATCTCAAGTAGCCTATGTGTGGATAACATCAAGTGGTGATGGTCATCGGGTTCGAGGAGTCCAAGTGCAAGATGAGAAGCCGGAGGTTATATGCTTTGAAGCTTGCGGTCCACATCATGATAATGCTCATGTGAATATGGGCTTAAGTTAAGGCTTCCCTCATTGCAGTATGAGGAATCAATTCAAGCATCTTCACCAAGTGGTTGTGGACAAGAAAGGGATTCCAACTTGAGACAAGAATTGGAGTCATCACCAAGCTCAAGTTGAATATGCAAGGCAAAGGTATACCTTAGCTAGGTTTTACTAGTTTTGCCGGTCTCATGGTGCTTGGAGGGAGACCGGATTATAGGTTTGATAGCCGTACTATCAAGAGGGACTCTCGGGCAAGTAGCTTGATCATGTCGCATGTAGAGAGCTCAAACCTTTGCATTACTTGCATCATTATTTATTGTTGATCTTGGATGGTTCTCTATGTGAGGACCTTGGGCTTTTCCATAGCTTCAAAACGAGCCCAAGATCATCGAATTCGGAGTCTGTATGCCAAAGTTATCACTGTTTTAGTGGGTTGCTGCAGGCTGTTCTGGGTACCCCGTGGACACGGGGTTTTTGACCCCCGTGGGCACGGCGCCCCGTGCACACGGGCCTGTACCGGGCGCACGGGACCCCGTGGGCACGGGGTCTAAATCCCCTGTGGGCACGGGGTGTCCAGGAAGTGCCCGTTGGAGCCCCAACGGCTAGTTTTGGAAGTTGGCTATAAAAGAGCCCTTCCTCCCCATCGGTTCGGCGGTTGTTCATTCACATTCTAAACATCATTTTGTGACTCTTACCACCTCTCCCAAACCCCTATCTCCCTTCTAAGTGATGGGTGGTATGTGGATGGATCTTGGAGTCATTTGTTGATTTCCTCCATTGCATCTCCTCTCTTCAATCTCCCACTTTCTTGAGTTGCATCTTGTGAGATTGAGAGAGTGAGTTGAGAATTTGTTGCTTGACCTTGCATTTCATTTGTTGCATTGGTTTGAGCTCCCCGCATCGATTTGTTCGTGTGAGAGCCCGTCAGTTTATTACTCTTGGAGGCTTCTCCTCCTAGACGGTTTGGTGATATATTGAGAAGATTGTGAAGAGGCCTATGTGGCCAAGGTTCTCCCGGAAGCTTCCTTTTGTGGTGTGCTCCGAGGAAGGGTGTTCTAGTGGCCTAGGTGGTCAAGTTCCTCCGAAAGCTTCCGTGGTTGTGGTGTGCTCCGGAGAGGTTTGTAAAGGTGTGGTGGTCGCCTTCAAGACCAACCCCGAGTGAATCGAGGCTCATCCATTGGGGGTGACTCGAAAGGGAGAATATGGTGAGTCACTTGGTGACGCCCCAGAGCTTTGGCTACGGCACCGCTCTAACGGAGATTAGCACTCTCACGAGTGTGAACTTCAGGATAAATCCGCGTCCCATACTCACTTGTGGTTATCTCATACCCACACCCTTTACTTTCCGCAATTCATACTTGCCCATATTGATATATCTTGTGATAGTTGAATTGCTTAGTTGTTCCTTCATTTCCATATCTTGTGATATAGTTTGTGCTTGCTAGTTTGCTTAATTGCCTATCTTGTTTAGCATAGGTTGTTGGTGCACTTAGTTGAGCCTAGCAT
>LT934122.1:34674175-34723133 GCA_900231445.1 Triticum turgidum subsp. durum
CCGACACCGACAGGACACCCCGACCACCGACACCTCCCGAAAAGGTGTTCTTTGGCCTTCCAGAGGCCGACGGGGTCATATATTTGTGAATTATTAGTTAGGTCATATATTTTTCGATTTTGTTATGAAAAATATCATATATAATTGTGTTGATCATGTAGTTTTAAATGTGCAGTTGTCTCATCGCTGCGAGGTTTGGTGTTCGACGACCTCGCTGTGCGTTTGACGAGCTCTGCCCCTTCGTTCATGGGTGAGCACAAATGACAAGTCCTCCTCCCCCACTAATTATTTGATCTATTCCGATGAAACTTGATAGCTAGCTATATATGTGTCCTGAATCATCAGTATGCGTAACCAATATGTGTCTCCCATTCGAAAGCGTCATAGTTATAAATATGCATGCATTTGCATATTTATAACCTTGATTCTTTTGAATTGTCCAACGCTATCCATGGACAGCCCGAGTATGTGTAGATTGGGTTCGTTTTCCCATATGCTTTGCTCCGGATCCGACGCATATATTTCGTCAGTGCCTCCCCTGTTGTTCTCCGGCTACACATCCTCTCTATTTATTGCAGAGACGTGTATCAGGAGCACATCGGGGAGGTGCTGCCAAAATTTTGCGTCGGATCCGGAGCATAGCATGGGAAAATGAACCCAATCTACACATACACGGGTGGGATTAGGACCTATCATTACCTATTAGAGTGTAGGTTGCATGGACGTAATAAAATTGACAAAGTAGATCAACTGATGAATATATACATGGTGAATTACATATATAATTGTTGTGTGTCCAGTAGCTCTGAAAGTCAAGATGAGTGACCGTTCTTGGATGTATACCCGTCACACTGGTCAGAACAAATGGAGCGCTGAATGGTTCACAAAAACTAAGGGGTTTGTGCAACCCGCATTTGCAAATGGCCAAAAGAAAACCTGGTGCCCCTGTTTCCGGTGCGGCAATTGGGAAAAGAAGACAGAGGCTGAAATGGGCAAACACCTGCAGAAGAGTGGTTTTACGCCCGATTATACGGTGTGGACATTTCATGGTGAATCTGCCCAACGTGACCGAGCTGAGGTGGATCGTCGTTGCACCGACGAGCATGGTACCGGGATGGAAAACATGGTGCAAGGCTATGATGATGCTCGGGATTCGGACGAGGAGATGGAGGAATCTGCAAAGGCCTTCAATGAAATGTTGGAGTCTTCGAAACGTCCGCTCCACGAGCACACTGAGCTTTGTCAGTTGGATGCCATCTCACAAGTAATGGCTCTGAAGGCTCAGTTCAACTTGGGCAGAGAATGCTATGACACAATTATGACAGTATTTGGACGCTTTCTACCCAAAGGCCATGTAATGCCTGCAAACCTGTACCAGTCGGACAAAATCCTCCGTGCACTGAATATGCCCTATGAGAAGATACATGCCTGTGAGAAAGGATGTGCCTTATTTAGGCTTGACTATGCGGACTTGAACTATTGTCCCATTTGCAAGTCTTCCAGGTATATTGTGGTAGACAACGGTATGGGTGAGAAGACACAGACCAAAATCTCCGTTAGTGTTCTTCGGTATATGCCAATCGTACCAAGACTTCAACGTCTTTTCATGGTCGAAGAGACGGCCAGACAGATGACATGGCACAAAACAGGCAAAAGAACCGAACTAGATGCAGATGGGAATCTGATGATGGTACACACATCGGATGGTGTTGCGTGGAAAAAGTTTAATGAATTACATGCTGACAAAGCGGCAGATCCGAGGCATCCTCGAGTCGGCATCAGCACGGATAGGTTCAGTGTGTTTGGTATGACGGCAGCCCAATAAAGTTGTTGGCCCGTATTTGTCTTTCCACTCAATCTCCCCCCCGGACAGATTATGCAAAGAAAGAACATTGTCCTGACGTTGATAATTCCAGGACCCAACTATCCGGGCAAAAATATGAATGTGTACATGCAGCCGCTTAAGGACGAATTGCAAGAAGCCTGGGATAATGGGTTCAAGACATACGACGCCTTTAGCAAACGGAACTTCATAATGCGTGTCTGCTACATGTACTTGACGCATGACTTGCCGGCGTATGCGCTATTCGTTGGCTGGTGTGTGCATGGAAGGTTCCCGTGCCCCAAATGCAAGGGAGCTCTTGAGTTTCGTTGGCTTCAGGCCAGTCGCAAGTTTTCTTGCTTCGACATGCATAGACAGTTCCTGGAACCTCGCCATAAGTTCAGGAAAGACAAGAAGAACTTCATCAGGGGTAGAGTTGTCAAAAACTCTGCACCACCTGCATTGACAGGCCAACAGACCCTGGATCAGTTAAACACTCTCGAGCCAGATCCACAACGTCCAGGGTACTTCAAGGGGTATAATACTAAGCACGCGTGGACTCACAAAACATGCTTATGGGATCTGCCTTACTTCAAAGACCTCCTTTGCCCACACAACATCGACGTGATGCACACTGAGAAGAATATCACCGAGGCACTTTTGGGTACATTGTTCGGCATAGATGGGAAGTCAAAGGATAATACTAAGGCTAGAGTCGATCTGGAGGCGCTATGTGATAGGCCGTTACAAAACATGAAAGAACAGAAAGGAAAGAAGAACTGGACGAGGCCAAAGGCATGGTTCAATCTTGGAAGGCCAGCTATGAGGGAAATTCTCTTGTGGGTGCAACAGCAGTTGATGTTCCCCGATGGGTATGCAGCGAATCTAAAGAGGGGAGCGAATCTTGATAAACTGAAGATATTTGGTCTCAAGAGTCATGATTGGCACATATGGATTGAGCGGGTAATGCCGGTGATGTTGCGTGGCATCATCCCTGAGGATGAATGGCTAGTACTGGCAGAACTCAGCTATTTCTTCCGTGTTCTTTCTGCGAAAGAACTATCGCCTGGCGTGCTAGAAGAAATGGAAGAGTTGGCGCCGGAGTTGATCTGCAAGTTAGAGAAGATCTTTCCACCGGGCTTCTTTAATCCAATGCAGCATTTGATTTTGCATCTCCCGACCGAGGCAAGATTGGGGGGGCCCGTGCAAAATCGTTGGTGCTACCCAACTGAGAGGATGCAGAAGACTCTTCGAGAAAAATGTAAAAATAAACGTAGAATTGAAGCATCGATGGTTGAGGCATTCATCACAGAGGAGGCGGCAAACTTCATAACAGCGCACTATGAAGCCAAAAATCGTCATTTGCATAATCCGAAGCCTCGGTACAATGCTGACGAGCCTAAAAAGGGTGGATCCAACCTCAGCCTATTCAAAGGGAATCTCGCACCAGCTAGTGTTTCACATCCAGTATCTTTGGATAACGAAGAATGGCGGACCATTTCGTTGTATATCTTCAACAACCTGATAGAAGTGCGGCCGTACATCGAGTAAGTTCTTGGTACATTGTTTCGCAACTTCTATTTCCTTTGAACTACTCTTATTCCTGGATATGTCATACAGTCGATACATCGCCATATTCTCGTATGAAGCGGAGATCCAAAAGGATTCCGTCGAAGAGTATGAGCTTCTCGCAAAGCAAGGAGGTGGCTATCCCGGTTTCATCTCTTGGTTCAAACAAACGGTAATTTCTATTAGACAATTTCATTTCATTCGCTAATTTGTGCATAATGCAACAATCCTTTCATATTGAACTTGTAGGCTAATTCAGAGTCTATGGACGCCGAATTGAGACAAGTCGCTAATGGTTTTGACTATAAGGTCCGTTCATTTGACAAGTACGACATCAACAGGTATCGCTTTCGTACCTATGGCAAAGAGCTATCTATGGCCGACTGAAAGTCAACAAATTGTTGTGTATCTGCTATCGGCGAAGGAGGTACTGAGTATTATGGGAGAGTTGAAGCAATTTATGAACTTCTGTTCTATGGTGAAAACCCACCGAATGTCGTAGTCTTCAAATGTTATTGGTTTCAGCCGAAGGAGACTAGAAGGACTCATGAACATGTAGGGCTAGTTGAAATCAACCAAAGCACTCATTTAGATGTTCCTGATGTCTATATTATGGCTCAACAGGCGACCCAAGTATTCTATCTACCGTGGGCCTGCCAAACTAATCCAAATCTGAAAGGTTGGGATGTCGTTTATGAAGTGCTGCCACGTGCTAGACTTTCTCCCCCAAAGGAAGAGGATTATGAACCTCACATTAACCCAGACACATATGAAGGAGAATTCTTCCAAGAGGCACGTCTTTCCAAAAAGCGTTTCAAGAACCGCTATACTTCACCCCAAAACATTGAAGTAGACAGCGACAATGAATCTGACATCACCCCAGAGGAGGAACAAGAAGAGCCGGAACAAGAAGAGGTTACTGCTGTGGATGACCTATCATTGCTCGACCGATTACGTCAAGGTGGCCTTGCACATGTTGATGCCAATGAACCCTATGAGCCCGTCATTGATTATAGTGATGATGATGATTATGCATTTCTTGATGATACTGATGGAGATTATTAGTAGTGTCAGGTATTACATTTTTTTATGTTGTACTTGATGATGATACACTTAAGTGATACACATATTATTATTCATGTCGGTCTTTTTTTATGTTGTACTAATTTCGTTTACTGTTTGTCATGGCAGGTGTTGAAAGATGGTGGGCGCTGGTGTAGAGGCAGCGGGAGTTGGAGGAGAGGACGACAAAGATGATGGAGGAGGAGAGGGCACGGAATGACATGCAGGCAAGGGCCATGTACGAGCTCCTTGTGGTAAGTTTCTTCTGCAGATTAGCCAAAACATTCATGTAGTGTTTGTCTCATTACTAACTAGTATGACTGAGTCGTCAAAACCAAATGTGCAGTCTGTGTGCGAGAAGACAAGTCAGACCACTCCGCCGATGCCAGTGATTGCTCCTGGGACCACGGTGAGTTTTATTTGAATGGACATTACTTGCTAGTCTTAACATTTGAGTGTCATCATGCTAACAAGACATTGGAAATGATCTTTGGTGCAGTGTAACTCCAGACAAGCATCGCACGATTCTTCTCCAGCTACTGACATGAGCCACCCCGCTCCTACACCTCCTGGATCTTGGTAAGTTTATCTAGTGTTTTGCTTAACACATGCATAAAGACCTATACTTAGCTTTATTTCCTCCAATGCTTACCATAATGACCTAGACTTAGCTTCTTCTCCTCCAAAATGACTTAATAAGCTTACTGACCTCCAAAACCATCCATTTTACCTAAGTTAGCTCTAAAACGATCTGTACTTAGCTTACTTATGTCAAAAATTGCATAATTAACTTAGTTAGCTCATAGACGATCCATTTTACCTAAGTTAGCTCTAAAATGACCCATTTTACCTAGGTTAGCTTATAAATGATCCAGTTCATCCAAGTTAGCTCAAAAATGACCCATTTTACCTAGATTAGCTCCTAAATGATCCATTTTACATACGTTAGCTTTAAAATGACCCATTTCACCTAGGTTAACTCCAAAATGACCCGTCTTACCTAGGTTATCTCATAAATGATCCATTTCAACTAATTTAGCTCATAAACGATCCATTTCACCAAGTTAGCTAAAAAACGATCCATTTCACCTAAATTAGCTCTTAAATGATCCCTTTCACCTAAGTTAGCTCAAAAAGATCCATTTCAACTAAATTAGCTCATAAATGATCCATTTCACCTAAGTTAGCTCAAAAACGATCCATTTCAACTAAGTTAGCTCATAAATGATCCATTTCACCTAAGTTAGCTAAAAAACGATCCATTTCACCTTAGTTACCTCAAAAACGATCCATTTGACCTTAGTTAGCTCATAAACGACCCATTTCAACTAAGTTAGCTCATAAATGATCCATTTCACCTTAGCTAGCTCATAAACGACCCATTTCAACTTAGTTAGCTCATATATGATCCATTTCACGTAAGTTAGCTCATAAATGATATACTCTTCTTGTTCTAGTCTTCTTCTTGTTCTACTCTTCTTGTTCTAGTCTTCTTCTTGTTCTACTCTTCTTCTTGTTCTACTCTTCTTCTTGTTCTACTCTTCTTGTTCTAACTTTCTTATTTTTCATTTTGCAGATTTCATTCACTTGACGAAAGCTTGCATAGATGGAGTGCTCCTTATCCCTTTCTCTGTTTCTTTTGTATCGTTGAACTATGCATGTATCGTTGGATGAAACTGTTGTAATATATATGGTTGGATGCCTCTATGTTGAACTTGTTATGTATGATGGAACTATGCATGTAATATATATGGTTGGATGATGAAGTTATGTGTTGGATATCTTATATGTTTGCTCTGTAATGGCCTTTTGAAATATATCTATATATGTCATATATATTTGTGATGAAAATTGTTGGATTTAATAAAAACAGATAAAAGAGCCAATATGCAGGCTCTTTGCCGTCTGCCACCGACGGCAACGGGCTCTTTGCCGTCTGCCGCGGACGGCAAAGAAGACACGTGGCATCTAGCTGTGCTTCCTGGGAGCTGACCCATTTGGTCAGTTTGCCTACAGTGGCAGACGACAAAGACTTTGCCATCAGTGGCGGACGGCAAAGAACCTGCACTTTGCCATCAGTGGCAGACGGCAAAGAACCTGCCATGTAGTGACATGTAGATGACATCATACGGCGGACGGCAAAGACACTAGAAATTTTGCCGTCAGCGGCGGACGGCAAAGGCCTGCCGTTAGCCACTTAAAGGACTGACAGCGCAATTATTGCCGTCCGCTCTCTTTGCCGTCCGCCGCAGACGGCAAAGGGCCTTTGCCGTCAGCCGCCAGGAAGCAGACGGCAAAGTAGCTGTTTACCGTAGCCTACTTTGTCGGAGCCTTTTGCCTTCCGCGGCTGATGGCAAAGGCCTTTGCCGTCCGCCGTTCATGCCTTTGCCGTCTGCCGTGGCAGACGGCAAAGTAGCTGATTCCTGTAGTGATGGGGTTTATCTCATATTGCATGATTTAGCCCTCTACATCATGTCATCTTGCTTAAGGCGTTACTCTGTTCTTATGAACTTAATACTCTAGATGCAGGCAGGAGTCGGTCGATGTGTGGAGTAATAGTAGTAGATGCAGGCAGGAGTCGGTCTACTTGTTATGGACGTGATGCCTATATACATGATCATGCCTAGATAATCTCATAATTATTCACTTTTCTATCAATTGCTCAACAGTAATTTGTTCACCCACCGTAATACTTATCCTATCTTGAGAGAAGCCTCTAGTGAAACCTATGGCCCCCGGGTCTATCTCTTATCATTTTTGCTCCCAATCTACCTTTATTTGCATCTTTACTTTTTGCATCCATATTATAAAATACCAAAAATATATTTATCTTATCAAACTATCTCTATCAGATCTCACTTTCGCAAGTGTCCGTGAAGGGATTGACAACCCCTTTGTCGCGTTGGTTGCGAGTTCTCAGTTTGTTTGTGTAGGTGTGTGGGACTTTTGAGGAGCCTCCTACTTAATTGATACCCTGGTTCTCAAAAACTGAGGGAAATACTTACGCTACTATTGCTGCATCACCCTCTCCTCTTCGAGGAAAACCAATGCAAGCTCAAGACATAGCAGCTATCCAGATCACGTTGTTGGTTCTTGGCCGGAGAGCTGTCTCGGTCATGTCTGCATGATTCCTGAACCCGTAGGGTCTACACACTTAAGGTTCGTTGATCCTAGACTTGACATGGGAATTAGTACGCAATTACCGAATGTTGTTCGGAGTCCCGGATGATATCCCGGATGTCACGAGGAGTTCCGGAATGGTCCGTAGGTAAAGATTTATATATGGGAAGTCCAGTTTCAAGCACCGGAATAATTTCGGGCGTTACCTGTATTGTACCGGGACCACCGATAGGTGTCCGAGGGTCCACCGGGTGGGTCCACCTGCCACGGGGGACTTAGTGGGCTGAACAAGGGTGTGAACCAGCCCCCTAGTGGGCTGCTACTCCCCCCTAGGGCCCAAGGTGCATAGGGTTGAAAACCCTAGGGGGTGGTGGTGCCTCCCACCAACTTGGGGGGGAAGCTCCCCCCCCTTGCCCCCCCCTAGATGAGATATAAGGGGGCCGGCCCCCTCTCCCCTTCCCCCTATAAATAGTGAGGGAGTGGGAGGGCTGGCATACCCTTCCCCTGGCGCAGCCCTCCCCCTCTCCAACTACACCTCCTCCTCCGTAAGTGCTTGGCGAAGCGCTACCGGAGAACTGCAAGCTCCTCCACCACGTCGTCATGCTGCCAGAGCTCTCCCTCAACTTCTCCTCTCCCCTTGTTGTATCAACAAGGAGGAGACGTCCCCAGGCTGTACGTGTGTTGAACGCGGAGGGGCCGTACGTTCGGTGTTAGACCGGATCTTCCACGATTTGAATCGCCGCGAATACGACTCCCTCATCCGCGTTCTAGTAATGCTTCTGCTTAGCGATCTTCAAAGGAAAGGTATGAAGATGCTCATCCTATTCCTCTCTTGTTGCTAGAATCTCCATAGATTGATCGTGGTGATGCATAGAAATTTTTGAATTATTGCTATGTTCACCAATAGTGGCATCATGAGCTAGGTCTATTGCATAGATTCTATGCACGAGTAGAACACAAGTAGTTGTGGGCATTGGTTTGTTCAATTTGCTTACCGTTACTAGTCCTATCTTGTTTCGGCGGTATTGTGGGATGAAGCGGCCCGGACCAACCTTACACGTACACTTATGTGAGACAGGTTCCACCGATTGACATGCACTTGTTGCATAAAGGTGGCTAGCGGGTGCTAGTCTATCCCACTTTAGTCGGATCGGATTCGATGAAAAGGGTCCTTATGAAGGGTAAATAGCAATTGGCATATCACCGTTGTGGCTTTTGCGTAGGTAAGAAACGTTCCTGCTAGAAACCCATAGCAGCCACGTAAAACATGCAACAACAGTTAGAGGACGTCTAACTTGTTTTTGCAGGGTATGCTATGTGATGTGATATGGCCAAAAGAATGTGATGTACGAGATTGATCATGTTCTTGTAATAGGAATCGACTTGCATGTCGATGAGTATGACAACCGGCAGGAGCCATAGGAGTTGTCTTAATTTATTGTATGACCTGCGTATCATTGAACAACGCCATGTAATTACTTTACTTTATTGCTAAAACGTTAGCCATAGTAGTAGAAGTAATAGTTGGCGAGACAACTTCCTGAAGACACGATGATGGAGATCATGGTGTCATGCCGGTGACAAAGGTGATCATGCCGCGCCTCAAAGATGAAGATCAAAGGCGCAAGATGATATTGGCCATATCATGTCACTATATTATTTGCATGAGATGTTTTTCATGTTTACATATTATTTGCTTAGAACGACGGTAGCATAAATAAGATGATCCCTCATAAAATTACAAGAAAGTGTTCCCCCTACCTGTGCACCGTCGCGAAAGTTCGTTGTTTCGAAGCACCACATGATGATCGGGTGTGATAGATTCTAACGTTCGCATACAATGGGTGTAAGTCAGATTTACACATGCAAAACACTTAGGTTGACTTGACGAGCCTAGCATGTACAGACATGGCCTCGTAACACAACAGACCAAAAGGTCGAACATGAGTCGTATTGTAGATACGATCAACATGAAGCTGTTCACCGATGATGACTAGTCCGTCTCACGTGATTATCGGACACGACCTAGTTGACTCGGCTCATGTATCACTTAGATGACTAGAGGATGTCTATGTGAGTGGGAGTTCATTAAATAATTTGATTAGATGAACTTAATTATCATGAACATAGTCTAAAAATATCTTTGCAATATGTCTTGTAGATGAAATGGCCCACGCTAATGTTGCCCTCAACTTCAACGCGTTCCTAGAGACAACCAAGCTAAAAGACGATGGTAGCAACTATACGGACTAGGTCCGGAACTTGAGGATCATCCTCATAGCTGCCAAGAAAGCATATTTCCTAGAAGCAACGCTAGGTGAAGCACCCATTTTCCCAGCAACTCAAGACATTATGAACGACTGGCAGTCGCATAGTGATTATTACTCCTTGGTTCAGTGCGGCATGCTTTACAGCTTAGAACCAGGGCTCCAAAAGCGTTTTGAGCAGCACGGAGCATATGAGATGTTCCAAGAGCTGAAAATGGTTCTCCAAGCTCATGCCCGGGTCGAGAGATATGAAATCTCCGACAAGTTCCACAGTTGTAAGATGGAGGAAAACAGTTCTGTCAGTGAGCATATACTCACTATGTCCGGGTTATACAACTGTTTGTCTCAGTTGGGAGTTAATCTCCCAAATGACTCGGTCATTGACAGGATCCTCCACTCGCTCCCACCTAGCTACAAGAGCTTTGTGATGAACTACAATATGCAAGGAATGGAGAAGTCCATTCCCGAGTTATATTCAATGCTGAAATCAGCGGGGGTGGAAATCAAAAAGGAACATCAAGTGTTCATGGTGAATAAGACCACTAGTTTCAAGAAAGGCAAGGGTAAAAAGAACTTAAAGAAGGACGTCAAGGGAGTTGCCATGCCCGGTAAATCAGTTGCCGGGAAGAAGCCAAACAATGGACCCAAGCCCGAGACTCAGTGCTTTTATTGCAAGGGAAATGGTCACTGGAAGCGGAACTGCCCCAAGTACTTAGCGGACAAGAAGGCCGACAACACCAAAGGTATATGTGATATACATGTTATTGATGTGTACGTTACCAGTACTCGTAGTAGCTCCTGGGTATTTGATACCGGTGCGGTTGCTCATATTTGTAACTCGAAATAGGAGCTGCGGAATAAGCGGACACTGGCGAAGGACGAGGTGACGATGCGCGCCGGGAATGGTTCCAAGGTCGATGTGATAGCCGTCGGCACGCTATCTCTACATTTACCTACGGGATTAGTTATAAACCTCAATAATTGTTAATTAGTGCCAGCTTTGAGCATGCACATTGTATCTGGATCTCGTTTAATACGAGATGGCTACTCATTTAAATCCGAGAATAATGGTTGTTCTATTTATATGAGAGATATGTTTTATGGTCATGCCTCGCTGGTCAATGGTTTATTCTTATTGAATCTCGAACGTGATGTTACACATATTCATAGTGTGAATATCAAAAGATTGTAACATTAATAATGATAGTCCCACATACTTGTGGCACTGCCGCCTTGGTCACATTGGTGTCAAACGCATGAAGAAACTCCATGCATATGGACTTTTGGAGTGTCTTGATTATGAATCATTTGACACATGCGAACCATGCCTCATGGGAAAGATGACCAAGACTCCGTTCTCCCGAACGATGGAGCGAACAACCAACTTGTTGGAAATCATACATACTGATGTGTGACGTCCAATGAGCGTTGAGGCTGGCAGTGGCTATCGTTATGTTCTCACCCTCACTGATGACTTAAGTAGACATGAGTATGTCTACATAATGAAACACAAGTCTGATACCTTTGAAAAGTTCAAGGAATTTTAGAGTGAGGTGGAGAATCAACGTGACAGAAAAATAAAGTTCTTATGATCAGATCATGGGGGAGAACATTTTAGTCATGAGTTTGGTACGCACTTAAGGAAATGTGGAATTGTTTCACAACTCACGCCGCCTGGAACACCACAGCGTAACGGTCTGTCTTAACGTCGTAATCACACTCTATTAGATATGGTGCGATCTATGATGTCTCTTACTGATTTACCGCTGTCATTTTGGGGATACGCTTTAGAGACAGCTACACTCACTTTAAATAGGGCACCGTCTAAATCCGTTGAGACGACACCATATGAATTATGGTTTGGGAAGAAAACTAAGCTGTTGTTTTGAAAAGTTTGGGGATGCGATGCTTATGTCAAGAAACTTCAACATGAAAAGCTCGAACCCAAGTCGGAAAAATGCGTATTCATAGGATACCCTAAGGAAACCATTGGGTATACCTTCTACCTCAGATCCGAAGGCAAGATCTTTGTTGCCAAGAACAGGTCCTTTCTGGAGAAAGAGTTTCTCTCGAAAGAAGTAAGTGGGATGAAAGTAGAACTTCATGAAGTACTGCCTCTTGAACCGGAAAGTAGCGCAGCTCAGGAAGATGTTTCTGTGGTGCCTGCACTGACTAGAGAGGAAGTTAATGATGATGATCAAGGTACTTCGGATCAAGTTGCTGCTGAACTTCGTAGGTCCACAAGGACACGTTCCACACTAGAATGGTACGGGAACCCTGTCCTAGAAATCCTATTGTTACACAACGGTGAACCATCGACCTATGAAGAAGCGATGGCGGGCCCAGATTCCAACAAATGGCTTGAAGCCATGAAATCCGAGATAGGATCCATGTATGAAAACAAAGTATGGACTTTGACAGACTTGCCCGATGATCGACGAGCCATAGAAAATAAATGGATCTTCAAGAAGAAGACTGACGCGGATGGTAATGTGACCATCTATAAAGCTCGGCTTGTCGCTAAGGGTTATCGACAAGTTCAAGGGGTTGACTACGATGAGACCTTCTCACCCGTAGCGAAGCTGAAGTCTGTCCGAATCATGTTAGCAATTGCCGCATTCTATGATTATGAGAAATGGCAAATGGACGTCAAAACGGCATTCCTTAATGGTTTCCTTAAGGAAGAATTGTATATGATGCAGCCGGAAGGTTTTGTCGATCCTAAGAATGCTAACAAGGTATGCAAGCTCCAGCGCTCCATCTATGGGTTGGTGCAAGCATCTCGGAGTTGGAACATTTGCTTTGACGAAATGATCAAAGCGTTTGGGTTTATGCAGACTTATGGAGAAGCCTGCGTTTACAAGAAAGTGAGTGGGAGCTCTGTAGCATTTCTTGTATTGTATGTGGACGACATACTATTGATGGGAAATGATATAGAACTTTTGGAAAGCATAAAGGCCTACTTGAATAAGTGTTTTCCAATGAAGGACCTTGGAGAAGCTGCTTAGGTCTTTCACAAAGCACATATCAAGATCTATAGAGATAGATCGAGACGCCTCATAGGTCTATCACAAAGCACATACCTTGATAAGATATTGAAGAAGTTCAATATGGATCAGTCCAAGAAGGGGTTCTTGCCTGTATTGCAAGGTGTGAAATTGAGCACGGCTCAAAGCCCAACCTCGGCAAAAGATAGAGATAAGATGAGTGTCATCCCTTATGCCTCAGCCATAGGGTCTATTATGTATGCCATGCTGTGTACCAGACCTAATGTAAAACTTGCTGTAAGTTTGCTAGGGAGGTAACAAAGTAATCCCGGCATGGAACGCTGGACAGCGGTCAAGAATATCCTGAAGTACATGAAAAGAACTAAGGATATGTTTCTCGTTTATGGAGGTGACGAAGAGCTCGTCGTAAGGGTTACGTCGATGCTAGCTTCGACACAGATCTGGATGACTCCAAGTCACAAACCGGATATGTGTATAATTTGAATGGTGGGGCGGTAAGCTGGTGAAGTTGCAAGCAAAGCGTCGTGGAGGGATCTACATGTGAAGCGGAGTACATGGCAGCCTCGGAGGTAGCACATGAAGCAATATGGATGAAGGAGTTCATTACCGACCTAGGAGTTATCCCCAATGCGTCGGGCCCGATGACTCTCTTCTGTGACAACACTGGAGCTATTGCCCTTTCCAAGGAGCCCAGGTTTCACAAGAAGACCAGGCATATCAAGCGTCGCTTCAACTCCATTCTTGAAAATGTTCAAGATGGAGACATATATATTTGTAAAGTGCATACGGATCTGAATGTTGTAGATCCGTTGACTAAACCTCTTCCATGAGCAAAACATGATCAACACCAGAACTCTATGGGTGTTCGATTCATCACAATGTAACTAGATTATTGACTCTAGTGCAAGTGGGAGACTGTTGGAAATATGCCTTAGAGGCAATAATAAAATGGTTATTTTTATATTTCCTTATTCATGATAATTGTCTATTGTTCATGCTATAATTGTATTGACTAGAAACCGTAATACATGTGTAAATACATAGACCACAACATGTCCCTAGTGAGCCTCTAGTTGACTAGCTCGTTGATCAACAGATGGTTATGGTTTCTTGACCATGGGCATTGGATGTCATTGATAACAGGATCACATCATTAGGAGAATGATGTGATGGACACCACCCGATCCTAAGCATAGCACAAGATCGTATAGTTCGTTTGAAAAAGGCTTTTCTAATGTCAAGTATCATTTCCTTAGACCATGAGATTGTGCAACTCCCGGATACCGTCGAATGCTTTGGGTGTACCAAACGTCACAACATAACTGGGTGGCTATAAAGGTGCACTACGGGTATCTCCGAAAGTGTCTGTTGGGTTGGCACGAACCAAGACTGGGATTTGTCACTCCATATGAGGGAGAGGTATCTTTGGGCCCACTCGGTAATGCATCATCCTACTGAGCTCAATGTGACTAAGTAGTTAGTCACGGGATCATGAATTACGGAACAAGTAAAGTGACTTCCGGTAACGAGATTGAACGAGATATTGGGATATCAACGATCGAATCTCGGGCAAGTAACATACCGATTGACAAAGGGAATTGTATACGGGATTGATTGAATCCCCGACATCATGGTTCATCCGATGAGATCATCGTGGAACATGTGGGAGCCAACATGGGTATCCAGATCCCGCTGTTGGTTATTGGCCGGAGAGCTGTCTCGGTCATTGAGGGAGTCCTGGATTAGGGGGTCCTCGGACAGCCGGAATATATACTTATGTTGGATTGTTGGACTATGAAGATAGAAGATTGAAGACTTCGCCCCGTGTCCGGGTGGTACTCTCCTTTGCGTGGAAGGCAAGGTTGGCAATTCGGATATGTAGATTCCCTTCTCTGTAACCGACTCTGTGTAACCCTAGCCCCCTCCGATGTATATATAAACCGGAGGGTTTAGTCTGTAGGACAAGAACAATCATAATCATAGGCTAGCTTCTAGGGTTTAGCCTCTACGATCTCGTGCTAGATCAACTCTTGTAATACTCATATCATCAAGATCAATCAAGCAGGAAGTAGGGTATTACCTCCATAGAGAGGGCCCGAACCTGGGTAAACACCATGTCCCCGCCTCCTGTTACCGTTAGCCTTAAATGCACAGTTCGGGACCCCCTACCCGAGATCCGCCGGTTTTAACACCGACATTGGTGCTTTCATTGAGAGTTCCACTATGTCGTCACGGTAAGGCTTGATGGCTCCTTCAATTATCTACAACGATGCGGTCCAGGGTGAGGTTTTCCTCCCCGGACAGACCTTCATATTCGGCGATTCGCACTGCGGGCCAATTCGCTTGGCCATCTGGAGCAGATCGATAGCTATGCCCCTTGCCATTAGGTCAGGTTTGGAAGCCTGAACTACACTGCCGACATCCACGGAGACTTGATCTTCGACGGATTCGAGCCCATGACAGGTGCGCCCTACAGTCATGATGAGCATGACTTAGATCTTCCATTGGACGGTGTTCAGGAGATCACACCTGCAGCTGCCCCGGCTTTAGATCCAGAGAAGATCGTGCCATCCGAGGACGGGTGGATGGACCCTGCCACAGAGGCCGCACACTCTGCGGCGATAGAGCCGAACACAGATTTCACTTCCAAGGAGGTCTGTGTCATTGGATCCTCGGACTCGTCTCCGGCCATAGGCTCCGAACCGCATGCATCTGTGCCCATCGGATCTAATTGGGCACCGGTCATGGATTTTAGCTCCGCGGATATCTTTAAGCACTCGCCCTTTGGCGACGTGGTAAACTCATTAAAATCTCTCTCCTTGTCAGGAGACTCTTGGCTGAACTATGTCCGGCTTGAATGGGAAGCAGACGATGAAGGAATTCATCACCCACCCACCACCCACTTAATAGCCACTGTCGACGACTTAACCGACATGCTTGATTTCGACTCCGAAGACATCGATGGCATGGACGATGATGCCGGAGAAGAACAGGAACCACCGCCCACAGGGCGCTGGACCAGCCACATCATCATATGATATATATATATACATATATATATATATATATATATATATATATATATATGGTGGACACCCCCAAAGAAAACAATGACAAGGGTCAAAAGGATGCAATGGAGGATGATCCTCCTGGGAAGCAACCTAAGCACTGACGTCAACGGCGCCGCTCTAAACCCCGCCATAGCAACAACAGCGATACTGGCACAAGAGACAATAGCACTCCGGACGATGCTGAAGACGAAAAAATCCCGCCCAGCCAAGCTTCGAGCAGGCCGGACAGGAGGACGGGCAATCTAGCCCTGATGAACAGGCAATGGATGAAGACTAGGAGGATGACAATTACATGCCCCTCTCCAAAGAGGAGATGAGCCTTGGCAACAAAGAATTTATCGTGCCTGAGGATCCCGTCGAGCAGGAACGCTTCAAGCACCGGCTCATAGCCACTGCAAAGAGCCTGAAGAAAAAACAGTAGCTGCTTCAAGATGATCAAGATCTGCTAACTGACAGATGGACTAAGGTCCTGGCGGCCTAGGAATACGGACTCAAGCGCCCAACCAAAAGCTACCCGAGGCGCAGGTTGTTACCTCAATTTGAGGAGGAGGCAGTAGAGCCTATACTACCATCGCAGGATGCGACTGACCGACCACCTCGTGGCCGAGACAAAGCGGCATATCAGCCCGGACAACAGCCTGCACCCCATCGCCAAACAAATAAAAACACGATGGCCCGGGGCTACACGCATGACCTGCGAGACGAATGGAAAAACAAAGCAGGGCAGTCAAGATCAATCTACGGATCACGGGTGATGAGAGCACGACCTCGAACGCTCAGCTGATTTGGCCCGATCTTTCACGATGCAACAACCGCAACTAAATTTCACTGATAAAAGTTCCCAATTTCGTGAACGATACACGCGACCTGAAACTGTGGTAACCACAACTGACAAGTAATACCTCAGCAAACAAGGCACCTCCCGTCGGAGTAGAAGTAACCGGCAAGTAATCCGTCGCCGCGAACGGACCTCTAACCACTAGCTAGCAAATTCTCAATCACAAGACTCCTCTGACCAAGGTGTAATCTTCTTAACAGAAAATCTCACATAGAAAAACAAGACACACCCCCAGAGGGCCGCTTCATAGTTTGTCCGTAAACTCTAGCAAATAACCTAAAAAAAGTCTTTCTGGCCAATACTATATATAGCCTAGATACAAAACGACTCGGATGAGTTCGGCCTAAACAAGGCGCGCAGGCCATACTACGTGCAGGATTAACCAACCCCTGCGTGACTTGTGGTGCAACCGATTTCGTTGCCGTAATTGCTCTGATCTTCTACTTCTATTTTCCTTTTCCAAACGTACACAGCTGGCCGATTGATATTTGCATGTACGCGCAGACTCCTTCCCTTCCTATTTTTCAGGACATGCAGGTTGGTGGTTTGTATATTCCGTGAAGTAGGACTAACAAATCTGCCGCATGTACTCTCTTTCCTTTTAATTCTGCAGGTTCTCCACGTCCTCTTATCTCTCCAAACGCATGCATGGTACTGTTTTACAATTCGGTTAGGAAACAAATTCCTTCCAGGTTTTGTACGTGCATGCACTTGTATGGACTCATTAACTCTAGCAATTCTCTCATAATTAACATTAACTCCTCCTTTGTGTATTATGGACAGAAAGCCAGGACCAGATAATATACGCAAGTTCTCATCTCTTCCTTTGCTAAGATGTGTCATTTCCTCTATAATCTTATGATCCTTGTCTTGGTTAACTAACTTTCTCACATCCGCCTCGTCGACTTGCACTGTAGTCGTCTCATCCATAATATCCTCCTTTTGCATCCCTTTGTCGACGACTGCAGCAGTCGCATGTAGCCCCTTGTCATTGACCGGTGTATTCACCATGACTTGTACACTGGGCATGTTTGTGGTAGGGTATGTTGCATCATCCTCCCTCTCTTGAAAGGAAGCCGTCCTCGGTTTCGAGTTGACTCTCAAAGTTTTCTCCTTGCGTACTGTCAACACCACATCTGAGCAAATTGATTTCTCTTCCATTGGCTTTAGTGTCATTTGCTTACCATGATGAACAAAAGTATATGTATTCATCCTCCCGGCATGTGTTACATTACGGTCGTACTGCCATGGTCGTCCAAGCAATAAACCACAAACTTCTAATGGTAAAACGTCGCATTCCACCTCATCAATATACTGTCCAACTTTAAACGGCACACGCACCTTATGTGTAATTTTTAGCTGCCACAATTATTCAGCCATTCCAAATGATGTGGTTCATCGTATCGCCATGTGGATAAGCCAAGTTTCTCCACCAATATCTTGTTGATTCCATTGGTGCAACTACCTCCATCAATGATCAATTTACACGCCGTTCCCTTAACATCGCACTGAGTCTGAAACAAACTCCAGCGCTGCCCTTTATCCACCTTATTACTACTACCATCATTTACCCTCTTGAGTTGTACGTTCAGCCCACTCATTGGTAATGCCGGGTCCTCTTCTATTGCCATGTCCACAGGGGCTTTTGGAACCCTGTTAGCAACATGTACTATCTGTTTCTTCTCATTTGGAGTAATCCCCACCGCAGTTGACTTGTTGACCGCTTGCACCACCACCTTATTAATTTTAGCATTGTGCTCCATAACTTTGATTTTCTGAGTGCGTGCCTCCACAGGACCAGCCACCATGGTCGTCACACGAAGCAGCACAATATTGTCACAACGAGAAGGTAAAAATTCCGTCCTTAAAAAGTTTCGGAAATCCTTCCAAATTGTTGTCGAGCAATGTAAATTTTTGTCATGTTTCTCCTTACGCCACAACTCATACAACTCATCATCCACACGCTCCAGTGCAAGATCCAAAGCAATAAACTCATCAAAATTAGGATCATGTGAAGCACGCTTGTCAAACATATGTTCCATCCTATTTTCCCATGATTTGTACTCTGTCGATGTAGCATCACTGTCCAACCATCCTGTGATTTTTGGTGTCTTCAACTTGTCATTATGGGACTTGTATCCATTATAGTCAGAATCACCGTACATCCTCTATCAACAAAAAAGAAATTGCACAGTGAGAAACCCACTAATCTGATACCACCTGATGAGAGCACGACCTCGAACGCGCCGCTGATTTGGCCCGATCTTTCATGGTGCAACAACCGCAACTAAATTTCACTGATAAAAGTTCCCAATTTCGTGAACGATACACGCGACCTGAAACTGTGGTAACCACAACTGACAAGTAATACCTCAGCAAACAAGGCACCTCCCGTCGGAGTAGAAGTAACCGGCAAGTAATCCGTCGCCGCGGACGGACCTCTAACCAATAGCTAGCAAATTCTCAATCACAAGAATCCTCTGACCAAGGTGTAATCTTCTTAATAGAAAATCTCACATAGAAAAACAAGACACACCCCCAAAGGGCCGCTTCATAGTTTGTCCGTAAACTCTAGCAAATAACCTAAAAAAAAGTCTTTCTGGCCAATACTATATATAGCCTAGATACAAAACGACTCAGATGAGTTCGGCCTAAACAAGGCACGCAAGCCATACTACGTGCAGGATTAACCAACCCCTGCGTGACTTGTGGTGCAACCGATTTCGTTGCCGTAATTGCTCTGATCTTCTACTTCTGTTTTCCTTTTCCAAACGTACACAGCTGGCCGATTGATATTTGCATGTACGCGCAGACTCCTTCCCTTCCTATTTTTCAGGACATGTAGGTTGGTGCTTTGTATATTCCGTGAAGTAGCACTAACAAATCTGCCCCATGTACTCTCTTTCCTTTTAATTCTGCAGGTTCTCCACGTCCTCTTATCTCTCCAAACGCATGCATGGTACTGTTTTACAATTCGGTTAGGAAACAAATTCCTTCCAGGTTTTGTACGTGCATGCACTTGTATGGACTCATTAACTCTAGCAATTCTCTCATAATTAACATTAACTCCTCGTCGACTTGCACTGTAGTCGTCTCATCCATAATATCCTCCATTTGCATCCCTTTGTCGACGACTGCAGCAGTCGCATGTAGCCCCTTGTCATTGACCGGTGTATTCACCATGACTTGTATACTGGGCATGTTTGTGGTAGGGTATGTTGCATCAATGGGGGCGCGCCCCAACGCGTGACGATGACCGCCAAGCGGGATATACTAAACACAAATCCATCCGGGCTGAATACAGTAGACTAGTCTCATCCGAACTGCGTCGCGATGTAGCCCGGCATAGAGGTGCCGCACACCCCCTATGCTTCACTGACGAAGTAATGGAGCATGAATTCCCAGAAGGGTTTAAGCCCGTGAACATCGAACCATATGATGGAACAACAGACCCCGCGGTATGGATCGAAGATTTCCTTCTCCACATCCACATGGACCGCGGTGATGATCTACATGCCATCAAGTACCTCCCACTAAAACTCAAGGGACCAGCTCGGCATTGGCTGAATAGTCTGCCGACAAACTCCATTGGCAGTTGGGAGAACCTGGAAGACGCATTCCTTGACAACTTCCAGGGCACTTATGTGCGACCATCGGACGCTGATGACTTAAGTCACATAACCCAACAGCCCGGAGAGTCAGCCAGGAAATTCTAGACTCGGTTCTTTACTAAAATAACCAAATCATCGACTGTCTGTATGTTGAAGCCCTAGCGGCCTTTAAGCATAACATCCGAGACGAGTTGCTCGCCCGACACCTTGGCCAAGAGAGGCCGAAATCCATGGAAGCCCTCACGACACTCATGACCCGCTTCTGTGCGGGCGAGGACAGCTGGCTAGCTCGTAGCAACATCGCCTCAAGTAAGGCTGGGGCTTCTGAACCAGGAGATAACAACGGCAAGCCCCAACGCAGCAAACACAAGCGTCGAAATAATGGCGACAACGCCGAAGACACGACCGTCAATGCCGGATTCAGAGGCCCTAATACCGGTCAAAGGAAGAAACCATTTAAAAGAAACAGTCCGGGCGCGTCCAGTCTGGACCGTATACTCGACCGTCCATGCCAAATTCACGTCACCCTAGGAATACCAGCCAATCATACCAATAGAGAATACAGATCTTCAAACAAGCCGGCAAGTCAGGCGCCGAAAACAAGGAGAAGGGGTCGCAAAGCGAGGACAACGACGAGGAGCCCCGGCCACCGAACACAGGAGGGCAAAAGAATTTTTCCCCGCAAATTAAAACGGTGAATATGATAAAAGCCACCAATATCCCTAGGCGGGAAAGGAGGCGCGCACTTAGGGATGTCTACGCAACGGAGCTAGTCGCCCCAAAATATAACTCATGGTCGATGACGGTGTCCTGGACTAGGGGGTACTCACCACGTAGTCTCCCGATCAGTTGGATTGGGCCGAGGACCCCTATGGCCGTATACTCATGGGCCAGTTTGGACAACCCTTGCCGCATACAAGGAAGACTCCACAAGACTTGGCTCCCAAAACAAGGACTCTTCTAAACCCTAGGCCTCCGGTGTCTTATATAAACCGAGGCCATGCTAGTCAATAGACAATCTCATATTCATTACTACAATCTCGTGGTAGATACATGTACTCTGTACTACACCCATATGAATACAATCAAAAACAGCATGTAGGGTATTATCTCATCAAAACAGCCCAAAGCTGGGTAAAACCCCGTGTCCATATTACCATCGCTCCAAGACGCCTAGCTTAGGACCCCTACTACGAGATACGCTGGATATTGAACCGACATTGGTGCTTTCATTGAGAGCCTGCTGGGTGATTGTCACGGATCGATGGGATGATCAGGTGATATTTTTTCCAGTCACTTTCATGTTTATTTTCTCTTTTGCGAAATCCTTGCTATCACATTTTGCTACATTGTTCATAGTCAGATCGAAATCCAAAAGGTTCGTGCGGCGGCTACCATATCCGTCGTTCGAGGATACTACCTCCGTCCGGGTTTATTAGGCCGAAAGACAACTTCTCTTAGACCAAGACACCTAGTAATTTGCTAAAATTAATTATTTCATTTCACTCCCAATGCACTCTCTCACATGCATGCAGCCAATGAAAAAGCATGCATGAAGTGTATTAATTTTTCAGCTATGGCACCAACAACAATGTCTTTCAATGCAACCAATGAAATGGTTGCATGCATGCACCTTTCCAAAGGGAGGCCTTATAAAAAGGGACATGCTTGTGTTGCTAAGGCTGGTTGTAATGGGTAGTATCATAAGTTAGTATCATGCATATGATACTAGTGTATGATACTACCTTCCTAATGCATAGTATCATATGGTAGTATCATAGATGTCTTTATTTATGCCATGCATGACACATACTAGTGTAGCATTTATTATGATACGATATCATGATATGATACTCAACTCTCTCTTACTTCATTTAATTCTATGCCACCTCATCAAAGTTGCCTAGTTGGCATGCATGATACTAGCTATGATACTCCCATTACAACCAGCCTAAGAGGCCTAATAAACCCGGACGAAAAGAGTACCTTGGATCCGAGTTACCCATATGTCATTAAGGTCCTGGAAAGCCGTGCGTGTAAACAGCAGCCTCGCTGCACGGATCAACGCGGAGATTATAGGGCAATCTGAGCAGCAACACATGCCAACCGAGGAGATAGCGAGCGTGTTGCCCGTCCCCACGCAGAAACAGTACAAGAGGGCCGTCTGACAATAGTCGGGCCGTCTGACAATAGTCCTGATCGGCGGCGGCATGCATGGAAGTTTCCATCCATCCTCCTTCGTCCTTCCTCCTTATTATTTAATTAACTTGTACTTAATGGTTTGTCTTTCATGATCTGCGCCCTCACGTGCTACTACTAGTTGGCTTTAGCTTTGCTATATTCTAACCCTTGTGTAGAACGTCAAATCCCAAGTGGTCTGATGCTATTACTACTAGTGCATATATGCGGCCCTTAATGGATTATTGTGCTTGACAATTCTTTTTAGATTTCTTTTTTTTTGCCTACGTTGCTGCCGCCACTTCAAGGCGATATGATATGTCATCGCTGCCCCACGCGTATTGCATCCGTAACTTCAGCGACCCTGTGAGTTCGGATTTCGTCACCTTATCGCGCCGACGCCCTGTGTCGACAACTGCCCCACGCCAGCGGACGAAGAAGTCAAATCTGGTGCTCCTACTTCGAGGGCATGGCTACAACTTCACCTGACAGACTATCCAAAGCCTACTTTTCTCTCCAAAATTGCTTTCCGCACTAGGAGATCATGAGGGAGATTCAACTTTTCTTTCTCTTTCTTCCTTATTTAATTTTTATTTTTCCTTATTTAATTATAAGCCTTGAGGAAATAGACTACTTTATTAAGCAGTCTGTCTCCGGGTACGTACTTATCAAAAAATGCATAATACTAATTGTTTCCTAATTTTCAAGGTCAGACCATTGTGTGAGCTTGCCTTGATAAGTTCGGCTCATAGTTAAGAGAGCTCCTCCGCGCCGCTCCAACCTGGCTATCGGCTCGACAGCCCGGTTTGCTGTGCGCCTGACCGACAGACACCTTGCCAAGGTCAACGATAAAAAAAAGAAGCAATCCGAATGGCGGTGAACCAGCTGAGGAGATGACACAGTACTGTACACGGCATGCATGTTATGCCGACAATAGTTCGGCTCAGCGCAGTCACAGGGAGATCCAATCATTGTTTCTCTTTCCTTCATTATTTAATTACAAGGCAATCTATACTTTTCCCTAATCATTTTCCTTTTATGCACTTTTCACGTGCAAGTCTGCCTAGTATTACAAGGACTGCTTGTGTCCACGTAATAGGAGCGACACATGTTTCTCTTGGTATTGCCATAGCAATGACGTGGAGATAATGACCTCGAGCACACAACATGGAGATTTGCTAATTTCCCCTTTTTAATTCAATACCTATGTAGTCGGCCGCTGGTTGTCTTCTACTTTTTCTGACAAATACACAGAATAAAAGTGCTACTACGCATATTGAGGATTGGCCTTGCAGCGTGTTCGGCACGGATCAGTTCGTCTGTTTGCTTCGGTCTGCTACAGTCGTCGCCGCTGGCATTCAGGTTGTATTTTTCCAAATTATTCGATTAGCATTATTATACACAGAATATTTTTTGTTGGCCTGTACTACATCATCTTGGCAGAGAAATTCTACCAACATTTGTACCTGGCATCAGTCTGGCCAGCCTCTCCCTGTCATCCAGGCAGGCCGACCTTCGCCGACATCGCCGTGCCACGACGCCATCGCGCCATCGAGCTAGCCTCAGCGCTCAGGCCATATTTACCAAACTTTTTTTGCGTAAATTAATTATGCACCTTTTTTTTCATTACCTTGGCTAGACCAGGGGCTTCAACTCTTCGGAGTACCGAGCTCTTTGCTCGGCCACATCGGGGCTGAGACCTTGTCCCGCATCAAGCTCGGACCGTGTCATCAATGCCGAACACATTAACCAACTAAGTCGCTTTCATGCTCAAAAAATCCCAGTTTTAAATTTTGTTCGGTCCAACCAAGCATTATACTTTTTTCGCAAAAAGTTGTTTGTGAAAAACTTCCTTGTACAAACTTTGTTTGTGACACACACATTCAAATACCCCATTTACTTGGAGGCTTCCTTTGTGAAGTCTTTCCTCTTGTAAATCATTATACTTGTACGGCTTCGTTCCTTGTTCATGTATTACGCCACAATATGCACCATGTTGACTTAAGCGATTTGCAAGCTTGGTTGCCTAGCTCCTGTGTTTACCCCTACGTTCCCGATTGTTCGGCTAGGGAGTAAAGGGAGCACCTCTGCGATTGTCACGATCGGGTCATCCGAGCCGGACCTCAGACTAGGTGAAGCCGAAAGCTAGCACTCTTACTATTTTCAACAATGGTCGGCACACAACGGAACTCATGAGTACAAAAAATTTATTGCACAAGTCTCATAATAATAATGAGCAACCGAAGAAAGGTATCAGTTGGGGTACTATTTTCTTCGAAGATGCTTCTTACACTTTGTCTGTAATATAGCATAAGTTCCCTGAGCGCGCTTTATTTGTTACAGCCTTATGGCCTGATTGCCTGGTTATTGGAAACACCATCGATATTCTCGACAGGGGGAGTACATAGCACTTTTCGGTCCTTGACCGAAGAGAGAGAAGCCGACGATCGGTTAAGACGCGTATAAAGTTCGGGTGGATACAAATATGATACAAGTACTTCGGTACATACAATCATTATACATAAAATTATTTTACCCAAGTCACCCGGGGCTCTTAAATTTATGTGAGATATTTTATAATAAGTGTTCTTCTTCCTAGTCGTTGTAAAGTCTTTTTTCTATCACTCCTTTTTTCGACGCGAGTATGTGGTCAATAGCCGGGGGCCTAATTTCCCTCTCACAACCGCTAAAGTTTGCTAAACAGGCCTAACGAGAAGTACTCCGCCTTCAGGATAGGAGGTTGAAGCCGTAGGCTGACCCGCTTGAAGTCTTGAGATAGGTTGTGTCATGTTAAAGCACGACAGAAGCATAATTTTTTCTAAGACCAATTTTCTGATTGGCACCGAACAACTGATCTAGTTCGGACGTCGAGTTTTTACTGACATTTTTTGGTTTTCCAATCCTATGGCACTTCTCAACTATTTGTGTGTTTTCCGCATAAGTCTCGCAGTGCAACTCCGGTAGAGATTCGGCAAAAATTCTTAGATATTGCTATATATGCATCAGTTTTGAATTGTGTCTTCGGTCAATAGTTGGGTTGCCCGGCTCCTGTGCTTGCCTCCTATGTTCTGCTTTGTTCGGCTAGGTGTGCGGAGGGAGAACCACTGCGATTGTGCTTTCAGCTCGCATGGTTAAGCACCGCAGTGGAGATAGCCAAAAACTGATTGTCACAATATGCGTAAATTGGTCAGCAGTCTGATGACTGTATTAAATGACGGGCCGTTCATAACATTGGCCGAAGTGTTTACGGCTTGACCTCGGCTATCGCCGAACACTAACCGGGGGGCTACTTGCTGGCCTCCCAACTTTAAGCTCCTATGACTAAGTGAAATTTCTAAAGCCTGCATATCTGATTGCCTCGTTTCCGCCCACACAACCGCCTTCGAGCACTAAGACGTCGGCTAAGGGTTGTTTTGGAAACACCCTGCATAGCATCTACAAGGGGGTAGAAGCCGACGATGGGCCACTTTCAGATCATAAACAGTCGCAATGGAAGTGAAAATTTGGGTTCATTTAGACCATAGAGTTCAAAAGCTTTCCCCGAACTAAATCCTCAGTATTTTCCTCCCACATCGATCGGAGCTGAGGTTTCATGATCATACTTAGAATGACAACCCAAAGAAACGAACCGATAGCGGGACTATTTTCTTTGGACAATGTTTCTTATGTTAAAATAAATAAATAATAATATAACATGTCTCTCCGCGTACCTTTGTTTATAAAAACGTATGGCCGGATTGCCTTGTTTGCCGTAAATATTTGCCCTCATGAAGGCTTTATAAAGTAGGACAAACACCCCTCGGCTGCTGGCCGAGGAGGTTGAAGCCGATGGTCGGTCAACAAAGTTTTGTACAATGCGGAGCCGAGCATTAATGACGTAAAGTACTTGGATACATAGAGTCATTACATATATTTGTGATTTTACTATGGATATCGATCCTTAATTCGGCCTCCTGTGCACACATTAAGGCTCGGGGGCTACTGGGCTTCATGCTTATCATTTACAAATATTAAAGGGGAACATCGATCCCCTGATCTGGTGTTGCCACCCGACTAGTGTCTCGGGGGCTACTGCATTGACAATCCAATGCAGAAAATTTAAAGTGCAATATAGTTTTCGAGGAGATTATTATCCTGAGGTTGGTCAGCCACACCCAACCTGAGTCTCGAAGAATTTGCACACCGCGTTTCTATTCTGAAGTATGCGGCTGAGCTGGGAATTGATCCTCAGGCTAATTTTATGAATCGACCTGGGTCTCAGGGGCTACTAGGGTCAGCGGTTTGATTTTTCCTTTAGGTGCATCCTGGATATTAGGCCAACACAAACCTTGAGGGCTACTGGCTATACATCTCGGCAGAGATTAAATTGCATAATTCAGAATTAAATTCATAAAAATCCGCCCATGGCCGAGGTGGTGCACCACCTCGGATACAGTCCGGCGTTGGTGCTCGACTACAATAGACACCCCGGAAGCAGTCCGGCATCAAGCTTGGACGCTAGTGGCTGGCTCCGAAGAGAGCATTTCCGGCATTAAGCTCGGCTAAACTCCTTCAACTTTTTTGAACCAAGGTGATCTATGACACCTTGGATATAGTCCGGCGTTCGAGCTTGGACATAGTCCGGCATTGGAGCTCGGATGCAGTTCAGCATTGGAGCTCGGCTGTAGCAATACTCCTCAGATACAGTCCGGCGGTGGAACTCGAATACATTCCGGTGGTGGAGCTCGGATACGTTCCGGCGTTGGAGCTCGGAAGCGGTCCGGGTTTGGTGCTCGGCTGCAAAGGATACCTCGAATTCAGTCCGGCGTTGGAGCTCGGACGCAAGAGGACACTGCTGCCCGGGAACAACTCCAAACCCGAGGCATGGCAGAAAAATAACAAGGCATTGATAAAGGACGAAAACATAAAGGGGCTCCTCGGATACCCGACCTGTAAACTCTTCGGATGCACTTCGGTGATCCTCAAGGTCGAAGATGAGAAGATTTGTTGAACCAGTTTTCAAGACCGACGACCAAAGATGAAGAACAGTTCGAAAGAATCGAGGAGCGTCCCCAACTTGAAGACCGATTCAGGGGGCTACTGACGGTGTCCTGGACTAGGGGGTACTCACCATGTCATCTCCCGATCAGTTGGATTGGGCAGAGGACCCCTGCGGCCGTATACTCATGGGCCAGTTCGGACAACCCCTGCCGCATACAAGGAAGACTCCAGAAGACTTGGCGCCCAAGACAAGGACTCTTCTAAACCCTAGGCCTCCGGTGTCTTATATAAACCGAGGCCATGCTAGTCAATAGACAATCTCATATTCATTACTACAATCTCGTGGTAGATACGTGTACTATGTACTACACCCATATGAATACAATCAAAAGCAGCATGTAGGGTATTATCTCATGAAGAGAGCCCGAAGCTGGGTAAAACCCCGTGTCCATGTTACAATCGCTCCAAGACACCTAGCTTAGGACCTCTACTACGAGATACGCCGGATATTGAACTGACAGTCGGCCGGCCCGATCACCTCTGACCGCAAGGACCGTCCGACCAATACCCATCAGGGCGACTCAGCCGCACAAGTCCTTGACTCAATAATTGACGGATTCCACCTCACAAGAGTCCTTATGGACGGAGGTAGTAGTCTGAACCTGCCGCGCAAGATGGGCATCGATCCTTCAAAGATCAAACCCACTAAAACCACCTTCAAAGGTGTCATACCATGCCTGGAGGCCTGCTGTACAGGCTCCGTCACTCTGGAGGTAGTCTTCGGACCCCCGGATAATTACCGTAACGAAGAGTTAATCTTTGATATCGTCCCTTTTTGCAGCAGCTATCATGCGCTGCTCAGACGAACCACGTTTGCTCAATTCAACACGGTGTCACATTATGCTTATCTTAAGCTCAAGATGCCCGGTCCACGCAGTGTCATAACAGTTAACGGCAAAGTTGAACGCTCCCTCGATACTAAAGAGCACACCGCCGCCTCAACAGTAGAAGTACAGAGTGGCATTTTTTAATCGAACCTGCATTCGACAGCCAGGTTCCCGGACACCTTCAACCGAGTCTGAACTACTCAGCGGCAGGATAGCCCAGCTCGTCAAGAGCTCAATTAACCACTCCGGCAGAGGACAGAGGCAAAGCTAGGATAGGTCACACAATGCGGCTTAACCGCTCCATGGTACACACATTTCTTGCATTTTCTTTGCTGGTCCACTTTTGTGTAGGCCAACACTAGCGACATGGCGACCAGACCCATGAGGGGAGAAATATACCAAGGAGGGAAACAGCTCGAACGCGTAAGGGAATCCTTAAATATTCCCCTTGACGACCATCCGATTATTACCCGGATCCGCACACAGCCAACCCCCCTGGTCTCAGCAGGTTCTGAAGTCCTATTTCTTTTTTCCTACTACTTGTACTCGTACGCCTGGAAGTATTACTCAATTACAATATGTGTCTTTATACGATGCTTACTTGCTATTCTTTCTTATTGATATTTTTTTCAAATGGCATCCATACATTACAATGTGCCTTAATATGCCAGGGGCCTCGTTGTACCCATAATACGACAATAAAGTCTGAACACCTTCACGGTCGTTCGTCACCCCGAACTTATAGCATTATATGCATTGGCTCCGAATCATGTTTTGGGTCAATAGTTGGGTTGCCCGGCTCCTGTGCTTGCTACCCTACGTTCCGATATATCGGCTAGGGTAGTAACGGGAGAACTACTGCGATTGTGTCCCGGTTCCTCCGGACGAGCACCTCAGTAGATAAAGCCAAAAATTGACTGTCATGATACGGTGAGAGCTGGTCAGCTGTTCGAGAGGTTGCAAAATCTTTAAGGATTTCTTCCGCATTATGCGATAACTAATGCAGCGTGCGATGGATCAGCTTTTTCTTCCGATCAGGTGCTTATAGAGCCCCTAGTGTGGTCTTCCGAACACCAGGGGCTGCGCTTACCTTTCTTTTGTCAAACTCCTATGGCTAGGTGAGGGTGATAAAGCCTTACAGTCCGATTGCCTGGTTTGTTGCGCTGAACACCTCCTTCAAGGACCCAAAGCTGGGGTCAAGAGTGCTCAGGTTTATCCCGAACACGCTCGTACTTCTTACGTGGGGGCAGAAGCCGACGACTGGCCAACTCTCAGGCTTAATCTATAAAAAACAGACGCACATGAGGTAAAGCTCGTACATAATAGGCATTATATCATATAAATAACCTTGTTCGACATTACATAGGATAACATGAATGTATTCATGGGAATATAATATCCTTGGCACATTGCTCCGCTACAAGGCGGGATCCTTTCAGGACATTGTCATAATAAAACTCGGGCTTGCGGTGCTCCTTCCCTTCAGGCGGTCCTTCGGTCATCAGCTTTTCAGCATCCATCTTCGCCCAGTGCACCTTTGCACGGGCGAAGGCCATTCGCGCACCTTCCATACAGACCGACCGCTTGATGACTTCTAATCGAGGGCAGACACTTACAAGCCGCTTCACGAGCCCGAAGTAGCTGCTGGGAATCGCCTCGGCGAGCCATAGCCGGATAATTAAATCCTTCATGGCTAGTTCGGCCGCCCTATGCAGCTCGATCAACTGTTTGAGTTGATCGGCAAAGGACACTAGATACTCTGGCGCCAGATATTGCAACCAGAAGAGCTTCTCTTCAGAGCTCCTTTCTTTGGCTCGGTAGAATTGTGCGGCATTAGATATGCTGCACGGCAGCTCCGCAAACACCCCTGGAGAAATCCGAATTCGAATTAGTAATGAGATTTTCTCCCTTTAAATACTTGCTTTGCATAGACGAAGCCTTACCCGCCGCGATCTTTCTAGCCTCCTAGATTTCCTGCAGGGCGCCCTGAGCTTCGCTCTGGGCATCATGCGCAGCTTGACGAGCCTTTGTGATTTCGGATTCTTTCTCCGTTAAACTCTGCTCCAAGGTCTTGTATCTCTTCACGGCCTCTTCGAGCTCTTTCTGCACTTCAGTAATCCTGGCCTTGTGCTTTTCACGAAGGGCCTGCTTAGTGCCCGCCTTCTTCTCGGCCTCACCCACCGCCTTCTTAAGAGCTTCGACTTCGGCCATCGCTCCTAGAGTACATCATGAAAAAATTTCGTCATACTCAATTATTCATTCGCGCTTAACGCGAACAAGGGTTTTTGCATACCTTGGTTATCCTCCAACTGCTTCTTCACTTGGCTGAGTTCTTTTTCAACCCGCTCCAGACTCTGCTTCACTCCGGAGACTTCCGTAGTATGAGAGGTGGCAGTCACTACAGATGTCTGCTTATAAAAAACCAAAAGAGGGAGAAGTGTGACAAGGTAAGTCTCCTGCGAGTATATATTCGATCCTCTGTCCGGTTTTTTCTTCCGAACACCGAACAGTGTATCTGGGGCTACTATCTATACTATAACACTCTTTGAAACCTCAGAACATACCTCAAAGCCCGTTATAAGGCTGATGCAGGCTTGATTCAGCCCGCTTTCAGCGGACTGAATCTTCTCAATCACCGCACCGATAAGGGCACGGTGTTTTTCAATGATGGAGGCGCTCTTCAGCGCTGCTGATAAGGTATCCGGCACCTCTGGTTGGCTGAGGTGGCCGGTGGGACAGGCGCACCCCCTTCTGTCAAGGGAGGTTGCCTGCCTAATTCCGGAGCCGTGTTGGTCTCCGGAACTGTGTCCGACTGGGGGCTAAAGTCAAAATTGTCCCCGCCGTTGGTGTCCATGGGAGCCTTTTCCCCCGTGTGTTTGGCCGTTGAGGTTCGACCCTCTGGCGCTGTTGGGGATATTACCACTAGGTATAAACCAGCTTACTTGGGCCGGGTTAACTTCATTAGTGGTGTAAACAGATGAAGGCCCAAGGCCTGTAGACGGTTAAAACATATAGTCGTAAACCGGCCGCATGTATGGCTTGTGTTGTAAGTAAGGAATAGAAAGATAGCAACCGGAGTACGAGTATGAACCGGTTAGGACTCTATGGACCGACGGGCGCCACCCGTGTATATAAGGGGGCGACCCGGTGGCGGTTCAGGAGAGACAACGACACCTCGAGCCTAGGCGAAGCTTGTTTGCTCCCTAGCCATCGAGATCATATCAATTTCACCACAACTAGACGTAGGCTGTTACCTTCATCGAAGGGGCCGAACTAGTATAAAACCCTCGTGTCTTTGTGTCCGCTTTAACCCCTTCAAGTAAACTCGTAGCGATGGCTCCACAACTAAGTCCTTTCGCTAGGACACCTGCCGTGACAAATCCACGACAGTTGGCGCCCACCGTGGGGCTATCGCACGATGGTTTGACGATCTTGGAGGGCAAGCTCAAGGGACTCGAAGGCTATGTTGTGGGCTGGATGACCAAGAGTCGTCGGGGCAGGATCTACATCGATGATGCAGGATGGGGTCCCGAGGCCGATTCGATCGAGTATGGGTACCGGGTCCCCTTTGGTAGTGTACACGTCTTCATCGGCAAGATCGATGAGCCTGGGCCTGAGCCGGACATCTACACCGACCCCGTCGAGAAGGCTTAGCGTGCGAGATCTACCCAGGTTAAACCGGCCATGAAGCGTGCCTTCGTTGGAGTCATCTACGGAGGAGAGCGTGAGGACGAATCAGAGCACGGTAGCGAGACCGTCGTCTATTCCGGCGACGAGTCCTCAACCGGAGAGACCGAGTCGCTATACCAGATGCAAGACGATCAGATTAGGGGTTGTTCCGATGGCGACAGTATTCCGGACACCCTAGGCCAGATCAACCGGATTGGAATATTCATGGCTGGCACCCAGGCGGCGAATTATTCTTCGACTGCCGCAGCAATGCTCTCCGGATCTGCAGCGGCAGCGGCAGCAGGGGCAGGAGGCCTTGTGCGCCCGCCGGTTCAAGTTCTATCTGATCTGTTTGACGCACTAGCCGTGCTTATGGTAGAGGATGATCCGGCGGATCAAGAGGCTCATAATGCAGAAATCGCGAAGGTGAGAGAGCAGATCGTGCAAGCCAAAGCGGATCTGGCAGCAGAAAAAGACCGGATGCCTGTAGAGCGGGCCGCTTTGGACGCACAGGCCTATAAACTCATGCTTGACCAGAATGCATCACAGGAGGTTTTGAAGCGGAAGCACAGATCACGCCTGCTGTTAGGGTTTGACCCCCGAAATCTCTTTCACACTCCAGGAGCTGGACCCAGTAATCCACCGTGGTACCAGGAGACAAACCAGATTGAGGCGCCAGGGCCAGGAGCGACGGTCCAACCTCGCCTGATGGAACCCCCTCACCAAAATATTGTGGTTCCTCCGCCGGTCCAGACGCCCCCGGGTCATTATTCGAATCCTATGGACAACCTTGTTGCGGCCGCAGCACGGTTAGAGGCCATCCCAGTCGAAGGGGATTCTCCGCAAGCAATAGAGACGCACCGGGTTAAGGAGGTTCTCCGGACCGCGCTGATTTAGCAGGAGGCATACTCATACAGCCGTGATCGGATTCATTCTACGCCCCGTCCGAGCCGGAGCTATAGCAGGCGCATAGATGAACCGGCCATATCAAGCAATGCGCAAGGCCATTAAGCGGCCCGTGGTGATGACCCGGCAGGTGGTGTTGTCGATGCTCGGGATGCGGTGAACCGGGCCCGGGCGCAAAGGGAGGCCGAGTTAGCAGCACAGGATAATGCGGGCCAACTTACACCGGTTCGTTCTGCCACCTTTGCCGGAACAGGAATCACATCCGCTCTGGGAGTGCCTTGCTTGATCCCTGCTTTACGTAATGTACGCCTGCCCAAAGATTTCAAGGGTCAACGCAAGGTGCCGAATTATACCGCTGATTTACCCCCTGAAGCATGGATAGAGAGTTATGAGATGGCCATGGATATGCTGGACGTGGATGAGGCCGCATGTGCAAAATATTTCACCATGATGCTTGACGGCACGGCTCGTACTTGGTTAAAGAGCCTACCGCCCAATTCTATCAGCTCATGGGCCCAGTTGCGGGCCCGGTTTATACAGAATTTCAAGGATACATGTAAGGAGCCCAAGTCCATAGTAGACCTGGCGGCTTGTGTCCAGGAAGAAGGAGAATCAACAACCCATTGGGTACGCCGCGTTTCGGAAATTTTGCACTCGTCTGACAGGATTAATGCTGACTCTGCGATCTTAACTCTGGAAGGCAACTGCCGGTTTGAGCCTCTGAAATTGAAATTGGGACGCATGAAGCGGTTCTGTAATGACATGGGAACCCTCATGGCTGCTTTAGTGAAGTATGCCGATTCGGACAGTACCAAGGATCCCGAGCTTAATGATGATGAAGTAGGGAAGGGAAAGAAGAATAGCAACTCCAAACAGCAGCAGAACAAACTAGCGGGTCATGGAAACGGAGGCAAGCGCAAGGCGGACGGCAGCGTAGACTTTGTGGCCAACACTAACGCACAGGACAGGGGCAGCGGCACAGAGGTAAAGCGGCAAATCGTAACGGGGCTCCCAATCCTAATGCAAGCCGTTTGAACTATTTGTTGAATCAGCCTTGCCCAAAGCACGGGACGAAGGAGGCACCGGCTAACCATCTTTGGAAAGATTGCTATATCATGCAGGAATTCAAGAACTCTAATGTTTTCCGGTATGATCACGGATCAGGTGGCGGTTCAGGATCCGGTTTCAGCGGGCCGGATCACGATGGGGTTTCCGGTTCAGGTCGTAATCAGGGCGGTCACAACCACCAGAATAATCAGAACAGCCAGCAGCAGCAGCAGCAGTCAGGCTATCAGAGCCAGCCAAAGCAGTTGAGCAATGGGCAATACCATGTCTTCACAACGGGCTTAGATAAGCGCGACTGAAAACTCCACAAGCGAGCGGTGAATTCTGTTGAACCGGCCTTACCGCGTTACTTACGCTGGTCAGAGTAGCCCATCGTGTGGAGCAGAGAAGATCACCCGCCCCGGGTTGATAATCCGGGCCAGTTAGCATTAGTGGTGGACCCTCAGGTGGGGGGTTACAAATTCACCAAGGTACTCATGGATGGAGGAAGCAGTATTAACATACTATATTATGAGACATTCAGGCGCATGGGACTAACAGACAAGGATCTCAGACCGTCGAATACGGTATTCCATGGTGTTGTGCCAGGCAAATCTGCATATCCTGTTGGTAAAATAGCTCTATATGTGGCTTTTGGAGACGAGCATGACTCCCGGTCGGAAAAATTGAGCTTCGAAGTGGTGAAGATCCAAAGCCCGTATCACGCCTTGTTTGGGCGACCGGCTTATGCCAAGTTCATGGCGCGGCCTTGTTATATCTACTTACAGCTCAAGATGCCGGGTTACAAGGGGACGATAACGGTTCACGGGAACCGTAGGATCGCTTTGGAATGTGAAGAGGGTGATGCGGCTTACGCAGAGTCGGCCTGTGCCACGGAAGAGTTGAAGTATTATAAGGACAATGTCGATCTGGCGGATATGACCCCTTTAAAGAAGCCAACTACAGAGCATGATTCAGATATGAAGTTCAAATCGGCAGCTGAGACTAAGCTTGTTGACTTCGTGCCCGGCGATCCATCCAAGCAGTTCACTATCAGTGCCAACTTGGATCCCAAATAGGAAAGCACGCTCATCGAGTTCATCCGTGAGAATTAGGACATTTTTGCATGGAAGCCGTCTGACATGCCAGGTGTACCGAGGGAACTCGTTGAGCACACTCTTAATGTGGATCCTAAGTATAAACCGGTGAAGCAGTTCCTCCGCCGGTTTAACAAAGAAAGACGCAAAGCCACTGGAGAGGAAGTGGCCAGGCTTTTAGCAGCTGGTTTTATTATTGAGGTGTTCCATCCAGAGTGGCTTGCTAATCCGGTGCTGGTTCTTAAGAAAAACGGCACTTGGCGTATGTGTGTGGATTACACAGATCTTAACAAAGCCTGTCCGGTAGACCCTTTTGCCCTCCCCCGTATTGATCAGATCATTGATGCCACGGCGGGTTGTGAGCGTTTGAGTTTTTTGGATGCATACTCTGGATATCATCAGATCAAGATGGCGGTTAAGGACCAGGAGAAAACAGCATTCATCACTCCCTTTGGAGCCTTCTGCTATGTATCTATGCCCTTCGGGCTCAAGAGTGCCCAAGCCACCTATCAACGGTGTGTACAGAATTGCCTGCATGAGCAGATCGGCCGCAATGTGCACGCATATGTGGATGATATTGTAGTAAAATCAAGGCAAAAGGAGACATTGGTCGATGATTTGAAGGAGACCTTTGACAACTTGCGAGCTTACAGGATGATGCTTAATCCGGCCAAGTGTGTTTTTGGTGTTCCAGCAGGCAAGTTACTGGGTTTCTTGGTGTCTAACAGAGGAATTGGGGCTAATCGGGAGAAGATTACGGCTATTACATCTCTAGCTAAACTGGAGTGTATCAACGATGTTCAGCGTTTGGCGGGCCGAATCGCTGCGCTGAGCCAGTTTATCAGCCGCCTCGGGGAGAAGGCTATCCCTTTGTACCAAATGCTGAGGAAGACAGAAAATTTCGTCTGGAGTCCAGCTGCTGATGAGGCATTTGAGGACCTGAAGCGGCAGTTAGCCAATCTGCCTGTTCTTGCAGCTCCGGTCGACAAGGAGCCACTATTATTATACGTAGCGGCTAATGCTCGGGTAGTTAGCGTGGCTATCATGGTGGAGCGCAAAGAGGCAGGCAAGGAATATCCGGTTCAGCGGCCGGTTTATTATATCAGTGAGGTGCTGATTGAATCCAAGCAAAGGTATCCGCATTGGCAGAAGCTGGTCTATGGTGTTTTTATGGCCAGTCGAAAGTTGAAGCAATATTTTCAAGGGCACCCCATCACAGTGGTCAGTTCAGCTCCCTTGGGTGATATTATACAGAATCAGGAGGCGACTGGCCGGATTGCCTAGTGGGCTATAGAGCTGGGGCCGCACGGACTGAAGTACGTGCCTCGGACGGCAGTGAAGTCTCAAGCACTTGTTGATTTCATCAATGATTGGACGGAATTACAAGCACCGGAGGAGAAGCCGGATCACACATATTGGACTATTCATTTTGACGGATCCAGGCAATTGGAAGGCTCGGGGGCTGGAGTGGTATTAACTTCCCCGCAAGGTGATAAGTTTTGTTATGTTCTCCGCTTAATGTTCCCTTGTACTAATAATGCAGCTGAGTATGAAGCCTTGCTCCATGGTCTGCGGATGGCTAAAGAGATGAATTTAAGCCGGGTTAAGTGTTTTGGTGACTCGGACCTAGTGGCTCAACAGGTGTCTGGCACTTGGGATTCTAAAGACCCGCTCATGGCTGCATATCGTCGGGAAGTGGATAATATTGCAGGTTGTTTCAAGGGTTATCAAGTGGATCATGTGGACCGTCGGAAGAATGAAGCGGCGGATGCTTTAAGTCGGTTGGGCTCTCAGCGTAAACCGGTTCCGCCTAACGTCTTTTTGGATGTGTTGCACAATCCGTCAGTCAAGCTCCCAAGTGAAGCGGATTTGGCTATTCCTGATCCGGAGTCCCAATTGGTGGCAGCCCTGCGTGTTATTCCGGATTGGACAGTTCCTTATCTTGCGTACATGACAAGGGGGGAGTTGCCAGAGGATGAGATTCTGGCCAGGCAGATAGTCCGGCGATCCAAGTCTATGACGTTTGTCAAGGGTGAATTACATCATTGCAGTGTATCAGGGGCGTTTCAACGTTGTGTTTCTCCTGAGGAAGGCCGTGAAATCTTAAGAGAAATCCATGAAGGGGATTGTGGGCACCACGCCAGTTCAAAGTCTCTGGTTGCAAAGGCGTTTCGTCACGGGTTCTACTGGTTGACAGCACATGCTGACGCGGAGGACTTGGTTAAACGGTGTGATGGATGTCAGAAATTTTCAAGGCGTGCTCATGTGCCGGCTCAGGAATTGAGGATGATCCCAATAACATGGCCGTTTGCAACTTGGGGCCTAGACATGGTTGGACCTTTTAAAAGATCCAAGGATAACAAAACTCACCTTTTGGTGGCAGTTGATAAATTTACCAAGTGGGTTGAAGCAGAGCCTGTCAGCAAGTGTGATGCAGCAACAGCGGTACAGTTCATCAAGAAGGTGATTTTCCGGTTTGGTTTTCCACACAGTATCATTACTGATAGTGGTACCAATTTATCCAAGGGCGCTATGAAGGAGTTCTGTGAACGTGAGCACATCCGACTTGATGTGTCGTCAGTGGCACACCCCCAGTCCAATGGACAGGCAGAACGAGCTAATCAGGAAATCTTGCGAGGCGTCAAACCCCGGCTTTTGGTCCCATTGCAAAGAACACCAGGATGTTGGGTTGAAGAGCTACCATCTGTATTATGGAGTATCAATACTACGCCAAACCGGTCCACAGGATACATGCCATTTTTCATGGCCTATGGAGCAGAGGCAGTTCTCCCTAGTGACATCCGGCACGATTCGCCTCATGTGGCAGCTTATGTTGAGGCAGACAATGAGACAGCACGACAAGATGCTTTGGCCCTATTGGACGAGGAGCGTGATATAGCGGTTGCCCGTTCGGCGATTTACCAGCAAGATCTTCGTCGCTATCACAGTCGCCGGGTTAGAACCAGAACTTTTCAAGAAGGAGATTTGGTGCTTCGATTCATCCAAGATCAAACGGATATGCACAAGTTATCCCCACCTTGGGAGGGACCTTTCGTAGTCAGCAAGAATCTGCACAACGGGTCGTATTATCTGATTGATATTCGAGAGCATCAAGACTCACGTACATCAGAGGAGGAGACCAGCAGACCGTGGAATATAGGTCATCTTCGGCCTTACTATACTTGAGCCATTGGCTCTATCTATGTACATATCATGACAATGTATATATTATCTTTGATATATCAAACCGAAGCCTCAGCTGAAGCGGGGTCTCTGTTTGTCTCATCATGCGAGGTTACACGGAGTGGTTCTGTTTAAAGCGGCCTCCGGTTTACCCCTTGACATTTGTTTTTATATATCACTGGGGGCCTTGGTCGTGTCCGAACCAACGAACACCCTTTTATAGGCGACAGCCACCAGATCATTTGGGGACTTGGTCAAGTTGGAACCAGTCACGCCTCTTGGTCGGCCTAAGGCCACAAAATCACTTGGGGGCATGGTCGGGCCCGAGCCATTGCCACGCCTCTTGATCTGGCATATATGCCACGAGTCATTTGGGGACCTGGCTGACCTGAATCATTGTCACTCCTATTGGGGGCCTTGATCCTGTCCGACCATGATAATGCCATCTGAACAGCTCAGTATAGCATATTTTTGCAAATGGTTTTTATTATTACTTTTGCTTCCATGTTGTTTTCATGGTTTGTTCGTTTTTTGCTTTTGTTGGATTTCTTTATGTCAACAAGTATTTTTTTTTTGCGGTTCAGCCAATGATTTTTGATCCCCCTTCTAATCCGGAGGATTCTGCCCGGTTTACCTTTTCCCTGTTAACATCATGGAGTAACCAGGGGGCTCGTATTAAGTCAGTACGGTTTGTACGGGGGCTACTTTCTCCCTTTTTGACGGTAATGGTTTATAAAAACCGCCGCTTCAGGTTTGGATAAGCCAGCCTTATACCCAAACATGTTCAAATTTTTCTGATTGCAGGAAATATGAGTTAAAGTTTTTCAAGCAAAAAGCTTCAGTACTTATGCATGAAGGCATATTCCAGGCAGAAGTTTTATTATCCTATTACAAGGCAGCATGGTGCCCAGACAAAATCATTGTTTTTGTGGAAGGATGTTGCAAATAGCTCTTCAAACCAACTTCCGGTTCAAGCCTGCTCCTCATCCTCCGCCGCTTCAGCTTCCTCGTCTCTACCCATTGGCTGGAAATCAACAGTGGTCCAGTCGATTCCCATTAAAGCTTGGAAAATAGCCTCTTCATGGATCAGGGAAGACGGTTCAATATCAGGGGCGTAAGTGTGCTTACGGATTGGAGGAATCAGATTCTCCGCTTCAACAGTTGGGGCAGGCACTCGCTTGTTTTGATTATTATATTGCGCTTGATAATGTGTCAAATCTACCTCTTCAGCTAGCTGGCAAGCCAGAGGGCGCACTGCACGGTTTATGGCCCTTAAATATTCTTCGTTGAATTCAGAGCCATCTTCTTTAAGACTGGGATAGCCTTGAGCTGCTTCCACAGGATCAAAGTCGGGCACCCATGCCTTTGCCCGAATTAAGGCATTGATGGCTCCGGTTCGGGCAGCGGATTTTTTCAGCTCCTCAATCCGGGCTGGAAGCATTGACAGCTTGCTAAGAGTGTCCTGGATTAAAGAGGGCGCCGGGTTGTTGTGAGAAGCTGTGGTGATGATCCGTTGGGCTCCGGTATACAATTGTTCTACCAAGGTGTAGGCAGCTTTCAATTTCTTCAGCACATCATTTCCTAAGTGCCCAATACGTGTGCCTACAACAGGATTGGAATGGTCTCAAACCAGACTTACGATACAGCAGATTCAAATTCATCACAGAAGTTACAAGGAGCTTACCAAAGATTGCAGCAGTCATGGAGTGTATTTGCCGCTGTACGGCCGTCAGTTCATCCACCACCGGTTTAAGGGCCGCTTCAGCATTTTCTGCTCTTTTGGTTAAACCGGCCTTCTCAGTGGCCCAGTCAGCCCGCTCTTTCTTGAAATTTTCTTTCAGCCGTTCAGCAGTGCTCAAAGCGCTGGTTAATTCTTGCTTGGCCTTATATGTTATAGCTTGCTGGGTCTTCAGGGCCTCCTGCAAATCGGCAATCCGGTCCTCCTTGATTTTAATCTCAGCCTGCATACATATGGCATTTTAAAGCTTTGCACAGGCGAGCCAAGAAATTGAAGTATCAACCACATAACAAAGTTATATGCCTGATACTTGGGGGCTAATGTACCTTCAATTTTTTGTATGTTGCTCGATTACAAAGTCCCAAGCACAATACAAGTATTCAACTTGGCACTTGGGGGCTAATGGCTATTTGATCAAGTCATGTTCTAAGGACAGCTTTTTATTTTTTAGCCCCAGTTTGCTTATGCTAAACCGGCCCTCGAGGGTTATGCCGACGGATTTCAAATATATATATATATATATATATATATATATATTCAGGATCAAGTCCCGGTTTGACCAAAGTCACAAACCGGCCCTTGGGGGCTACTGGGATGAATGCAATGGCAGAAAAGAAAGATGGAATTTACCTCAAATTTATCCCTCATCATTTTGACCAGACCAGCTTCACAGTCACGACTAGTGTAAAGCCGGTTTAAATAGCCAGAGTGAAGATCTTGAGCATTCAGAGCGGCATATGTTTCTAATTCAACATCCCATTTTCCTTTGTTCAAAGGGGAAGAATCCTCTTTGATGGTATGCCTGGTAAGGGTGGCAGGATTCCCGGGTTCAGAACGGCCTACACCGGTAATCACAACATCATCATCTTTTGACTCACCGGTTTGGTTTGGTGCGGCTGTTTTGTCAGCAGGAGTGTGGGATTTTTCAATCTGGACAGAGCTGGCAGGCGGATCAGCAGACGCTGGAGTATTAATAAGACCTTCTTCAGGGATAACGTCGTTTTGCAGAGGAGGATCATTGGGGATATCTTCAGAAGTAAACATTTCACGATCCGGCGCTTGGTCATGTTCTGGGGCCACATTTGCTTCAGCCGCTCTATCCAGGCGGGCCTTCTTGCTTGGCTTCGGTTTAGCCCTGAAAGAAAGATAAAAATTAAGGAAAAGTGTAAACCATTGCGCCGTATACTGGAAGCATATGTTCGGTTTAACTTACCCAGCAACTGTTTTCAAAGGTGGTAGCTGGGTGGCCGACGATTCACCAGATGATGAATGAGAAGTGACCTGATAATCGGAGTCGGATGGATTAAGTGGTTGACGGAAGAAACCCGTTTTATGATTTAAATCAATAAAAAGGTCGGAGACCTCGGAGCGGCGTTTTCGAATCGGACTGTTTGGTAAACCGGCAGAGGTAACTACCTGGCCACTGTGCCGGGTTGTGCGGCGAGCTTCGTGTTGCTGGGTCTTCATAAGAAATTGGGAATCCAGATAAGCAAGAGGATGAGAGAATTTAATTTTCCGGTTTGGCCGGCGAAATTTTGGCAAAGGCAGGATTTCTGAATCAGAAGAAAGAATGGTTACCTCAACGAAACCCGCGTTGCTGGCTTCAGCATCATCCTGGCAAGCATTATCATCAATAAGGCGTGTAAAAAGCAAGCCAAGTGAATCAAGTTCTACCTCAAGATCCGGATTACCCACATCATCGCCAATGGGTGGGTCAGATGAAGCGGTGGTTTTTCTCTTATGAGCTGGTTTCTTGATAACCTTGGTCTTCGGCCGGGTTGGCCGTCCTGCCTTCTCCATTTTGTCTTGAGGAAGTTTCTTACTCCAAAACGGATTATCACCCTGGATCAGCAGCAATTAAACGTTGAACGTATAAAATAGTAAACCGGTTCAACAATAGAGCAATTAAAATATTACCGCTGGCGGTTTGTTGGTGGTGTAGTAAGGAAGCAGACCGGTTTGAGCACAGAGGTGCTCCGGTTCATTCAGCATCTTTTTCACAGATTCTGTGACTTCGTCCTCAGGAAGTTGGATTTTAGTGTGTCGGAGTGGGTCATCGATAATATCAGTATACTCACACATCAAATTTGGGCGCCGGCTTAGAGGCAAAATGCTCCATGATATCCAGCAGCGTGCAAGGTCTATTCCTGTTAAACCATTTGCCATGAAGGCCCGGAGCTTGGACAGTTGAGGAGCATATTTAATTCTCTCCTTGGCGCTTAGCCTTTGTGGAAAAGGGTGAGTATTGTTGAGCCGTTCCGGACGGAAGCCAGGCAAGGGATTTTCATTGGCAGGAGATGTATCCTTGCAATAAAACCAAGTTACGTTCCATTCTTTGGGGTGCGTATGGAGTCTGACGTGAGGGTAGGTGATTTCTTTCCTCTTCTGAATGGCCATACCGCCCAGCTCGGTATTAGGGCCGTCAGTGAATTCAGTACGACGGTTCAGATGAAAGAGATCTCTAAATAACTCGACTGAAGGCTCCTCTTGAAGATATGCCTCAGAAAGTACTTGAAAATGACATAGATTGGTGATGGAGTTGGGGCCGATATCCTATGGACGGAGTTGAAAGTTGGCTAACACATCCCGGTAAAATTTGGAGCCGGGCGGTTTGAAGCCCCGGGCCATATGATCTGTGAAGACCATGACCTCTCCTTCCTGGGGCGTAGGAGGACATTCATCTCCGGGAACCCTCCAATGAATCGTGTCTTTGTTATCCAAACCGCCAATCAGGACTAGATCGTTCAGCTGTGATTCTGTGACACGGGAGGGAACCCAGTTGCACGCGTACACTTGTTTGGCCATGACGAGATCTACAAGAAATAAGTGATCCGGTTCCAGAACATGCCGGATGAAACGGTGTTGATCGAATTACGGTAAACCGGAGGCAGTACCCATAAACCGGTCTTCTACAATGCAGCATCAGATGGATTCTGGCGGTTCAACCAGCGGACTAATGACATATATACTGGTCTAGCAATTTTTTCTATATGGTGAAGTTAAACCGCCTGGCCTAAGCATCAGAAGCAATTGAAACTATGGATAACTGGTTATGCAGAAACAAGTTTCACAAAATTATGTTACAGCCGCGGATCTAAAGCAAGCTCATAAAAACAGGAAATATTTCGAAGACTAAGGCGGAAACAGAAGTGAACCATCGAGCAGATATGTGCAGGAGATTTATGAGCTTGGATGAGAAATAGCAAGCGGTTACTAAAGGGATCGCTATTAAGCACAGCAAGAGTTCACAGATGCATTCAAGGACAGAGAACAGCCATGAACGCGCAATGAACATAACAAGAACATGGAACCCTAAGAACAGATCTAGGTTAAGAAGGAGAGAGGACTTGCCGGTAACGGAGAAGATGCGGAAAGACGCCGCAACACTCTGGTACGTTCAGGTTGATGCAGCGGCCCGAGATGAGGCAGAGGTCGACGATGGTGGCGGAGCTGCAGAGCCGACGACGTGAGGAACAAGACGAAGAAGGGACGAAGGGGAAGAGAAAGGAAATGACCCTTCGGTTTTATTTATAAGGCAGCCGACCTAGGTCAAACGCGCGAATCCAGGAGCTGTCATTAAGAGGGCATTATGAATTTCGTGATGACGTCATGCCAGTTTACAGTAACCAAAACTGATGACGTCATGCCGGTTTACAGCAACTAAAAATAATGACGACATGGAGATTTTCCAATTAACAGAAGATATCCGAGACGCAAGATGGTGTGAAGGATTGACATGAACCAGTTCAAATCAATCTGGGGCCTAATGTTGGGGATATTACCACTAGGTATAAACCATCTTACTTGGGCCGGGTTAACTTCATTAGTGGTGTAAACAGATGAAGGCCCAAGTCCTGTAGACGGTTAGAACATATAGCCGTAAACCGGCCGCATGTATGGCTTGTGTTGTAAGTAAGGAATAGAAAGATAGCAACCGGAGTACGAGTATGAACCGGTTAGGACTCTATGGACCGACGGGTGCCACCCGTGTATATAACGGGGCGACCCGGTGGCGGTTCAGGAGAGATAACGACAACTCGAGCCTAGGCGAAGCTTGTTTGCTCCCTAGCCATCGAGATCATATCAATTTCACCACAACTAGATGTAGGCTGTTACCTTCATCGAAGGGGCCAAACTAGTATAAAACCCTCGTGTCTTTGTGTCCGCTTTAACCCCTTCAAGTAAACTCGTAGCGATGGCTCCACGACTAAGTCCTTTCGCTAGGACACCTGTCGTGACAAATCCACGACAGGCGCCGCCTTGACGGTCTTCCCACCCCCTCCTTGGCCTGGGTCCCTTCGGGACGATACCTCGGTGTCACTCACGTGTTTGGGGGAGGGGGCCATCGGGGGTGTCCCGCTGTCCATAGCATCCGAGCCCAGTGAATCCTCTGATGAGGAATGTTCGGTGGGGACCTGGCCGGACTGCAAAGAAGACACGAGGCAATGCGTTAAATGATGTACGATAGTGAGTTTGGATACACAAACATGTCCGGGCTTTATATACTCACGATTTCACGAGGGACTAGACCCTGGGATCCCACTCCGGGCTGCTGTCGGCAGTGGTGGCGGATTCCTCCAGAAGGGGAGCCTTACCCTTCTTAGGCGACTCAGCCTCCAAGTATGTGGAGGTCGTCCGTTTCTTCCTCCCCCTTGCTGGGGGGGAGGGTCGGCTTTCCTCCTCTTCCTCGTCCTCTCTGGAGGAAGAGAGGGCCTCGGAGTCTTCGGATATTGTATCCAAAGTGCCTTGGCGACGAAGGCCGCCCCTGGTCTCTTTGGCCTCTTTCTCGGTTTTCTCCTTCGGCACCTTATAAGGCGCAGGGACCAGCATCTTCGTCAGAAGTGGGCCGACTGGTTCTTCTAGCAGCGGGGCCGGGTAGTAGATCCGCCCCGCCTTCTTCGTCCAGCCCTAGGAGAGTTGTGGGAAAATACATTAGGCGTTTCCCTTGGATTATGCTTATATAGCATACAACTTGCTAAGATACGAAGACCTACCAAACTCACGGGTCGGGACAGTTGGTACCCGTGGTCCTCGGCTGAATCCGGCCACGACTTGCCGGACTTAAAGAGCACCTTCCAGATATCTTTGTGCAATGAGCCAAAGAACCCTAGCAGGGTCTGGTGATTGGCCGGGTCGAATTCCCATAAATTGCAAGCCCGGTGTTGACAGGGGAGAATCCGGTGAACTAACATCACCAGGACTATGTTGACAACTTTGATATTCTTGTCTTCCATGTTGGAAATATGCCCTAGAGGCAATAATAAATTATTATTATTATATTTCCTTGTTCATGATAATTGTCTTTTATTCATGCTATAATTGTGTTATCCGGAAATTGTAATACATGTGTGAATACATAGACCATAACATGTCCCTAGTAAGCCTCTAGTTGATTAGCTCGTTGATCAACTGATAGTTCTGGTTTCCTTACTATGGACATTGGATGTCATTGATAACGGGATCCCATCATTAGGAGAATGATGTGATGAACAAGACCCAATCCTAAGCATAGCACAAGATCGTGTAGTTCGTTTGCTAGAGCATTTCCAATGTCCAGTATCTTTTCCTTAGACCATGAGATCGTGTAACTCCCGGATACCGTAGGAGTGCTTTGGGTGTACCAAACGTCACAACGTAACTGGGTGACTATAAAGGTACACTACAGGTATCCTCGAAAGTGTCTGTTGGGTTGACACGGATTGAGACTGGGATTTGTCACTGCGTATGACGGAGAGGTATCTCTGGGCCCACTCGGTAATGCATCATCATAATGAGCTCAAAGTGACCAAGTGTTTGGTCATGGGATCATGCATTACGGTACGAGTAAAGTGACTTGCCGGTAACAAGATTGAACGAGGTATTGGGATACCGATGATCGAATCTCGGGCAATTAATGTACCGATTGATAAAGGGAATTGTATACGGGGTTACTTGAATCCTCGACATCGTGGTTCATCCGATGAGATCATCGAGGAGCATGTGGGAGCCAACATGGGTATCCAGACCCCGCTGTTGGTTATTGACCGGAGAGTCGTCTCGGTCATGTATGCGTGTCTCCCGAACCCGTAGGGTCTACACACTTACGGTTCGGTGACGCTAGGATTGTAGAGATATTAGTATGCAGTAACCCAAAAGTTGTTCGGAGTCCCGAATGAGATCCCGGACGTCACGGGGAGTTCCGGAATGGTCCGGAGGTGAAGAGTTATATATAGGAAGTCAGGTTTCGGCCATCAGGAAAGTTTCAGGGGGTCACCGGTATTGTACTGGGACCACCGGAAGGGTCCCAGGGGTCCACCGGGTGGGGCCACCTATCCCGGAGGGCCCCATGGGTTGAAGTGGGAGGGGAACCAGCCCCTGGTGGGCTTGTGCGCCCCCCCCCCTTGGGCCCCCCTGCGCCTAGTGTTGGAAACCCTAGGGGTGGGGGCGCCTCCACCTGGCTTGGGGGCAAGCCACCCCCTTGACCGCCGCCCCCCCATGGAGATTGCATCTCCTAGGGCCGGCACCCCCCTAGGGGCCCTATATAAAGAGGGGGTAGGGAGGGCAGCCGCACCCATGCTCTTGGCGCCTCCCTCTCCCTCTGCTACACCTCTCCCTCTCGTAGAGCTTGGCGAAGCCCTGCCGAGATCGCTGCTGCATCCACCACCACGCAGTCGTGCTGCTGGGTCTCCATCAACCTCTCCTACCCCCTTGCTGGATCAAGAAGGAGGAGACGTCTTCCCCAACTGTACGTGTGTTGAACGCGGAGGTGCTGTCCGTTCAGGACTAGGATCATCGGTGATTTGGATCACGACGAGTACGACTCCCTCAACCCCGTTCTCTTGAACGCTTCCGCTCGCGATCTACAAGGGCATGTAGATGCACTCCTCTCTCTCATTGCTAGATGAACTCATAGATAGATCTTGGTGAAGCGTAGAAATTTTTTATTTTCTGCAACGTTCCCCAACATTCCATACCCTTCACACGCACCTGGAGCACCGCCAACTCATCTGGAGAAGACCAGTTCAGGCCCTTCTTGGGACAGGACGTAAGCCACAGTGGAGCTCCGGATCAGAATTCGGGAGCTGCGAACCATTTTGTGCCGCGTGGCTCAGTGACGTAGAACCACTGCTGTTGCCACCCTTTGACGGAATCATTCAAGGTACCTGATGACCATGTGACGTCGGGCATCTTGCTCACCATGGCTCATCCTCACTCAGCGTGTTCGCCGCTCACCACCTTGGGCTTCACATTGAAAATCTTCAGCCATAATCCAAAGTGTTGAGAGATGCATAGGAAGGCCTCGCACACAACGATGAATGTCGAGATGTTGAGGAAGATATTGGGGGATAGATCATGAAAATCGATCCCATAGTAATACATAACACCGTGAACGAACGGGTGGAGGGGAACCCTAGCTCGCGGACAAAGTGGGGGAGGAACACGACCCTCTCATGGGGTTCCAGAGTAGGGACAATCTGTCCCACTGTCGGAAGGCGGTGGCCGATCTTCTTGGCCAGGTACCCGGCCTCCCGAAGTTTCTTGATATCCTTCTGCTGGACGGTAGAGGCCATCCACTTGCCACCTTCTCCAGATCCGGACATTTTCGGAGGGCCTTTGTGGGCGGAGAGGGTGAATGCTTGGGCGCTGGAGCTCGAGCGAGAGAGAATGGATGAGCAGAGGAAGAAGAAGGCGTGGGTGAAAAAGGGGAATCCTTATCTCCTTATAAAGGCAGCAGGGATCGTGAACCTCCCCACTTACCTTGTAAACTCTCTTATTCCCCAAGCGCCTTGTTAATGGCACGGTTGGGTTATCCCCACCCGTATTGATAAGAATCCCGTGATAAGGGGACACGATCTCTGCTTTGACAAGACGTGCCAATAAAACCGCTTCGCAAGGTGTCACGTTATGGAAAAACTGTCAGCAGATTAGACTCGTGGAATATTGTACTCTCTACGGAGGTATGTGGAATTTATTTTGCAGAGCCGGACACGATTCTTGTGTTCAAGATCTACTTTGGAGTATTCGGAGAAGGAACCCGCCTTGCAATGCCGAAGACAATCTGCGCGCCGGACTCACCGTCATTGAAGCCTGGTTCAGGGGCTACTGAGGGAGTCCTGGATTAGGGGGTCCTCGGACAGCCGGACTATATACTTATGCTGGACTGTTGGACTATGAAGATACAAGATTGAAGACTGCGTCCCGTGTCCGGGTGGGACTCTCCTTTGCGTGGAAGGCAAGCTTGGCAATTCGGATATGTAGACACTACTAGGGAAAACCCTATACACAGAACTTTAGCAGTAGGATGGGTCAAAAAAGCACGCTCGTGCTAATTAGCAGTAGCGCGCCTGAGGTAATCATGCTGCAGATAAAGATCTAGTAGTAGCGCGTCTTGCCGTACACACGTTACTACTAAAATTCCCACGGCTTAGCCCATAGGCTACACATAGTAGTAGCGATCTATGACGAACTGCGCTACCGCTACGTTGTTTGTAGCAGCGCGTTTTAATATAAACTCGTTGCTGCTAAAGGTTATAAAATTAAATGGAAAGAAAATGGAAAGGTAATTGAAAATGAAAGATATAGAATAAGGTGAAAGGAAACAAATAAAATGTGAAGAAAACTAAATGAAAAAGGGAAAAAAGAGAAAGGAGTAGCAATAGCGTGTATCAGAGAACGCGCTGTAGCTAAGATAGCAGCAGCGCTTTTCCCGGAACACGCTACTGCTACTTCTGACTTAACCACGGGGTTCGTCCTTCCCCATGCCACTTTCCCCCAAATCGAACTCTCTCCACTCCCGCCGCCGCCGTTACCCGTCGACCGCCGCGCGCTCTCCGCACCCTCTATGCCGTTCCGACCCCCGACCTCAACGCCGCCCCCGCCCCCGACCTCAACGCCGCCCCGGACGCCGCCCCGACCCCAGATTCAACGC
>LT934122.1:34723237-34739976 GCA_900231445.1 Triticum turgidum subsp. durum
GCCATCCACCGCGCGCCAGAGCCCCGACCCCGACCTCGACGGCGCCCTGCCCCTCCCTCGTCGCAGGCACCCGAGGTGAGCACGCCCGCTCCTCCCTCTCCCCTACCTCTGCCTAGGGTTTCTTTATATTTTAGTTGCATATTAAGTTTATTTTTATTTATAGTAAGTTTATTTTAGTTGCATATTAAGAACTAGGTACTAATTAGGTACTAGAATATTTTTATTTATAGTAAGTTTATTTTTAGTAAGAACTAGTTGAATTAATAGAACTAGTTAGTAAGAACTTGTTTCTATTTTTTAGTTAACGCAATTTTTCCCGCCTCGACGTGCATGATGCCTATCCCGCATCCTCGTCGTCGAGTCGGCGGAGGACGATACCTGCTTGACCAGATCGGCCATGTCCAGGACTGGGCTCCGCCGGGGTGGTACTGGGAGGTGCTACCTACCGGGGGGCGCAGGTTGGTGAGGAGCCAGCCTGTCGTTGACCCGAACCTTCTTTGGTGGCGGTCGCATGGGCCAGTGACGATCGAGAGGCTCGAGGACTCCGCGGAGGTGGTGCGTCACCGTGTCAGTGAGGAGGACGCGCACGTCCGTCGCTACTTGTTTGCGTTGGAGCACAGGCCGTTCTCCAATACCTGGCAGGTTCTCCGGGGATCTCACTGGAGCTATGATCCCGTGATGGTTCCTTCTCTGTGGGAGTCCACCACCCGCGCCGATACCCGTCATGTGCTAGGGTTTTAGTTGTATTAGTGATGTTATATGTATGACACTATTCGTGATGTATTAGTGATAATATTCGACGATGTACGGACGTATGAGATGATTTACTTTTGCTTATTGAATGCATGCTAATTTGAGTCCTATAAGATATTTTGAAATGTATATCTTGTGTTGCTCAATATCCAAGTGGCCCGTCTTGTTTGCAGGTTACACCTCCGAGTGGCCTATGTTTTGCCGGAGTGTTGATTCATTTCCGTTCCGGCAAATTTCAGGCGCTCGATATGTCCTATTTTAGCAAAGGTCATGCTGGATATTTCCGTGAATTTTGGCATGACTTGTGCCAGAATATGTAGGAAATATCGAGTGCCCCGGATTTGTGTGTTGAGTATCTTGGTAGTTGTCTTCGATCGATTTTCAATTAATGTGTTAACTATGAACATAGGAAATGTCTGACGACGAAAAGGATTTCGGTATTTGCAAATACTACGAAGACGAGCGCGGCCTGTGCGACGGAATCTTCCTAGATGATGATAGGCGCTTCAGCATCAAGCTGGTCGAGAACTTCGAAGTGGATACAGTAATTAACAGCGACAAGTCTTTTTTCGTAATTAAGCATGACATCTGCTTCATTTGCTTCCACTTATTTTTTCTTTACTATTCTACTAGCATATCCCCTGCCATGCAAGAGTTTTTGTATTGGATAAGATAGGTTTCAGTCATAGTATGGAGGAAAAGAAAGTTTACTTGAAGACCGAGCATGGTTATATTTTCCATGCAAAACTGTACAATTTAGACGACTACACCTATTTTGGATGCAAAACATGGCGAGCACTATGCAAGAATTATGCATTTGAGCCTGATATGGTTATGACCTTTGATATTCGTCCAGAAGATGATATTGAAGGTAATATCGACATCTGGGTCGATGTGCAGACGCCTCCAGTTATACCATTTATGTAAGTTTCTCAACCATATTTATGTCTTTGATATTGTTTATTCAAAAATAGTTGACAACTAATTTGTATTGTCAGCTTATTTCGGTGCAAGCAAACATGTCCAGCACTTGGTAGACAGGACCGCATACTGTCCTGGGGCTGAACTCAACTGCGAGGAGCTCAGTCATTATGTTTCATGGCTTGAGGATCTTGATACTGTCAAGAAAAATTTTCTTCCTGCATTTAGAAATGTTAGTACTGAAAATGTGCGACCAATAGTGTTTGTAATGAACTACGGTCACATCTATTTAGGAAGGATGGTAAGATTTTTACTATTTGTCATCAGTGCATCTTTTCCATACATTATTTTTGAAACTAAACTTCATCGCTAAGTATGTTAACATATGATGTTCTTCAACAGGGACTCCCGATGAATGTTGTGCCTTATGGGATCGAGACTAAAGGTACCATGAGTATTATCAGCTTACGGCCAAGATATCCTACAGATTACTTTAGTGCATTCAAGATTAGTGACGGATGCTTAATAGTGCAAGACTGGACCAAATATGTGATGGGGGAGCGCAAAGAAGTACTAGGGGGCAGCAAATAGATGTGCTACCAACGATTAGGAGACAGGTTATTTGGATGCTCCAGCTTGATCAAGGAGGAGAGCTATACATGTTTTATGTTATTTTACCTAAGAGAGAGCAGCAGGAGTGATTAGCTAGCTAGAAATGAGATTGAGGATGATGATGTGCTACACTATATTACTATGATGATAAAATAGCTAGTGTTGGTGGTAATGACTATGATGATTATTATTAGCTAGTGTTAGTGGTGATTAAATAAATACTGTTTTTTAGACAGAAATAAATACTGTTGGTGGTAATGACTATGAGGATGATTAAATAGCTTGTGCTGGCGGATTAGATTCAAGTGGAGGCAACATGTGGTGAACATCGAAAGTACTACTAGTCCAAACTAGATCAAGTTTGGATTAGTAGTATACGTTTGACATGCACCACATATTGCCTCCACTTGAACCTAATCCACCTTCATTTGACACACTGTTATGGACATAATGATGTAAACCTCATAATTGGTATTGTACCAATATTTGTACGATGGCGCATAAATACACTAAAAATAAAAAAAATAAAAAAATGTACTAGTAGCGATGGACAGAAAACACGCTGCAAGTAGTTACCTTAGCAGCAGCGTGGTACCGAACAAACGCTGCAGCTATTTGTCCTAGCAGTAGCGCGGGCAGGCACGCGCTACTGCTAAGCAATAGCTGTAGCGCCTTATTAGTAGCGCGCCCTCCTGCGCTACTAGTGAGCACAAAACCTGCGCTACTGCTAGGGTTTTCCCTAGTAGTGAGATTCCTTTCTTTATAACCTACTCTGTGTAACCCTAGACCCCTCCGGTGTGTATATAAACCAAAGGGTTTAGTCCATAGGACAAGAACAATCATAATCATAGGCTAGATTCTAGGGTTTAGCCTCTACGATCTTGTGGTAGATCAACTCTTGTAATACTCATATCATCAAGATCAATCAAACAGGAAGTAGTGTATTACCTCCATAGAGAGGACCCGAACCTGGGTATACATCGTGTCCCCCACCTCCTGTTACCATTAGCCTTAGACGCACAGTTCGGGACCGCCTACCCGAGATCCTCCGGTTTTGACACCGACAGTCATGTCTGCATGATTCTCGAACCCGTAGGGTCTACACACTTAAGGTTCGGTGACTCTAGAGTTGATATGGGAATTAGTATGCAGTTACCGAATGTTGTTCGGAGTCCTGGATGAGATCTCCCATGTCACAGGAGTTCCGGAATGGTCCGGAGGTAAAGATTTATATATGGTAAGTCCAGTTTTAGTCACCAGAATAATTTCAGGGGTTATCGGTATTGTATCGGTACCACCGAAAGGTGTCTCAGGGTCTGCCGGGTGGGTCCACCTGCCACGGGGTACTTAGTGGGCTGAACAAGGGTGGGAACCATCCCCCTAGTGTGATGGTGCACCCCCCCAGGGCCCAAGGTGCCTAGGGTTGAAAACCCTAGGGGGTGAGGGCGCCTCCCACCAACTTGGGGGGCAAGCTCCCCTCCTTGCCCCCCCCCTAGATGAGATCTAAGGGGGACGGCCCCCTCTCCCCTTCCCCCTATAAATAGTGAGGGGGTGGGAGGGCTACCATACCCTCCCCCTGGCGCAGCCCTCCCCCTCTCCAACTCCACCTCCTCCTCCGTAAGTGTTTGGCGAAGCCCTGCTAGAAAACTGCAAGCCCCCCCACCACGCCGTCGTGCTTCCGGAGCTCTCCCTCAACTTATCCTCTCCCCTTGCTGGATCAAGAAGGAGGAGACGTCCCCGGGTTGTACGTGTGTTGAACACGGAGGCGCCGTTAGTTCAGCGTTAGATCAGATCTTCCACGATTTGAATTGTCGCGAGTACGACTCCCTCATCCGCGTTCTAGTAACGCTTCCGCTTAGCAATCTTCAAAGTATGAAGATGCTCATTCTCTTCCTCTTTTGTTGCTAGAATCTCCATAGATTGATCTTTGTGATGCGTAGAAAATTTTGAATTATTGCTATGTTCACCAACACATAAAGCCTTAGCCATGTTTCTTAATGTTATCCGAGCTCGCTCGTGCACTTTGGGCAGCTCTTGTAGCAGGTCAGCTTGGAATCAAGACACTTCTCCTTCGGGACGTCCGGTTAGCACACCTACATATGCAAACTTGTCAAAATTTCAAATAGGAGACCTTGTGGAAGATAAGTTAAAGAGCATACTGAATAGCCCGCCTTTCAACTTCTTATTCTCCTTCAAAGCATCCGATAATTGGGCACTTAAATACTTCAGTTCTTCGGGTTGCTTGATATTGGCATCCTGTAGTTTGTTCTTCTCATTAATGGTCCGCGTCAGTACATGTTGACCAGCGGCCTCTTGCCCTTCGACATGTTGTTTATCCGCTTGAGCAGCCCTTAGCCTCTCCTCAAGTTGATATGTTGATCCTACCAATGAGACAAAAGCATAATTAAGCAACCTCGTTATTGGCATGGAGCCTTATTTCCGAGCTGCCGCCGTACTTACCATCAGGTGCCTTCTTCGATTTCTTCAAATTTTCCAGTTCTGCGGTGGCAGCAGTCAGCCTAGTTCGGCATTCTTCTAGCTCCTTCGATAGAGTGTTATTCCTCTCCGTGAGTAAGTAACAATGTAATGACTCTTAAATAAGTTGGGCCAACTACTTCAAGACTCGGGGCTACTGGCATATGATTACTGAATCTGTGCAAAAAAAATTCTTACCCGCATATTCTTTGAAAGTTGGTGAGTGGCTCCAGCAACTCCATCGAAACTTGGATATAAGCATCCGCTGAGCTGAGAGCATTGAAATCCTCTTCGGTAAAATGTGGGTCACGCATACTCGCTCTCTGCCGCTGGTGACCCATCCCACTCTCCACTTCGAAGTTTGTAACGAATACATTATCGGAATCCTTTGTGAGATGACAATCCAGCATTGCTCCCGCATCCCCTCCATTCCTTGGGGCAGGGTCCGGGCACTAGTGGAAAACAGGGCTTTGGTTCGGGCCTGGCCAGCCCATTAGTCCCGGTTCTTCACGAAACGGGACCCATGCGGGCATTAGACCCAGTTCATGAGCCCAGGGGGTCGGCCGGGGCCTCGTGGGCATTGGTCCCGGTTCGTGTGGACCCACTGGTCCCAGTTCGTGGCACGAACCGGGACCAATGGGCCGCGCTCCTGGCCCACAGACATTGGTACCGATTCATGCCTTGAACCGGTATAGAAGGGTGAATTTAGTCCGGGTTCATGCCACGAACCGGGACAAATAATTTGCCTATATACACCCATCGCCGCGGTAGAGCACTCCATAGTGCTCTGTTTTTTCTGGCCGGTGAGGGTAGGGCAATTGGTTGCTCTAGCTCACCTCCTATGCACATGAGGTGTTCCATGAAATGCCCGAGCCACACTAGTTAAGCTTTATCCTCTCGAAGCTCGACCTTGGAGCTCCATTTTTCCCGAGATTTGTCTAGATTTAGCGGTCCGTCACACCCCGTCCCCATTTTCACTACCGTTGATCACCCACGCCGATCTCGTCACCGACACCATCGTGGTGAGGCTCTTGTTCTTATCTTCTTTAGATAGATACTTGTCTGATTTTCTTACTTTTGACACACATAATTATATATAATGCACGCAGATGAACCGGCAATGGATGTATGGTGACAGACACACCTCCGACTATATTAAGGGCATGCATAATTTTCTCGAGGTGGCTGAGGCAAACAAGCAGAATGGTTTTATGTGTTGTCCATGCCCTAAATGTGGGAATACGAAGTCTTACTCTGACCAGAAAATCCTTCACACCCACCTGCTTTACAAGGGTTTCATGACACACTATAATGTTTGGACGAGGCATGGAGAAATAGGGGTTATGATGGAAGACGGCAAAGAAGAAGAGGACGATGAAAACTATGTGCCCCCTGAATACGGTGATGCTGCAACGGGGGGAGTTGCTGAAGATCAAGAGGAACCAGACGATGTGCCAGATGCTGCAATGGGGGAAGCTGCTGAAGATCAAGAGGAACCAGACGATGTGCCCAAGGATGATGATCTCCGCCGGGTCATTGTCGATGCAAGGACGCAATGCGAAAGTCAAAAGGAGAAGCTGAAGTTCGATTGCATGTTAGAGGATCACAAAAAAGGGTTGTACCCCAATTGCGAAGATGGCAACAGAAATCTGGGTACCGTACTGGAATTGCTGCAGTGGAAGGCAGAGAATGCTGTGCCTGACAAAGGATTTGAGAAGCTACTGAAAATATTGAAGAAGAAGCTTCCAAAGGATAACGAATTGCCTGACAGTGCGTAGGCAACAAACAAGGTCGTATGCCCTCTAGGATTGGAGGTGCAGAAGATACATGCATGCCCTAATGACTGCATCCTCCACCGCGGTGCGTACGAGGATTTGAACGCATGCCCGGTATGCGGTGCGTTGCGGTATAACATCAGACGAAATGACCCTGGTGATGTTGACGGCGAGCCCTGCAAGAAGAGGGTTCCTGCGAAGATGATGTGGTATGCTCCTATAATACCACGGTTGAAATGACTTTTCAGAAACAAAGAGCATGCCAAGTTGATGCGATGGTACAGTGAGGACCGTAAGAAAGACGGGAAGTTGAGAGCACCCGCTGATGGGACGCGGTGGAGAAAAATCGAGAGAGAGTACTGGGCTGAGTTTGCACGTGACCCAAGGAATGTATGGTTTGGTTTAAGCGCGGATGGCATTAATCCTTTCGGGGAGCAGAGCAGCAATCACAGCACCTGGCCCGTGACTCTATGTATGTATAACCTTCCTCCTTGGATGTGCATGAAGCGGAAGTTCATTATGATGCCAGCTCTCATCCAAGTCCCTAAGCAACCCGGCAACGACATTGATGTGTACCTAAGGACATTAGTTGAAGAACTTTTATAGTTGTGGAATGGAAACGGTCTACGTGCGTGGGATGAGCACAGACAGGAGGAATTTAACCTGCATGCGTTGCTGTTTGTAACCATCAACGATTGGCCCGCTCTCAGTAACCTTTCAGGACAGACAAACAAGGGATACCACGCATGTACACACTGTTTAGCTAACACCGAAAGTATATACCTGGACAAATGCAGGAAGAATGTGTACCTGGGCCATCGTCGATTTCTTCTGACCAACCATCAATGTCGAAAGAAAGGCAAGCATTTCAAAGGCGAGGCAGATCACCTGAAGAAGCCCGCCATGCGTACCGGTGATCACGTACTTGCTATGGTCAATGATTTACACGTAATCTTTGGAAAGGGTCCCGACAGACTAGCTATTCCGAGTGACGCTGAGGGACACACACCCATGTGGAAGAAGAATCTATATTTTGGGACCTACCCTACTGGAAAGACCTAGAGGTCCGCTCTTCGATCGACGTGATGCACGTGACAAAGAACCTTTGCGTGAACCTTCTAGGCTTCTTGGGCGTGTTTGGGAAGACAAAAGATACAGCTGAGGCACGGGAGGACCTGCAACATTTGCACGAAAAAGACAACATGCCTCCAAATCAGTATGAAGGTCCTGCTAGCTATGCTCTTACCAAAGAAGAGAAGGAAATCTTCTTTGAATGCCCGCTTAGTATGAAGGTCCCGACTGGCTTCTCATCGAATATAAAGGGAATAATAAATATGGCAGAGAAAAAGTTTCAGAACCTAAAGTCTCATGACTGCCACGTGATAATGACGCAACTGCTTCCGTTTGCATTGAGGGGGCTTCTACCGAAAAACGTCCGATTAGCCATTGTGATGCTATGTGCATTCCTTAATGCAATCTCTCACAAGGTGATCGATCCAGAAATCATACCAAGGCTAAGGAGTGATGTGGTGCAATGTCTTGTCAGTTTCGAGTTGGTGGTCCCAACATCCTTCTTCAATACCATGACGCACGTCCTAGTTCATCTAGTTGACGAGATTGTCTTTCTGGGCCCCGTATTTCTACACAATATGTACCCCTTTGAGAGGTTCATGGGAGTCCTAAAGAAATATGTCTGTAACTGCGCTAGGCCAGAAGGAAGCATCTCCATGGGCCATCAAACAGAGGGTGTCATTCGGTTTTGTGTTGACTTCATTCCTGGCCTTAAGAAGATAGGTCTCCCTGAATCGTGATATGAGGGGAGACTGACTGGAAAAGGCATGCTTGGAGGGGACTCAATAATATGCAGGGACGGATATTCTTGGTCTCAAGCACACTACATAGTTTTACAGAACTTTACCTTGGTGACCCCGTATGTTGATGAACACAAGAACAGTCTGCGCTCCAAACACCCGGAGCAGTGCGACGACTGGATTACATGTGAACACATCAGGACTTTTAGCAGTTGGTTGGAAACACGTCTCAAAGGTGACAACACTGTTTGTGATGAGCTGTACTCGTTGTCCAGGGGACCATCTTCGACTATAATGACTTACAAAGGATACGAGATAAATGGGAATACATTTTACACGATCGCCCAAGATCAAAAGAGCACAAACCAAAAAAGCGGTGTCCACTTTGATGCAGCAACCGAGAGGGGAAATGACACATATTATGGTTACATAGTGGACATATGGGAACTTGACTACAGAGTAGATTTTAAGGTCCCTTTTTTAAATACAAATGGGTCAATCTGTTAGGAGGCGGGGTACAGGTAGACCCATAGTACAAAATGACAACAGTGGATCTGAACAATCTTGGGTACACTGACAAACCGTTCGTCCTAGCCAATGATGTGGCACAGGTTATCACTACTAGGGAAAAGCCTAGCAGCAGCGCGGGTTTTGGGCCTCTCAGTAGCGCGGGGCCAGGCGCTACTAATAAGGCGCTACAGCTAATGTATAGCAGTAGCGCCTGTTGTCCCACGCTACTTCTATACATGAATAGTTGTAGCGCTGTTTAGAAAAGGGCGCTACTGATATTATCTACAGCGATGTTTACCGGGAAGCGCTACTGGTAATGCGGCGCTACTGCTAAATTTCCCCCCTCGCTACTACTAGTTTTATTAGTTTTTTCCTGCATATTTGTTTTTGTATTTGTTTTGTATTTGAATGGGCTTTATACAATAATCTTTAGCATATCATACACATACAAATGTAATCATAGCATATACATACAATTAGTCTCATCAAATCATGTCATCATCATAATCATCATCCAACACAAAGTGGTCTCTTGTCATCATCTCGAAAATAGCAATACAAGTCCTCGATTACTTACAAATACATCATTATCCATCTAAACAATGGTATACATGAGAAGAGCTATCACTTTGAGTACATGAGTACGTATCCCTCTCTCGCATTAGCGTGAACCTAAACTAACTACTGCCTGTTGCTCGGAAGCCAGAAACTGGTACACCTGGGCCTGACACTCCGGCCACTCGTCGTATATATACTCCTGGCGTAGCACTTCTTTGATATCGATGATCTATGCACCTACATCGTCACATGAGTCGATGATATGCAACATATATAGTTGAGCAACAGAAAGACACAGACTTGGCAAAAATATAAACAACATATCATAAGCATAAATAACAAAGTTCATCGTACCAAAAATGCCCTAACTAGAGTGATCTTCGCTAGTGGAGGAGGAGGACGGTTTAATTAAATCACAAATAAAGTTTCACCGTGCATAACTCAAAGTTTTGTCATACAGAAAGTATGGACTAAACAGACACATTGCCATATATCGACAATCACTCCAACATGTCGTGCCATCCATCCATGTCAGGGAGATAGTCCACGAGGTTAGTGAAAGGCTTCATGTCGAGACGCTGAGAGGCTATCCATGTTCGGACGTCTTCCCGCGACATTTGTCCTTCTTCGTAGGACATCCCTGTTTTTTGGACGACCTCCTTCATGATGATTTGGGAAAGTTCGCGCTGGATGTGATAGAACTCAGCTCGAAGTCGATGATCCTCGATATCTCCTACGTTCTTTGCCCATTGCAGAATATGGGCATCGCCGGATCTAGGTGACATGCGAAGGTTCTAGTGATCCCATCTGTACTCCAGCATGTGGTGTAGGACATAGAATCAATCATTAAGAGAATTGTTCGGTTGCTGGATGCAGCAGAAGTCGGTCTTATGGCCGAAGGCGACCCTGCCGCCCCTTCTCTTCTTGTCCCTGACCTCTCCACCCCTTGCTTGGTAGTAAAACATAGCACTGTCGAGAACATCCTTGATGTGGGTGTAATCCTTTTTGTGAATGTTCTTCGACGAGTCCAAGTAAAGAGCGTGGGAGAATTGGGGGTGTAGGATGATGAGGACGGCACGCCCGCCGCTGCGCAAAATAAGTACACCTCAAATTACTTAGCCTCCATCGTGCAAATGAATGATTGAAATCGAAGGAAGGATAGGAGCGCGGGTGACTTACATGGGATGATAAGGCACGAGAATCGCCCCCTTGTCCTTATTGGCGAGCATGAAATTGACGATGTATTCCCTTGCGTATACACAGTGCTCTGCGTAGACTCCCAAAAAGCCCTCGTGCATGTAGTACGGGTCAGTGACACAGATATGAGATATCTGCTCAAACCCGATGATGTAGTTCATGTGCAAGGCATAAAGGCGTACAAACGTAAAATCCAGCTTCTTCACGTGAAACATGTCGAATATGTAATCGAATCGGAGGAAGAACTTATCCGCGGGGAAGCTGTCGACGTACGACATTTGCCGTGGAACGTTAACCACGTAGAGTGGGTATCCTGGATCTGTCAAGGCGATGAGGCCTTTCTCTACCCGCAGCACATCATCACGAAGTCTCTTTAGATCGCCGAATCTGGCCTGTAGAGCTGTTGTGGGTAGGATTGATTGACCGGGGATATGCCATTTATCCGCATCGGGGATATCTATACGGTCCTGAAGCCGAGGCTGCTGAGGCGGCTGGATCATAGAATCAGCTTTTTTTCCTTTCCTCGCTCTCTTCCTAGACTTCTTTACTACCGGAAGGTTGTCCATAATACGTTGAGACGGCAATTCAGGCACCGACTCATGACGCTCAAACCCCGAGGAGGCGCCAGTATAGACATACTGTTCAGTGCCACCGTTGTCCTCATCCTCATCCATCGCAACATCATCAGCGACTAATGGAGCCTCCTCCTTACCCCGTCCGCTATCACCCAACCCGGCACCCGACGCTAATTGGGTAGGTGGGGTGTTGATGTTCATACCTTGCTGAGGCTGCGTGCTCGTGGGTGTGCTCCCGACCGCCTCCAAACGAAGCAGACTCTTTGACCACAACAAGACCCACCCATTGCAACAATCACCAAGCCTCCGCAGTGTCTCCTCGTCATCAACCAGTAGTATTGGAGGAGGCAAATTCTCGTGGCCCGGTTCGACACTGGCCAAGGAAACCTTGAAGGCGTTCGGGGGGATCGGCCGGCTGTGGAACAATGGTTCCTTCAGCTCCATTATCGTCGCCTTCCCCACGTCCACCTTCTGGTCGTCGATGGTGTACAATATGGTGCATGGGGTTTCGTCGGCCTGCAAAGAAAAGTTGTGACGTGAGACATCCGAAAGGCAACGAAAATGGGAGATTATACATTTATATTGAAGGTGGCCGGTGTGACAGATACCGTGAGGGCATCGAGCTCAGCCAAAGACGAACCACCGCCGAGCACGTCCGGTGCGGGAGCCGGTGCGGGAGCAGGTGCTCCCAAGAAGTTAGCAAGGGGAAAGTCCTCTGCATTTTTTCTGGATTTTGCCTTGTCCAAGTGAAAACGTCTGTCACCAAGGAAGTAGACAAATCTGCAACCACCTGTTTTGCGGTAGCTACCGCTGTTGCGACTGTCTGAGATGATTTCTTCTCAACCGCAATCTCAACCTTCTTGTCGATGTTTTCTTCTTGCGACGCGTCCATACGACGATCGAGTATCCACCGGTTGTCGTTTCAATATGTTCAAGGCCCGGTTGAATGGAGTGTCCCACTTGGGCCTCGCCAATGCCTCAGACGGTGAGTCGCTTTCGGCCGCAATCCGGTGCTGCTCTCTCTACAAAAGGCACAAGGATCGTTTACAAATATGACTAACGTGTGCAGTTGAATTGATCAAAAACTCAAATTACCAGCAGTCTCATGAACTCCGTAATGACCGGTGTTGTCTCGTAAACCTTCTTCACTGGGTCCCAACGATGTCGGGCCCTCAGGACGTCACGCTCCTGCGGGACGGTGAAATCCTCCAAGGGGTCTAGGATGCCCAGACTCGCGGCTTCCGCGTCCTCCTTGGCCCATTTGGACCTCTTTCCGCCGTAACCACGGCTTCCGAGGTGGTGGCTCCCAATGTTCCTCTCTTGAAGCCCCTTCATGTACTTAGACTTTTTTTGGCAGCTTCGGCCTCGCAAGCCTCCTTGAATATTTGAAACTGCTCTTCCGTGATTGTCGTATTATCCTTTACAATCTTGGAGTAGGGTTCCTTCTTGTCGATGATCCTTGCTTTCACTCGAGTTTTCCAGGCGGCCAACGCGCCGCTAAACTTGGTCATGGCGTGTTTGTTTATCTTCTTCATTGCTGGGTCCTCGTCTGGATCTTCATAATCCTTCTCATTCTGGCCCGGGAACAAGAATATCTGGTGAAACTTCTTTAGGAGGGAGCTCCTCATATTTTCTATATTCTGTAGTTTCTCATCATTGATGGTGGCGGTTGTCCGTACGATGCAGCATATTTGATTGCCGTAGCATCGACGCGCTTCCTCGGGCGCCTTTGGCTCAAAAATGATGTCGTCCACCTCCGTGACCACCAGTCTAGTAGTCCTGAGTTTGTTAGGAAGTCGTTGCCTCTTTGCTTTCGGTTCTACACCGGCTCCGCTCCCCGAGGCAGCACCGGTCTCAGTCTCAGCGCCGATCTCGATGTCGGTCTGAGTCTCAGCGCCGGTCTCAGTCTCAGCACCGGTCTGCGTGTCGGTCTCAGTCCCCGATGCCACCGATGGGCCCAGCAACAACATCGGTTGATCATCGGTAAGGCTAAAAAAATCGTCTATCGCCCAGTAGACGTCGTCGCAATCACCAGAACCCTGTCCTTCATCGTTGCTAGCCATGTTTCCTATGATTAAATCTAGTCAATTAATTCTAGACCTAATAAAATGAATAATGACATAAAAAGGCCTATTGTTTTGCAGGAATGTTGACTCCTTCCTGGTGCGGCAAATCCCGGGCACTCGATATGTCCTAGTTTGTAGCACAAGTCATGCCGAAATTCACGGAAAATTTCGGCGTGACCTTTGCTAAAAAGTGGAAAAATCGAGAACCTGAAATTTGCCGGAACAGAAATGAATTAACATTCCGGCAAAACATAGGCCAGTCAGCATCATTCCCTGAAAACAGTGTTCCAATATCCCTCTTCGACACCGCAACACATGTCCAAATATACACGAGCAACCAAATGTCCAAATTTCACAAGCTAATTCAAAAACAAAGTGTAGAAGAAAATTCATTTAACTACTAGTAGAACAAAATTCAGTTAACTTTAGTGCTCTATAATGATGAAAGGAAAAAAATCAGTTAACTACTAATTTCATTCATTTAGGTTATTCATTTGACATCACCTAATTAACCTACTGTACCACTACTACTAGCAGCACTACTAACCTAATTAACCTAGCAAAACTCTAGTGCCCTAACTGAAAAACATCTAATTAACATCTACTAGTACCACTATTGCCCTAACCTAATTAACATCTACTAGTATCACTATATACTATACAAGCAGCATCTACCCTAATTAAACCCTACTGCCCTAACTAACTTTTGTTGTAAACCAAATTTTTTGCTCTAAACTAATTTTTGTTTTAACATCTACTACTTAACATCGTTTGCTCTAAACTAAATTTTTTGCTATAAAAAAACGTTTGCTCTACTGATTTTTCTCTAAAATGCAGAGAGAGAGGAGTCGGGGGGAGGGGTGGGGGACTTACAGAGAGTGGAGAGACGGTGGCGGGGAGGTGCTCGGTGATGGAGGCAGGGGCGGAGAGGGCGGGCTCAGGCACGGGCAACGGCGGTCCTAGGCGGGCTCGGGCAGCGGTGAGGTGGAGGGCGCCGACAGTGACGTCGAGGGCGCCCTCGGGCGGCGGCGGTGAGGCTGAGGGCGGCCTCGGGCGGCGGCTGTGAGGATGACGGCGGCCTCGGGGGGAGACGGGTAGGTTGCGGGCGTCCATGCCGGTAGGAGACGGCGGCGAAGTGGGACGACAGCAAATTGGGGAGATAGCGGTGAGGGCGAGGGATTTGGGGAACAAGTGTGGTGGCCGGGGGGCAGGGGGGAATCCGCTGTTTAAGTGAAACGTAATGGTAGCGCGTTTCTGAAACGCGCTATAGCTAAGTTAGCTATAGCGCGTTTCTTGAAACCCACTACTGCTATTCCTTTCTCCTTTTTTCCCTTTTTTCTTTTATTTTTCTTTACATTCTATTTTTTTTCCTTTCTCCTTTTTCTAGTTCTTTCATTTTCATTTACTTTTCTACTTGTTTTTCACTTTATTTTATTTCCATTAGCAGCAGCGCCTTACACGTAAGCGCGCTACAGCTAAGGAGAGTAGCAGTAGTGCTGGGCCAGTATACGCGCTACTACTAGGTTGGGCTAGCCAGGTGCGCCTAGTTCAAACATAGCAGCAACGCACTTCGCTTGTACGCGCTACTGCTAAAGTCATAGCAGTAGCGCAGTTATTTACGCGCGCTGCTACTAGGTAGCAGTAGCGTTTGATTTTGTACAGCACTACTGGTAACATTCTGTGTATAAGGTTTTCCCTAGTAGTGTATCTATGTGAAGGACATGTCTACCAAACCGAGAAAAAGAAAAGATAAGTAAGTGAATACATCATACGATGAGCCAAAGCGCCACATAGTTCTTTCAGGAAAAAGGGACATCGTGGGAGTGGAGGGCAAGACAGACATGTCCGAAGATTATGAAAAGTTTCATGAAATTCCTCTGTTCAAAGTCAAGGCTGACCCAAGCATCCTGATAAATGGTGAAGATTATCCATGGTTACGGCGCAATAAGGAAAGGACACAAGCGAAGAAAAACTGAAGACTTTCTCCACAACTATTATGATGATACCATGCCAACTTTCATTTGAAATGCCTATTGTAACAGACAAGTATCCGTATGAAATTCTGATACTTCGAAAGAGATTGTCCATTTTGTACATGAAGTGCATCCAGTTTTTGCCGTAACCCTCTAAACTTTCTTGCACATGCTATGTGGATGAAATGATGATACCATGCCAACTTCCAACCTTTTCAGAGTTCATTTGAAATGCTTTTCAATTTCAGGGTCTTATAGCTCAAAATAATCAGTAAATGCATGAAAAATAACAAATGAAGTCAGAAAGGGTTGAAAATTGATGATGTGGCTTTGAATGGTGCATTTTGAACACACAAAAAGTCAGGAGTTCAAATAAGTTAAAAAAATGAAATCCCTTTGTAACAGACGAGTTTCGTATGAAATCCTGATACTTCGAAAGAGATTGTCCATTTTGTACACGAAGTGCATCCAGTTTTTGCCGTAACCCTCTCAACTTTCTTGCACATGCTATGTGGATGAAATGATGATACCATGCCAACTTTCAAACTTTTCAGAGTTCATTTGAATTGCTTTTCAATTTCAGGGTCTTATAGCTCAAAATAATCAGTAAATGCATGAAAAATAACAAATAAAGTCAGAAAGGGATGAAAATTGATGATGTAAGTAGAAACCAAATAAAATAACATAAACTTTAATAAACAATATAAGTAAAAACAAAATAAAATAAAATAAAATAAACTTTGATAACATAAATAAAATTTATGGACCTAAAATTCACAAAGTATTTTCTGTTCAAAACATTATAAGCAAAATGAATTTTCCTGAAATAAATAAAATAGTAACAGTAAGTATTTTGTTGTAAGTAGAAACAAAATATAATAAATAAAGCAAAAACAAAAATAAAAAACTAGGAAAAAATTAAAAAAATGCCACCTACTAGGCCACCACGGCCTGAATACGACTAGAAACCCATCCGTGGGCCAGGATTTAGGCCCGCAGAAGGCCCAGCAGGCCCACAAGCATAGCAGTGCGAGATTAGGCCCAGATGCCTGCGGTTGAGAGGAGCTCAATGGAGCTGGCGTGGCAGGGCTTATAAACCGGTCGCACCGCTCCTCGGCTAGCGAGGTGGGACTGAACATCCCACCGCACCGCGGCTTTGGCAGCAGGACATTGGTCCTGGTTGGTGCCACGAACCGGGACCAATGCACACCTTTGGTACCGGTTTGTGGCACCAACCGGTACCAATGCCTCCCCTTTAGTCCCGGTTGGTGCCACCAACCGGGACCGACTAAAGGGGGCATTGGTCTCGGTTGGTGCGACGAACCGGGACCAAAGCCTTTGCTATATAAGCCAGCACTTAGGAAATTTTCAGATTTCCATCGCCAGTTTCCCCCCGCCCGATGACGCCGCGAGCTCATCCACGCCACCAGGCTGCCCCGCCGCTGTCGCCGTCGCCCGTGCCCCCGAGCCCACGCCGTCGCCCTCCTCCCCCCGCCGCCATCGCCGTCGCCCT
>LT934122.1:34740308-34761517 GCA_900231445.1 Triticum turgidum subsp. durum
TGAGCCGCCGCCGCGCCACGGCTCTGTTCATTTTTTTCATATAATTTGTATTATTTTTTTGTTCATTGCATTTTTTTCATATATATAATGTATATATATATATATGTATGTGGTAGCTATATGATGAATGGATGTGGCTATGTATGTATGAATATAATGTTCACAGCATTTTTTTGTTTATATATGTTTTTTTCATATATGTATTAATTTTTTATTTAGGTTAGTAGATATCGATTTTAGGTTAGTGCTTAGTAGTTGAACTAGTTGGTTTAATAAAACTACTTTATTAAATTTTAATATATATAGAAGTAGTTTATTTTTAGTAATAACTACTTTTTTTATTTATTTATAGTAAGTGCTTAGTAGTTGAACTAGTTGATTTAATAAAACTACTTTATTAAATTTTACTATATATAGAAGTAGTTTATTTTCAGTAAGAACTACTTTATTTTATTTATTTATAGTAAGTGCTTAGTAGTTGAACTAGTTGATTTAATAAAACTACTTTATTTTACTATATAAAGAAGTAGTTTATTTTTAGCAAGAAAATTAATAGAACTAGTTTATTTTTTTAGTTCAAGCAATTAATCCCGCATCAAAGTCGACGATGCCTATCCCACATCCTTGTCGTCGACTCGGCGGAGGAGGCCGGCTTGATACAGGGGCCATGTCCGGGACTGGGCTCGCCGGGCTGGTATTAGGAGGTGCTACCTTCCGGGGGGCGTAGGTTGGTGAGGAGCCAGCCCGTTGTTGACCCGATCCTTGTTTGGTGGCGGTCGCGTGGGCCAGCGACGGTGCCGAGGCTTCCGGACACCCCGGAGGTGGTACGTCACCGTGTCAGCGAGGAGGACGGGCACGTCTGTTGCTACATGGTTGCATTGGAGGGCAGGTTCGACAATACCTGGCAGGTTCTTCAGGATCTCACTAGAGATATGATCCTGTGATGGTTCCTTCTCTTTGGGTGTCCACTGCCCGCAACGACACCCGTCGGGCGCTACGGTTCTAGCTGTATTAGCGATGCTATATGTATGATAGTATTTGAGGAGTGTTAGTGATAATATTTGACGATGTACGGACACAAGAGATGATGTAGTTTTGCTTATAATTGAATGCATGCTAATTTGAATAGTACTTTATTTTACGATTTGGTTTTGCTTATTGAATGCTCAAATTGGAAAAGTACTCCTACTTTTAATGCTAAAATTGGAGAGCACTATGCAGAAATCTAGGAGCCCCCTCCATCATCCGTGCCGTCGTCCCCGTCACAGACCCCCCTCCGACCTCGAGGTGAGACCAGCCAAATCTCCATGTCAATATGAGTCCTATAATATGAGTCCTCAGGTTGACTTTAAGTCTGTCGAGTCTCCACCTATACGAGAGGATGAAGAATCCTGACTGTTGTCGTGTGGGTAGATTCTCCTTTGTTCCCGTGTGCTAGACACAATTTGGTGTAATGCACTCGGGAACGAAAGGAGGAGCTACCATCACCGACGGTCGCAAATGTCAGAGAGGAATCAGTGAGGGAGATTCTCTAACCATATATATATGAGAGGACGAAGAATCCCGACTGTTGTCATGGGGGTAGCTTCTCCTTCATTCCCGTGTGCTAGACAATTTGGTGTAATGCACTCGGTAATGAAAGGAGGAGCTACCATCACCGATGGTCGAATATGTACACCACATGAGCTGAGAGTTTTCAAGAAAAGTCTCGACAGACCGATAGACAACCCGTCATGAATAATAATGATCTAATTTAGGTTTTTTAGTACATATATTTAATTGTACAAGTTTAATATTTGAATTATGAACATAGGAAATGTCATACTCGGACGACGAAAACCGCTCGGGGGAGTGCGACTCGTGCCACGACGACCGAGGTATGTGCGACAGGTTCCTTGAGCTGGATGAAGATCAGCGCTTCAGCATTAAGCTCGAAGAGACCTTTGATGTTGAAACGGTACGCAACGACGACAATAGTTTTTTTGTAACTAAGCACAACTTCAACTATTTAAACATGTACTTTTCATCTTTTCCAATTCGACTAGCTTATCCCATGCTATGCAAGACACTATGTCTTGGAGAGGATGGGTTTTAAAGACCATGAAAGTATGGAAACAAAGAAAATTCACCTAAGGTCCCATCATGATGTGGATTTTGAAGTAAAGTTGTACAATTCTGAGAGTGTAACCCATTTTGGTTGCAAGAATTGGGAAGCACTTTGCAAGATGTATGGTTTTGATGAGGGTATGCTTGTCACCATGGATCTTGGTGATCCTAAAATCGAGCAAGACAATATGGACATTTGGGTCCTTGTTGATATGCTTCCAATTCTTCCCCTATGTGAGCTTCTCAAACATAGTTATTATGTAATTTATATTGTTTATTTCAAAATATTTGACAGCTTATTTCCATTGACAGCTTATTTTCATTCTTCAAAGAACGTGCGGAAGATGGTAGACAAAACCCACTACACCGATGGCTCAAAATTAACTTATAAGGAGAAAAATCATTTGATCGCATTTTGTACTGATCTTGAGAATTACAATATCTACAATTGAACTCCTCAACATTATGGTCAATACGTGCCACTAGTGCACGTGTTGAACTACGCTAACTACCATGGAGATACCCTGGTAAGATTTTTTACTATTACGACATCCGTGCATCTTTTGCATATTTCTAAAACTACTACATCATTGCTAACTACGAAGTTACTACTATGTTTTTCAACAGATAATCTCGAATGATTGTGTGCCTCATCTGATGTATCAGCATGGTCGCCTTGATTTTTTGAACATACAACCAGGTCATCCAACGAATCTCAACTGTCCATACCGGATTTCTAAAAGAAGTGGAGACATGACAATCAAAGAATGGAAAAAATGTATGGACAGTCGTAAGGAGGTTCTTGGAAGCAAAAAGAAGCGAAGCGCAAGAATTGAAGACAGCATGATCTCCATTCTCCATAATGGAGAGTCAGGGTCTATATTGTTTTATGCTATTTTACCTTAAGGGTATTCAGGTCCTACCTGATACTGATGATCATGTGCTAAGAACAATTAAGTAGGGTTGGTTCGATGACTATGAGGAAGATGATTGTATGCCTTGTTATTAATAACGAGTTGAAGTTGTATGATGATGCATGATTAGTAGGACTTGTTATTATATATGATGATGCATGATGCTAGCATGAAGAGTTATTCTATATCAGCAGGTGAAATGAACATAGTAGTAGCGTTGGTAAACAAAGCACCGAGATATAAGAGAGGACACTTCTCTCTATTAGCTAGCTAATAAAAACCTAAATTAACCCCTAAACCAGCCCCTTTAAAAAACCTCAGCTCCAGCCAGCTGCTGACGCGTGGATGCCTTTTGGTACCGGTTTATGTCACCAACCAGGACCAAAGGCCCCCCTGCCCGGGCTGGTCGCAGCGGCCACGTGGAGGCCCATTTGTCCCGATTCGTGTAAGAACCAGGACTAAAGGCCAAGGGCATTAATTAGTACCGACCTTTTAGTCCCGGTTCCTAAACCGGGACAGAAGGCCCTTACAAACTGGGACAAATGGCCTTTTCTACTAGTGGGGGCTGGATCAGTCTGTGCACGGCCGGCCAGGTCTCAGGATGCAGTCCGGCGTACACTCCTCCTGCAATATGGCACAACAGGGAATGTCACTGCCCGATCTATCTGCTGAGTGCGTGCTAAAACATTATACCTCTTTGACGCAGAAGAGGGACTTGATGTATCATTGTTCGCCTTTCTTTTCAGAGATGCGCCTTGTGCAAGCGTCGTCTTCTTAGAGGACGCATTTGCTGCGGCACGCTGGTGCAAGCGTCGCCCCTTGGGAGCACGATGTAGTGCGGTGGGTGAGTCGTAGTGGGAAAACTCTTTTTGAGGAGATGTCTCCTGGGTACTTACATGGGAGGAAGGGAGAAGGCCGGGGTAGTCGGCTATAATGGCCACTTCCATGCCATCATAGCTCGTCTTATAAAAGACTCCATCCTGAAAATCTACAAATATGTCCAAATCCTCTTCGCATCCAGGATCAAGGTCTCGATTATGGTCCTCCGGCTGCAGAGCGGGGTTGTAGGTCCCCGCGACGACTTTTCTCCATTCCTGTTAAGGGTAGTCGAATTAAGTTTGACTAAAAAGCATAGTTAAGGAAAAAATGTCAATTAAGGCCTATAATCAAAGACTCACCCAGTCAATGGGGGTATACATGGAGAAACCTTCTCGGCACTTCAGGCGAGTGAAATCTTCTTTTTCCCCTTTGAAAAGGTCAGCAACATGGCGGCCAGCGCGGCGAAATTAGCTGGACCCTTGCGCCCACAATGTGAGGCGTCGTCCTCCCCGTTGTAATGCCACATGGGAAGCCCCGTGGATTGAAGCGGCTGAACGCATCGCGTTATTGGAATCGCCATTACCTCGACTATAGTTAGTCCGAAGTGGGCAAGTATTTTGATCTTGTTCACTAGCCTCTTAATCTCCGCACTATCTTCTTCTTCATAGCTTCGGGGACGCCAGGTGGCGCACTTCTTTAAAGGGGCGGAGGAAAATTCGGCAAGACCTTGACGGATTCGGTCCAGAAGGACAACATCTTCGATATAGAACCACTCTGAGAGCCACTCTTCGGATGCCTTCTTCGGAGTGCCGGACAGGTATCCTATTCCGCCTATACTCCATACTTCGGCGCCGCCCACCACGAATATGGATCCCTTCTGGGAGCGAGGGATGAGCCAGAAATATTTCCTCCATATATTGAAATGGGCCTCGCAGCCTAGAAACAACTCGCAAAGAGAAACAAAGCCCGTGATGTGTAGAATGGAGCCCGGCGTGAGGTTGTGCAGTTGGAGACAGTAATACTACAGAAGTCCTCTGAGGAAAGGGTAGATTGGAAATCCCATGCCCCTCAGTAAGAAGGAAACGAAGCACACCCGCTCCCCTTTATTGGGATTAGGGAATTTCTCCGCTAGGGCTTAACCATTGAAGGTAGTTAATCCCTCCCGAACGGGGACTATATCCGATGGAGGGAGATATCCCTGCGCCTGAAGCTTGGTCAATTGGGCATGGGCACTGAGCAACTCTCCCAGTCGCCTTCTTGAGGGCCTTGGGACGCAAGGAAGAACAAGGAGCGTTGGCCATCTTTGGTTGGTTTCCTATGGCAAGCTCTAAGGATTTTGGTCTGGTGGAGAATGGAATCTAAGATTCAATCTCTTTAAATAAGCGCCTTCCCTGCATGGGCCAAGGGGTTATTTGTAGAAGTACTTAAACCGTTCGTATTCGTCTGACACGTGGAAGTCGAGGCAATGGCGGCACGGCAGCTGAAGAGTACAATATTTAATGCAAAGGCCAAACTATATGGAGCACAATGGGGAACTTACCTTGCAAAGCCGAAGACATGAAGCCGGATACAACATCGTCATTGAAGGCAAGTTCGGGGGCTACTGAGGGAGTCCTGGATTATGGAGTCCTCGGAGAGCCGGCCTATGTGACATGGGCCGGACTGACGGGCCGTGAAGATACAGAACCAAGGCCTTCTGCCGTGTCCGGATGGGACTCTCCTTTGCGTTGACGGCAAGCTTGGCGTCCGGATGTGTAGTTTCCTTCCTCTGTAAACCGACTTTATACAACCCTAGTCCCCTCCAGTGAGGGTTTAGTCCTTAGGGGCGATCACAATCAAACAGGCTAGAAATCTAGGCTTTAGCCATTACGATCTCGAGGTAGATCAACTCTTGTAACCCCTATACTCATCAAAGTCAATCAAGCAGGAAGTAGGGTATTACATCCATTAAGAGGGCCTGAACCTGCGTAAACATCGTGTCCTCTGCCTCCTTGTTACCTTCGATCCTTATACGCATAGTTCGGGACCCCCTACCCGAGATCTGCCGGTTTTGACACCGACTGCGGCGACTGCGGATCCAACCCTGATCGGATCCGCCGTGGGGTGGCCTTCAGCCGACCGGCGGCGCGTGGAGGGACTGGTGAGGAGATGTCAGATCTCCGCCGATTTACCGACATCGGCGTTCGTCTTCGTGGCAAGACTCCGCTCGGGTCCAGCCAACCGCCAGATCGGGATGACGTGGCTTTCGGTGAAAATCTTTCCTGACTGCAGTCATGGCGGACGATGGCGGCGTCTCGGATGTCATTCCCTTCTCGAGGCATCGTTGTTGCGGGTCACGTCAACCTGATCGGAAGGTTTCAGGGGAAACCCTAGGTCTGGATCTACCAGATCGGACGATGGCAACGTTTCGATGTCGTTCTCCCTCCCGGGGGCATCATTTTGGAGCAAGTGTTGGCTGGAGGGGACAAGAGGAGGAGCGGCGTGATATCTGACACGTCGACAATGGCGGGTCTCAGCGGCACGGAGCAGCGGGGTCTCGCTGGTGGGCGTGTGATGATGGACGAGCGCAGGATGGTGGCGTTGTCTGGCGTCGTGGTGGCATCGACGGCAGCTAGACCGGGCAAGGTACATGCAGCAGTACAACACTAAAGATGGATTGGTGGTAGATGGCTGCGGCGGCCTCATACCCGGCAGGCATCCTGCTTGAGGAGCACGCCAGACTGGTCAGTGTCCATACCCGGCAGGCGTCCTGGTTGGGACCTCAGGTCTTAAATGTTAGGTTTGACAGCGAGGTCTGTTTGGTATTAGGCCTAGACTATCAGCGCCCTTCATCAACTGGATAGGAGTAGCAACATATGTTGTTTAGACGGTGGCTTTAGTCTTACTGTTGTATGACTTTGTAAGGTCTTGTGTTAATAATTAATAAAAATGCCGTATGCATCGTCTAGATGCAGACGCCGGGGGTCTTCCTCTTTTTATAAAAAAAATATATAAAGTTGAGACACTTATTTTGAACGAAGATATATATTTGATTAACCGGAAATAATTCGGTCGCCTCACCTCACACAGTTTCATATTGCCAAGCTTCTGGTTCGCATCTCTCTTACACCAGCCGAGCCCTCAAACAAGTCACCGAACAGACGCAGAGTAGCAGCTGCAGCAGCGTCGCCGCTAACTCAAAAACCCTAGCGCGCGACCGCGGCGGACGGACGGTGGTGCTCCATCACAGCTTCTGCTCCACTCCAAGCTTCAGATCTCCAGACGGCAACCGTACGCCGGCCTCTCCTCCCCTCAGAAGAGAAGGCAACATCTGAAACACTTTATCTCCAGGTAATTGCTCTCCATCTTCTCTTATATGCATGTTATAGATGGTTAATCATCACAGTAACAGCGTCGTGCACGTCTACCATCAATTCGATGCCAACTTTTCATAGTTAATTAGTGATCTACCTCTCGGTCTAGTAGAAATTCTTAGCAGGGGTCGCAAATAAAAAGCTACTCCCTCCGTCCCAAAATATAAGAACGTTTTAACGTAAAACGTTCTTACATTTTGGGATGGAGGGAGTAATTGTGTTTGGTTTACGAACGCGATATGCTTTCTCTGTTTCATAGCACTATATTGAGAATTGTTAGTATCTCATAGTAGTACATATGGCCATGCTTCGAGGAAATAAGAGTTAGCCCAGTAACGGATTAAGTTCATCTGGGCATCAAAATCAAATTGTCTAGCTATAGCCTAGTAATTAATTAATCGGTTGAGGGTCCGTTTTTTGGAAGGCAAAGTTGAATGGGTTGCCCGGCCAATAAACTTGGATGGGTTGGGAATTTGGGATTAGTTTGAAGCTTGTGTGGATAGCCACTTGCTTGCTTGGCTGGATAAGCTAGCTAGACTAATCCGTTTCTTGTTTGGCTGTCACTTGTCAGCATATGGTGGTTGAGATTAGCTCGTCTTCCGTAGGGGTCAAAAAAGATTGTAACTATGTTGCTTGTAATTGTTAATTCTGCTACTTGCAATAATTAATTAATTAGGGCGTGTTTGGCTTTGGCTATAAGCTCTGGCACCAATACAGTAATGACAAGGGGCAGCGAAGGCCGAGCATCTTTTGTCGTTGGTGCGTCTCGATCATTTGCACAGGTCAAAAGGCGTGTTTGGCTTTGGCTACAAGCTCTGGCACCAATACAGCAATGACAAGGGGCAGCGAAGGCGGAGCATCTTTTGTTGTTTGTGCATCTCGATCATTTCCATAGGTCAAAAAGTCTTCCCATCAAATCTGATAATATTTCCCTCGCGATGCTCGTTGTCAAAGTCGGAGCTGTCGGTTGTTTGTGCGTGTGACCATCTGTTGGCATGTGCCGTCTTGGCTTGTGCAGCTGTTCTACAGCTCTGTGTTCCATACCGGTGGCCAGGCTGACCGGGGATGCCCATTTTGTGGGCTGGATTGTGTCAGTTTTAGCCCGGTTTTCCATCAATTAACCGGGTAATTCTCCTTCTTCTTAATCAATAATAAAATGGCAAGTCTTTTGCCTCGTTTTGAAAAAAAAATCTGATAATATAGTGTAAGAGATTGATTGACTAAGAAACAAGAGACCAGTTACTTCACAAGTATGGGTCCATTGTTGGTTTCACACTTTCATTGCATAATACATAGTCCGGTCAGTGCCAATCGATCGATCATGTATGTATGTCTTAATTTCCTGACCTGGGCGCTCCATCCTTGTAATTAGTCTTTGAGTCATGCATCGAGGGTAAAAAGAACTAGCCTATGTAAAGTTCACTGTTTGTCTCTTTACAACAGAATATGCATCTCTCTTCTATAAATATATATATGTGTATTTCACGATTACTTAATCAATTGGGTAAATTTGAAGTTAATTTGATCGAGCCTCACAAATAATGCTCGTGCTCAAGTTTCAAGCTAGGGCAAGTGAGTTGGTATATAACAGGCCCGGGTAACCAACTAATGGATCTCCGAGTTAGTCTAACCCAAATTGAGCTGGAGTGCATGCTAGTTGATGATGACGCAGAGCCCAAGGCCTTGCCGTTCCCACTATTGGAGAAAATAACAGATGGTTTTTCTGATAAGCTGGAAATTGGAAGAGGTGGCTTTGCGGTGGTTTATAAGGTATGCAAAAACGCTCTCATGATGCCCGCACTCTGACTCTGATTTGATCAAAGTTTATCCGAAATGATAACTCAAAGTTTATTCTTGCACGGTCTCACTGCTGCAGGCAATGCTTGATAATGGCATTATCGCTGTAAAGAGGATGTCCAATACATACATGTATGAGAAAGAATTCCACCGAGAGGTGGAATGTCTAATGAAGGTGAAGCACAAAAACCTTGTGCGATTTCTCGGATATTGTGCTGACACCCAAGGGAATATGGGAAGCTACAACGGGAAAATGGTTATGGCAGATGTGCAACAAAGATTGCTCTGCTTTGAGTATCTACCTAAAGGAAGTCTTGATGATTATATTACAGGTAGGTTCATGTTTTCGTTTAATTTTCTTCATGGAATATTACTTGGTTGGTTCAACCTACTCAAGCATATAGCTGAAATAATCTACTGTGTAATATGCTATCTTGCATTCAGAAATCAAGGAAGTGTCTTAAATATATACTAAATTAAATCCCATTTCTCATCTCCCTTTTGTAGATTCTTTTGGAGAATTTGAATGGAGAAAGTGATACCAAGTAAGAAAAGGGATATGCGAAGGGCTAAATTATCTTCACCAAAACAATATCATGCACTTAGACCTAAAACCCGGAAATATATTATTGGATGAAGATGTGATGCCGAAAATTACTGATTTTGGACTATCAAGGTGTTTTGAGGAAGGCCAGACACGAGTCATTACTGAAAATGTGGGCGGAACGATGTAAGCCAACTTAAGCCTCTTGGAAGCTAAATCTATAAAAAAAATCGCTATAATGTAATTTTATATTGCAATCGCTCAACATATTACTAATTGACCAGACTATATGTCTTTGCAGAGGATATTTGGCACCAGAATTCCATACTGGTGAAATCACACACAAATTTGACTTGTACAGTCTTGGTGTTATAGTTATGGAGATGTTGACCGGAAAGAAGGGGTATCAAAGTATTGAAGATGTAAGAACAATTTCTATATGTCACCTTTCGAAGTCAAATTTTAATATAATGATTTTACAAATTAAATTTCAGTTTCCATTAAAAAAGGTTGATCCATTTCATAATGTACTCTTGATTGCAATTATCTAGGTACGTGAAAGTTGGAGTTATAGGTCAGACATATTGTGGTGGGAACAAATACGAGTATGCGCTGAGATTGGGATCGAGTGCACTGACTTAAACCCAGCCAAGAGGCCAGAAAGTATGAAGCATATAATTGATAGGCTTTTAGCAGCAGAAAGTAGTACTCAGGTAATCCCAACAGGTGGTCCCACCAGCAAGCTTATTGTCCTTCACCCATCAGCGCTTCGCTTCCCCTTTGAGATCAACAAGGTCATCACGTGCCCGCTTGAGCTAACAAATAACACCGATAAACACGTTGCGTTTAGGCTAAAGGACAAGAGTGGGGAGTCCTCCTTCCTAAGGCTGCCATTGTATGGTATTGTGCCACCTAACACCCCTTATACTCTCATTGTGACAACACAAGAGATAGAAGAGCTACCACGAAAGTGGATCATAGATGTGATCCTTGACGGTGCTACATTAATATTGGGGGATGGTGAGCATAAAAAGACTTTCCACAGCCAGCCAGACAAGTATTTTCAGGAGATGAGGAATGCACTGCAAGAGGTGGAACTAAAAGCACTTTATACTCTACCGCGACACATCACAACATTGTCGTCTAAGGTATAAGATATTACTATATCAGTATAAATATGACGAACTAGCTAGGTGACCTCCAAATTTTGCTCGGTTAGTTTTGTCAGTTGTTGTATGTATGTTCTTGCGCTATATTATGTTAACACTGAGTTATTAAAAGGCCATCCGTATATGTTGAAAACTATACATCTAATAAAAATGCACCATTCAAAAAAGATTATTTGCAATTATTTCTTACTCACTTACATGAAGATTGTTAGTTAATTCAGTTCATCGTCGCATTATTAGTGACATGTCTTTCAAAAAATATACATTTTTTTGCAAATTACATCTTGAGGGAACATTATTGGACTACCATTTTTCAATCAAGGGATTAGGTGAAAAAGCAATCAAATATGAGAATCAATTTCCGCAATTGTTTTTAGCGCAAATAATATTGGCCATTCTTTCTCTATTTCTTTACCAATATATATTATAAAATAGGGAAAAGTATATTTTTCGTCCCTCAACTCTTCTGAAAATTTAGAAACGGTCCCTCAACTCCAAAACCAGCAAAACTTAGTCCCTCAATTTTCAAAACCAGATAAGTTTAGTCCCTCGTGCCACTTCAGGTGGTTTTCGTACATGGTGAAACAGCCCGAAGCGGCATGAGGGACTAAACTTATCCAGTTTGGAGTTCAGGGACCATTTCTAAACTTCCGAAAGAGTTGAGGGATGAAAAATATACTTATCCTTATAAAATATGGATAGAGAAAGGTTGGTCTCACTTAAATTGAAAGGTCGATACTCTAGTCTAATATTACTATTCCCCTTTTCTATTGTTTTCACTTGTGTTTTGTGGTGGCGGTTCTCGAATGCACTTACACATGGTCATATATTCCTCAGCCAATCCCGCCCACTATCAAGGTGTGAATTCTATCTTCTCTTTGTGGGGTTACAATGTATGTGCAGTAAAACTTTAAGGTGGTCCTCAGCCAGATGTTAATCATAGCCTTATTGAATCAGATAATATGCAAGGTAAAAGGGCTCGACCTGTATTCCTTGGACATAAACCAGGCCAAGCAATGGTGAGTGGATTCTTTGTACAGCGAAAATATATATGCACATTGTTGATTATTCATGTGACACCTCTATTTGTGGCAAGATCTTTGGTGAAAATTTTGACTGATATTTCAAAATGAGAAGAAGCAACGGTCTATACTGTTATTTAGCTCATGAATCAATGGGTCCCTGGTTAGTCCATGGTTTCATTTGGCATGGACCTCTATTTTGCGACTGAGCACATGAACGAAATTTGCCCTTTGTTACGTGTAAGCATATGGTATACTGCTCATATCTGATTCGTGCTGAATTAGTTCGCTATTTTTTATATATGTGGCAGGATAATAATAGGAGAAGACAGTGGACATGTTCGCATTTGGGATTATAAGACACAGGCAAGTAAAGTAGTGTTTTTTTTTCACTAAAGACTCAATTGTTGCCTCTCGGCATGGATATATACAATGCATGCTTTGTTCACTCACCATTGACTAACATAGTAATTTCCATGGCAGAGAAAAGTGGATTCGCTTAAAGTCTCAGCGAGCTATGGCATGACTTCTGACTTCTGTTAACACTTCCATTCATCATGCAAGGTGCCATGCTAATGAATTAATCTCTTGCCTCACTGCAGTTTCGTCCATTAAATTTATTGCAAGAAAGCAATGGATTCTTGCTGGGACACATAGTGGTAACGTTCATGTGTACAACTATGAAACAATGCACAAGATCACTACTTTCAGAGTTGCTGTCGGTGGACATGCAGAAGTCGTGTCACTGGCCGTTCATCCAACCCAGCCGTATTTGCTGTCAGCGGGTACACACCTGAAGCTTTGGGACTGGGACAAGGGTTGGGAGTGCGTACAGACATTTGAGTGCCAATTTCTTGAGAAAGTATGTCATGTCGCATTTAACCGAAATGACACCATTGCTAGTGCTACATCAGGTTTAGCCGGAGGTTTCGCTGTGAAGGTATGGCTCTCAATTATAGCATGATGAAGACAAGTGTTGCTACTACACCTTTTTCTTTGATTATGATCTCCTATATATGATTTCTTTGAGGCCGGGGTTTTCCCCCCTTTTCAAAAAAAAAAATATGATTACTGTGCAGGTTTGGAGTCTTGATTCTCCCAAATCCAACTATACATTGTCTGGGCACTCGGACAAGGTGAACTGCTTGGATTTCTTCACATGCCACGATCAAGAGTTTTTGGTTACAGGTTCAGATGATGAGACTGCCAAGGTCTACCATTCTCATGGAAAACTTGCTAATACAGTACGTGTACACATAGCAGTTCTCATAATTCATGCTTTGATTATTATTTTTCCTGAATCAGATATGGTATTTGCATAAGAAGATATGTGCATATACACTTGAAGCTTTCGCGTCTCCAGTTACGTCTGTCCTGTACCAACCCGATATTCAGACTCTCATTACAGGTTCAAAAGATAGTGCAATTTATTTGTGGTGCACTACAAATTGCAGGTAATTTGAAGTAGTAACTATAGCTGGTATCCCTATGAAGGATGGTTTTGAATTTCAGTTTCAGAAATATTTCAGTCATTACCGAAATCAGTGGATTTCAGTGAAATTCAGTGATTTTGGTTTTCATTTCGGCCAAATGATCGAAATTTCCACTTGAATTTGACTGAGATCCGATCAAATATTTTGAAAACTCACAAAATAATTTATAACTAATTTGAATTTATGTGTACTACCGAAATTGCTGAAATATTTTGACCGAAAGGCAATTATTTTAGCATGTACCAAAATTAATGAATTTTCTGAAATTTCACTGAAATTACACTGAAAGTGAGAACCATTTAGTCAACCATTTGGAGTTTGTAAGTAAACTATCGGTGTTGCACTAAATGCACTCGATCATTCATGGTTTTCCATTCTACTTGCTGATAAAAAAAATCCCATAGGATATATTCACGCCCCCCCACACTTACAAGAATCATCAACATTGGTTGTGTTGTCTACCATCTGGCATGTGCGATGGGAAGGTATATTTTCTTCTTTTCTTTTACTGCATAAGAGCGTATATTTCTTAGCTGTACAGCCATGCTTCCCATTTTTTATGCCAGACTTATCATGTTATATGGGTATATACCTATTATTGTCAGGGTTGTAATTGGAAAAAAAAAGAAGTAGCAATTATGGATATCGATAATGTGAATTATCAAGAGCAATCAACGGATTGCAGTGAGGAGCAGTTAACTGCAGATACGAGACAATGTGATGGAAACACAGCGTCTAAGGTGAGTAAATTAGTTTTATTTAGACAGAAGTGAGTTAATCAATCAAATGCTCTCTATTGCACTTCACGTTTAATCTTTGGAAAGTTGAGACTTTAATATAACTGGTTGAGTTGTCTAGTTTTAGTTGTCATAGGTTCTTTCGACAATGCAGACCGATCCCTCATATTTATTATAAAATTTATATTGCTGTAATAATCAACTTTTAATAAGTTGCCTATCCAACGCTTCTTTCGTTTAATTAGCAGGAAATCACAGGGTCCATCAGCAAGCTACTTGACGTCCACCCGCCGGAACTCTGCTTTCCCTATCATCCTAATGAGCCCATCCCGTGCTCACTGCACCTAACAAACAATACAGACGAAAATGTGGCATTTAGACTTGTAGACAAGAGCGGCAAATCCCCATGGTGCTTCACAAGGCTGCCCTTGTACGTCAGTGTGCCTCATAGATCCACTTACACTTTGATTGTGACAATGAAAGAGGAGATGAAGCAAAAGGAAAGTACTGACTTTGATCTCGTTATTCAGAGCAGTTTATTGGGAGATAATTACACGTTGGCATTCCAAGACCAATCCGAGTCTGATATTTTTTTTGAGGAAGCCAAAAAGTTTGGGAATATGGTGCATGAGGTGACACTGAAAGCAATTTATGTGCAGTACGGAGAGATCACATCTAAGGTTAGTTGGTTCAACTATAGACAAAACATTTATCTCAATTACTGTTCAGAGAAGAGAGTCGGAGAATTTAGCGATGCACCTTAGAGCAACTCTAGCAGGTTCCATAAAATGGCGCCCTCCAAAATTGTTTAAGAGGACCCTCTAAAACTATTTTAGAGGTTCTCAGGCCCTGTATTTCTCTCATATTCCCAACAACTACAACCTCTATTTTTTCCTCTTTGATTTCTCTTATATGTGCATATGAACTCCATTTCAAGTCCTATTTAACATGAATATGTTTCAAACTTGTATGTTCCCGCGTCACACAATTCAACAACATTTCAATATGGCCGTATGCATCGTCCTGATGCAGAGGCCGGGGGCTTTCCTCCTTTTCCAAAAAAAAAACATTTCAAATGCATAAAACCCCTTTTCTAATTCAAATTTAAACATAACATGGGGTCCTAATGCATGATAAACATACTACTAAACATAGATTGTTCTTTTTTTTTCTTACTCAAACCATGACACTCTACTTCTTGAACTTCTTCAACTTGAACAAGTCAAGAATCCTCTTGTGCTCCTCTCTCGAGCGCATGCTCATCGTCCCTGGTATCGGCCGCGTCCCTTTGAACCCAAAAGGGGTCTTATAGGGATATTATAGAGCGTGGAAAGAGGAGGAGGAGGAGGAAATCTCCATGGCGGCCTGGCCCTTCTGCTTTGCGGACTCAGCAACCTTCTCCTTGTCTATCTTGGCGTTTAGCTCGGTGAGGGTGGTGTCAAGCTTACCTCGCCAGGCCTTGGCCTTGGCGGCGGAAGCGACAATAGCCGCGTTCAATGCCTCCTCCACCGCTCTGGCCTCATCGTCCAGCAAAGCCCAATCGACTCGTTGTTATTGTGCGACATTTGTCGAACACTGTACTCTTACGGTTTAGTTTTCAATGAAAACGGAGTCGGGGGGCTACCCCTGTTGATTCAAAATAATAATTGTCGAACACTTTATAGCCGTCTTAGCTGGTAGGGGAGGGGAACTCACGTGGCGTGAATGGAGCGGTAGGAGGAGGCTGAAGGAGGGCACTGGCGTGGAGCTATACCTGGCCATCCGTCGGGCCGGCCGGGCTTCAGGCCAGGCCTAACAAAGCCTGAGGCAAAAACCTAGGCCCGGGCCTGGCCATTGGGCCTAGTTTTCAGGCCCAAGCCCAGCCCATTAGTGACAAATCCCGTCATGCCTCGGGCCTCGGGCCGGGCCCCTTCCTTAAAATGCGACATATCCAAGCCCAGGCCTAGCCCGGCATGTCCTTCGGGCTCAAAACTCAGGCCCAGGCCCGGCCCATGGGCAAGGTCGGGCCGGGCCGTCCGGGTCGGGCTACCCGTGGCCAGGTATACGTGGAGCATCCGGGTCGGAGATGGTGGCACTGGGTCGGACGGGCACGGGGCCGAGGAGCACGACGCAGGGTCGGCGTCGGGTGACAGCAGCAGCAAGACCCGTTCCGCCAGTTCAAGAAAATAACTATTTTCTTGCTCAGCGGGCTCCGGTTCTCGTTCCCTGGATTCAAGGGCCTGTAGGATCTCCAAATTCTCAACATACAGCCTAACTCAATCATTTTCCTTGCCACACTTGACAAACTTGTGCGAAAATTCTCAACATACAGCCTAACTCAATCATTTTCCTTGCCACACTTGACAAACTTGTGCGAAGTGGGGCTAGGAGTGCGGTGCGTCCTCACCAGGAACTGTGGAGACTACGGCCATGCTTGGATCCAAGGGACTATTTTTAGTCTGACTAAAACTAGTCTTTTTTAGAGGCTAAAGTTCCAATCACCCCTGACTAAAGAGAGGCTAGAACTAGTCTTGAGACTAAAAAAATTTAGTCAAGGGAACCCTACTAAAATGTGGATTAGTCCTCTCTCTCCTTATTTAACTCCTCTCCTTTAACACATGCGAGTTCGGGATTGGAGGGTTTGAACGATAATAAATGCTCATTAACTCATTTTAGTCTATTTAGTCTTTGTATCCAAGCATGGGTGAGGCTAGCAAGTTTTAGTCCCACTACTTTTAGTCATGGGACTAAAACGTATCCAAGCACCCTCTACTTCGTGTTGAAGCTAGCTCGTGTGGGATGGTAATGGGGCGGGTTTGGATGGGTAACATATCCACGACCACAAGCGTGTCCATTGCCCACCCGTAAAAGTATCCATGGGTCATAGATCGTTGTTCATACCCATACCCGCTAGATATCAAGCTATTTTTTTTGGAAAGGCCCAAAACCATATATATTATGATGCACAGGACCTTACAAACACACTCATATAGAAAAATAAAATTACAACGAAACCCTTGGGGATGCCGAAGTCTTCTTCCTCTTGCTTCCACCGGCGGTGCGCCGTGAGCACAGCTCGATGCCGCCTCTGGGCCTCCACCTTGGCAAATCAAACTTTTTGAAACCCAGGAGCTTGTAAAGCAGCGGCCGGGAAGTCATCGATGAAGACTAGGAGACATCGGCGGTCGCGATCTGCAAAGCTAATCGCCGCCCCAGAGAAGAGAAGACCGATAAGGGCCTGTAGAAACTCCGAAGGCCATGAAAGCCGGCCAAATACAGACAAATCCACCAGAGACCTAAACCGATCGGATCTCGGGAGACCCACCGAAGACAGAAAACCACACACCCCCCGTCGGTGATAAGCACATCAACGGAACGAGGATAGCGCGGGGAAGACATTATTCCTAAACTAGGAAAGCGCTGACAACACGTCCCAAACCAAACATGAAGAGACCCTAAAGATAACCTGAGACAAATTACCCACGCCGATGTAAGCCAAGTCCAGATCTGAGATCGAACTCGCCGTCGTCCAGGTCCATGAACCGACGAGGTCCTCTCTGGTGGCCTAGCAAGGCTGGGCCGCTGTAGAAGCTCACCATGTTGAATTCGTGCGGCTACCGCCGGCTTCAGCAACGCCGTTGCCAGGCACCTCATGACGAAGACCTCCACTCGAGCCCTCATCTCCTTCTCCGACCAAAACAGCCCTCTAAGACGTCCAAATCTTCATCCGCAAGCTGCCCCTGAACCGGACCTCCCCGCCGCCGCTGGAGCCGCACAGGCTTTGCTCGGCGACGCGCCCTAGCGACGATGAGAGGGAAAGGAGGCTGGAGGCGGCTAGGTATGGCAATCGCCTTAGCTCCCGCGTGAAGTGTTACGTCCATAGGTATCAAACAGCCCTCTAAGTGTTACGTCCATGTAACAATAAAAATAACAACCATAACAATATATACATGTTAATACCAAAATAATGATAAAAGGTCACTAGACAATACAAATTATCAGTATTGCACACATCACAAGTACAAATGATACGACAAATATGGTCAATACTTAATGGTTGATACGGAATTATAATAGGTTATATGACATGTGTGCTTGTAAAATGGGTATCCATGGAGCAAGTTCTGAATCCATCCAACACATGAGTTTGTGGATATCCACTAGCGGAAACCCATGGGTAGAAAAGGTCCTCCAAATCCTGACCCAATGTGTTGGATATCCATGGATACCTAGATCCATGCATGGATAATATTGCCAACCGTACTCGTGTCTCTGATGATGTATCACTTGGTCTAGGCATGGACTCTCCCACTTTCAGCTTGCGATGGTGAGCGAGTTCCCAATTGTGACGGTTAGGGCATCTCCAAAGGTATTCACCAAATCATGTTTTCTACTTGCCCGCGAATACGTCCGGAGGTGTCCGCGAACATATCTACTTATCTGCAATTGTAGTCATATCTAAGTGCATCTCTTACTTGTCTGCCCCAACTTCCACATAGGTCATCGGTCTAGTTGGGTGAGTGTGGGTCGTGAGGCATACGTGACAGGGGGTTGAAAACAGGTGTTGTTGTGGTATGGCCCACACCGTCCGGTGTCTCCAGCCACGCCATTGGGGAAGAGGGGAAGGGATAGGGAGCCTTTTAGGTGCTCTCTTGCCTTCAGTACGGGCACCGGGCGCATGTGTGTCACAACGCCTAGCGCCCTTTTAACTCACTGGCAAACCCTGCTACACCATCATTGTTTCGCCTCACCACCAAGCATCATCAAGCTCTAGCTCCACGTCATACCAGGATTGGAGCCACACTTCTCTCCAAGGTCATCCTTTGTAATTGCTAGGCGTCGGTCGTTTTTGCTCCCACTAGCTCGACAACCCCATCTAATGTGGCCATGCATTCTGTCTTTGCAATGCACGTCGGACTGTTGCACTCTGAGCTGCAAGGCTTGGCTTCATTTCAGCTGAAGGGGGTTGTCCAACTTATGTGCCATGTCGCTAAATCTATGCAAGGTTGGCTGCTATGGGTTGGGAGCTTTCTGGAGCAAACAGAGGCTGCTCTGGGCAGACCCTCTCATGCATTTTTTTTGCGGGACATGCGCTGGTTGTGATGTGACCCCTCCTACATTGCTTCCTATGGACAAGACAATTGTTGGCTTTGAGGATGAGAGGGACGCAAAGCTCTACGGTCACTTCTCCCCTCATGCTAGGGAAAGTTCACAGTCGATTATTGCCTTGTCCAATGCACGAGCTGTCTCTGTGGGCGAGTCCGCTGCCATGGTCCTGGCTTCGGTGTTGCGGATCATACTTGAGCTTTACGGGAAGTGTGAGACCGGTTTTGCCACTGTCAAAGCATCTAAAGGCGGACTCGCTTGTGCCCTCGGTTATGGCTTTGGAGCCTAGCCAGGCGTCCACATATGAGGAGAGTGGTTGTCTTGATGCCACTGCCATGCGCTCGCTTGAGTCCATCAGGCAGATTTTTCCTATGGGCTATGATATTGTTGTCGCTGGTGTGTTGGTGCCTAATCCCGGGGTCCTCATCGCCACTAAGTTTTGTGAATTCCTCACCAACTTGGATGCTACAAAATCCAGAAAGACAAGTGGATGCCTCTTGACGGAAAACGCATTCAGGGAGAAATGCAAGAAGGATTAGCGCTAACCCTCGATCTGACATCCTCAAGGAGAAATCTAGTTGGAGCAAAATAATTAAGAAAGGTGGCGCTAAAGGGAAGTCACAAGTGGTTCCATGATGGATGGTTCTCAGATTTCTAGGCTGCAAGCGGGGGTTCAATTGTGTATGTCATGTGTTTTTCTCAAGCTGCAGTGAATTGATTGGGTTTCCTTTGCCATATTGAGGAGTGGTAGTACCATGCTGGGTGTGTTGTCGGGCTGTCTCCATGGTTCGGGAGTAGTTAGCATGCTTGCAAGGTTGTACATGTTTGTTTGTCTTGGACAAGTTTGTAATGATTTTCTTCCCCTTTTCCGCAAATTAACTTGGCAACTCTCTTCTTATTTAATGGATGAGCTAAATCTTTTGCCCCCATTTCAAGGAAAAAGAAAAACTCTGGCTTGGGCTGGTTGTAATGGGGTGTATCATATACTAATATCATGCATATGAAACTAGTGGATGATACTACATCCGTAATTCATAGTATCATATGTTGGTATCACAGAGGGCTACATTTATTATCATGCATGACACAAAGTAGCACATCATTTAATATGTTACGGTACCATAATATGATACTCAAGCATCTCTTTCTTCATTTAATTCTATGCCACCTCATCAAAAGTGCTTATGATACTTCCATTACAGGCAGCCCTAAAATAGTTTAAGAAATGAAGTGATATTGGAACCATATATTCTGGAAGTACCAAAGCTTACTTTTTTGGGATTTACAAATCTGGAAAGAAATGTCCTGTCGAGAAGTGCAGGAAAAATAATATCATACGAGTACACAATATAACCCTTTGGAAAGTACGCAACACGCTCGGAAGTGCATAAAAAAAACATCTGACGGAAAGTACACTTAGTAGTGTCGAGGAATGCACGCCTTTGATTCGGCAAGTACATATCCGGCTGGGAAGGAAAAAAAGGAAAAGAAAAATGTCTGCTCTGACCGTGTTGAATGGATAACCTGCTCCGTTGGGAGCGTGCGATATCCGGCGTATTTTAAGCGGGTAAGGAAACTCCGGCTGGTACCTAGATGAGATGGGAGGGGAACGAGGGTGGAGGTAATCACACCCCATTGTAGGCTAAAATTTGTATGCATTTGCTTTCGTGCTGGCAATCCAACCAACAACGCGCCCGCCATCTGTGGTCGACTTGCGTACTTGGATCATCCAACTTACTTCCAGCTATAATAATGTTTTGGGTGTTGACTAGTATTTTGTTTGATCAGAATATATCAGTGAAGTATAATTCTGACGATTTGTTTTCCCTGGATGCACATCCGACAAAGCCATGGTGAGTGCATATATTGCTAGCTGGCATAATATGGGATTGTACATACTGTATTTCAGTTCCTTTGTTCAAGTGAATGTGTTGGATGTCATTATGTCTTACAATAAATTTATAAGTTGTCGCACAGGATTTTAACAGGTCATAGAAGTGGATATGCTCGCGTATGGAACCATGAGATGAAGGCAAGCTAGCGCACTCTCAAACTAAACATATAGTTATGTTAATATATCAAATTTATTACCACTGCCAAGTAAAGGGTCATCAAAACAAAAGCTTGATCAATGTGTGTGTGTGTTTGTGTGTGTGTGTGTGTGTGTGCG
>LT934122.1:34771763-34788442 GCA_900231445.1 Triticum turgidum subsp. durum
AAAAATATGCCATTCAACAGTATTTTTTATAGAAATAAAAAATTGAACTCAGTTTCATGACATGGTGAAAGAAAAAGGATTTCAATAGTTCAAGCAGAACACTTCAATAGTTTAAACAAAGGGATTCATGCACGACCACACATCACATAGTTAAAGTGTATGACTTTGTCGGGTCAGGTTCGGGCATGCCCATAGGCAAATAGTTATACCCATACCCTACCCACGGCTAATTGTGTAGGGTTCGGGTGCTACCCTTGGGCACAAAAGTATGCCCAAACCCTACCCAAGCGGGTCGGGTACCCATGGGTAAAATTGTCAGCGGGACGGTGGGAAGCAAGCGTGGGGCTGCGGCGAAGTGTGATATGTCCAGGAACATCTCAGTGGAGGCGAGCAGGGGCAATTCGTGCTGGTTTTTGTTGTGTGTGTGTGTGTGTGTGTGTGTGTGGTGGGGAGGGGGGGGTCGCAGCAAACGGCCGCAGAAGGGGCGCGCATCCCGACACGCCCCTGGTGCCAAAACAATTAGTGGATGGAGGGAGCGCTATATTGCCTTACCCAACCTTCAAATATGGAGGCTCGCGAGCTTGATTTGGAGCAACCTTCAAAAAATATGACGGTGGAGCGCTGGATGACAATTCTGTAAGACCCATTTTTGGCTAAAATCGTTATATAGGCAATTATTATGGCCGTCGGGCTGATATGACAATTCTGTTACACTTGCTCTTATCACCAAAGGAGATGAGGTGGCGACTATCAGGGAAATTTAGAGAGAGCAAATGGCTGCAGAAGGGGCGCGCATCCTGAAATGTCCCTGGTGCCAAAACAATTAGTGGACGAAGGGAGCCCTTTTTTTCGATAAAGGGTGTTTTTATTAACTCAAAATGTAGCATCAAGCGGATACAAAACATCATGAGTACCACCCGGCCTCAGCATAACTAGGATGCACACAGCCAAACAACAAAAGTATGTCAAAAGGAAAAGTAACAAAAAAGACAAGTCGGCAACAGTAGAGTCCTACAGACCGACACTATGCCTATGTCAAAAATGGAGGTAGATTGATTCGGAGGTTATGATGCCACCCATGTTGAGAAAAAACCTCCATAGCCGCCTGCTCCAACCGTGTACACACCGTCTTGAACAACGGTTGGTGCTCCGGTCGTTGTATCGTAGACCACAAACGAAGCAAGTGCGTACAACAGAAAATAACCTGTAGAGGAGAAGCATTTTTGTCCTTAAAAATGAAATCATTTCTACATAGCCAAAGCGACCAAAGTAAGACATACGCTCCCACCCTTATTAGCGTTTTGAACTTATTTGAAATACCGTCCAATCAATGACCAAATATATTGGCAACACTTGTGGGCGGATACAAATTTGACGCTATTTGGATTACTGACCATGTAGAATGTGCAAACTTGCATTGAAAAAAGAGGTGCTTGATTGTCTCGTCATGAGCACAAAAGCAACACTGCTTACTTCCTGGCCAGTTGCATCGTGAAAGGTTGTCTTTGGTTAGCACAGCTCCCCTACGAAGATACCACATGAAGATTTTAACTTTTAGTGGAATCTTCGACTTCCAAATTTTCTTGTTATTACTCACTGGTACCTCAGAATGCATTAACGCACGATACATAGAGTCTACTGTGAATGACCCCGATGTAGTAAGGTTCCAGTGAAAAACATCCCTGCCTTGTGTTAGGTTAATCGAATTCAGGCGGGATAAAAGATTATGCCATGACATAAGTCGGGGGCCAATCAAGTTCCGCGTGAACGAAATATTCGGCGGAGACGAACTCAGCACGTGCGTAATAGTATTATTTTTATCGCGAGCAATGGTGTATAAGGCTGGGTATTGTTCTCGGAGACTGGAATTGCCTAGCCATATGTCTTCCCAGAAACGAATTTCAAATATGGAGGCTCGCGAGCTTGATTTGGAGCAACCTTCAAAAAATATGACGGTGGAGCGCTGGATGACGATTCCGCTAGACCCATTTTTGGCTAAAATCGTCATATGGGCAATTATTATGGCGGTCGGGCTGATATGACAATTCTGTGCACTTGCTCTTATCACCAAAGGAGATGAGGTGGCGACTATCAGGGAAATTTAGAGAGAGCGAGATGACTTTGATGACGTGGTAGCTGGGATTCCAGAAACCAGTGACTTGTCAGTCACAAGCTTTGCTCCGGTATTGGACGATTCATGCCTGGTTTGAAAACACGAGGGACGAAATGTCGCACCAAAAAAGATGAGGGACCCATTACCGCAAGATTAAGGGATCAAAAATATACTTTTCTCCTTTTCTCTTCTTAATATCTATGCCAACCATTTCAGGATTCTTATTCCCATTGTCTATTTATGATAACAAAGTTGTGAAGCGGAGTATCTTTATCTGACAGGATTGTGATTGGGCAAGAACGCCATATTTACCATGGGTATCCATGACGAGGAAGTGATTGTGCTCCAAGCGATGTAGACACCGGCCGGCGAGTCATGCTGTCGCTGGTGGCTACTAGTGGTCTGAGCTTGAGGATCCAACCAATGCGCCCGCCATCGTTGGGAACTTTCGACTTGATGTGAAGATGGAATTCTGAACCAAGCATCTCTTACTGGAGTGCAAACTGTTTGCAACTTGTTAATTCGGCATGGAATTGAGTACATCTACAGCTAAATCGTCTGCCACAACTATATTGTAAACTGAATAATAAATAGCTTCAGATGTGCGATTAAGGAGATATTTGTTGTGAAAGAAGTTCAAAAAAAAAAAAAGAAATGCATCTGATTTCCACATGTTTAGAACAAGAACGTGAGCTTCTGTTGGCAAATGGAGTTGCAGAAGGCAAAAATATGTATCATGGGAGTCTGTTAGACAACATCTAGGCACTAGTAGAAAACAGACCTTTCGCCTGCCCCTTTAGTCCCGGTTTGATTACGGCCCAGGACTAATGTGACTATTAATCCCGGTTCCAATGGCTAGTAGCGGTCAGGGCATGGGCATCATTAGTCCCAGTTCATTTCCAACCTATAGTCCCGGTTTGTGATACAAACCGGGACTAAAGGGGCTTGTGGGGCCCCAGCCTACCACGACCCGCTTTAGTCCCGGTTTGTATCACAAACCAGGACTAGAGGTGGACATTTGGTCCCAGTTTGTATAACTAACCGGGACTAAAGACGTCCCTATATAAACCCTTCGTCCAGCCCGAGCCCATTCTCTTTGTTTTCCCTTCTCTCTCCTCTATTCTTCCCCTTGATCGAGCTCATCCTCCATTTTTGCCAATGATTTGTCAAGATTTGAAGGCACCCCATCTATCCAAGTGTTCATAAAGGTTAGCAACTTTGTCCTTTTATCTCTCATTGCTATATTAGCTCGTGCAATGCTCTATAAGTATAGTGATTTGTGAGTTTTAGTTTGGAAGTATTTCTGTGGAAGTTTATTCGATTTATATGCAATTTGAGCTCAAATTAACTTCTTAGTTTGCATATGTGTATGTTTGGTTTACTTAGTGCCTTCCCGTCCCCATCGTAACCACCGTCGATCGCCCGCACCGTCCCGTCGCCGGCAACACCTTGGTGAGCCACTTGTTCTTATCCTTTTTATAAAATAAAAATCATGTTTGTATGATTTAGATAATTACCTGTATAATTTTCTTACCTGTATGATTGTTTGTTATACATAGTGGCATGGTTTTGATATCCGTCCCCGTCGGCCCTCATCCGGTTTATGATTCAGATGTGGTATATATATACTCTGTTTTATAACTATTTGGTGCATTTCGCGTTTATGACAATTATGCCCATCAAGTTGACATAGATATTTTTATTTAGGAGGTATGTGAACCTCAGAAATTGCAAGCGACCCACTTGTCGAGAAGTTAAATTTAGTTGAAAAATAAAACGAGGTTTTGAAAGAGAAATTGAAAATAATTGAACAAGAGAAGATGAAATTGGAGTTGTATGTTGTCGATGTTGAAGGAAATATGCCCTAGAGGCAATAATAAAGTTGTTATTTTATATTTCCTTATATCATGATAAATGTTTATTATTCATGCTAGAATTGTATTAACCGCAAACTTGATACATGTGTGAATACATAGACAAAACACCGTGTCTCTAGTATGCCTCTACTTGACTATCTCGTTGATGAAAGATGGTTAAGTTTCCTAGCCATGGACATGTGTTGTCATTTGAAGAATGGGATCACATCATTAGGAGAATGATGTGATGAACAAGACCCATCCGTTAGCTTAGCATAATGATCGTTTAGTTCTATTGCTATTGCTTTCTTCATGTCATATATATATTCCTCCGACTATGAGATTATGCAACTCTCGGACATCGGAGAAATGCCCTTTGTGCTATCAAACGTCACAACGTAAATGGGGGATTATAAATATGATATACAGGTATCTCCGAAGGTTTATGTTTGGTTAGCATAGATCGACATTAGGATTTGTCACTCCGAGTATTGGAGAGGTATCTCTGGGCCCTCTCGGTAATGCATACAAGCCTTGCAAGCTAAGTTAGTTACAGGATGATGCATTACGGAATGAGTAAAGAGACTTGCCGGTAACGAGATTGAACTAGGTATGAAGATACCGACGATCGAATCTCAGGCAAGTAACATACCGATCATAAAGGGGATAACATATGTTGACATTGTGGTTCAACTGATAAAGACCTTCGTAGAATATGTGGGAACCAATATGAGCATCTAGGTTCCGCTAATGGTTATTGACCGTAGAGGTGTCTCGGTAATGTCCACATAGTTCTCGAACCCGTAGGGTCCGCACGCTTAACGTTCGATGACGATATGTATTATATGAGTTATGTGTTTTGGTGACTGAAGGTTGTTCGGAGTCCCAGATGAGATTACGTACATGATGAGGAGTCTTGAAATGGTCAAGAGGTAAAGATTGATATACTGGAAGGTAGTATTTGAACACCGGAAGGGATCCAGAGTGTATCTGGTATATATCGGAGTACCGGAGGGGTTACCGGAACCCCCGGGGAAAGATATGGGCCATATGGGCCATAGGATGGAGGCTAACCAGCCCACAAGGGGCTAGCGCCCCCCCCCCCCCACAAGGGAGGAGGCCGAATTGGACAATGGATGGGGGCGGCGCCACCCTTTCCTTCTCCTACTCCCTCTTTCCTTCCCCCTTTGCCCCTCCGATATAAGGAAGGGGGGGGGGCGAATCCTACTAGGAGCCTAAGTGGGAGTCCTCCCTCTTGGGGCACGCCTAGGGCCGGCCTCCTCTCCCTCCCTCCTATATATACGGGGGGCGCCCCTAGAAGAAACACCAATTGCTCCAAGCCGTGTGCGGCGCCCCCTCCATCGTTTATGCCTCCGGTCATATTCTCGCGGTGCATAGGTGAAGCCCTGCACGGATCACATCACCATCACCGTCACCACGTCGTCATGCTGACGAAACTGATCTAGTCCTTCGACCCTCTGCTGGATCAAGAGCTCGAGGGATGTCATCGCGCTGAACGTGTGCAGAACTCGAAGGTGTCGTACGTTGGGTACTTGATCGGTCGGAATGAGAAGATGTTTGACTACATCAACCGCGTTGAGCAAACGCTTCCGCTTTCGGTTTACGAGGGTACGTGGACACACTCTCCCCCTCTCGTTGCTATGCATCTCCTAGATAGATCTTGCATGAGCATAGGAAATTTTTTAAAATTGCATGCTACATTTGCCAACAATGGTATTGGAGCCAGGTCTATGCGTAGATGATATGCACGAGTAGAACACAAAGAGTTGTGGGCGGTGATCGTCATACTGCTTACCAACAATGTCTTATTTTGATTCAGCGGTATTGTTGGATGAAGCGGCCCATACCAACCTTACATGACCACGTTCATGAGACCGGTTCCACCGATAGACATGCAACCAGTTTTGCATAAAGGTGGCTGGCGGGTGTGTGTTTCTCCAACTTTAGTTGAATCGAATTTTACTGCGGCCGATCCTTGTGAAGGTTAAAACAAACAAACTTGATAAATCACCATTGTGGTTTTTGTGTCGTAGGTAAGTACGGTTCTTGCTGGAAGCCTGCAGCAGCCACGTAAAACTTGCAACAATAAAGTAGAGGACGTCTAACTTGTTTTTCCAGGGCATGTTGTGATGTGATGTGGTCAAGACATGATGTGATATACGTTGTTGTATGAGATGATCATGTTTTGTAGAAGTTATCAGAAACTGACAGGAGTCTTATGGTTGTCTCTTTATTGTATGAAATACAAACACCATGCAATTGCTTTACTTTATCACTAAGCAGTAGCGATAGTCGTAGTAGCAACAGTTGGCGAGACGACCACGATGCTACGATGGAGATCAAGGTATCAAGCCGGTGACGACGGAGATCATGACGTTGCTTTGGTGATGGAGATCAAAAGCACAAGATGATGATGGCCATATCATGTCATATATTTTGATTACATGTGATGTTTATCTTTATGCATCTTATTTTGCTTAGTACGGCGGTAGCATTATAAGATGATCCCTTAACTAAATTTCAAGCTATAAGTGTTCTCCCCGAGTATGCACCGTTGCGAAAGTTCTTCGTGCTGAGACACCACATGATGATCGGGTGTGATAAGCTCTACGTTCAAATGCAACGGGTGCAAGCCAGTTTTGCATACGCGGAATACTCGGGTTAAACTTGACGAGCCTAGCATGTACAAACATGGCCTCCGAACACTGGAGAGCAAAAGGTCGAACGTGAATCGTAGTGTGGATATGATCAACATAGAGATGTTCACCATTGATGACAGCTCCATCTCACGTGATGATCAGACATGGTTTAGTTGATTTGGATCACATTACACTTAGATGACTTGAGGGATGTCAGCTTAAGTGGGAGTTTTTAAGTAATTTGATTAATTGAACTTTAATTTATCATGAACTTAGTACTGATAGTATTTGCATATCTATGTTGTAGATCAATAGCTCGCGTTGTAGCTCCCCTGTGTTTTTTGATATGTTCCTAGAGAAAACTAAGTTGAGAGATGATAGTAGCAATGATGCCGACTGGGTCTGTGATCTGAGGATTATCCTCATTGCTACATAGAAGAATTATGTCCTTGATGCACCGCTAGGTGACAAACCTATTGCAGGAGCAGATGCAGACGCTATGAATGTTTGGCAATATCGATATGATGACTACTTGATAGTTTACTGCACCATACTTTACGTCTTAGAACCGGGACATAAAAAATGTTTTGAACGCCACAGAGCATATGACATGTTCCAAGAGTTGAAATTGGTATTTAAGGATCATGCCTGTGTCGAGAGGTATGAGACCTCTCACACGTACTTCACCTACAAGATGGAGAGGAATAGCTCAACAAGTGAGCATGTGCTCAGAATGTCTGAATACTACAATCGCTTGAACCAAGTGGGAGTTAATCTTCCAGATAAGATAGTGAATGACTGAGTTCTCTAGTCACTATCACCAAGTTACTGCAACTTCGTGATGAACTATAATATGCAAGGGATGACGAAAATGATTCCTGAGCTCTTCGTGATGCTGAAATTAACGAAGGTAGAAATCAAGAAAGAGCATCAAGTGTTGATGATTGACAAGACCACTAGTTTCAAGAAAATGGCAAAGGGAAAGAAAGGTAACTTCAAGAAGAGTGGCAAGCAAGTTGCCACTCCCATGAAGAAAACCCAAAAGTTATACCCAAGCCTGAAATGGAAATGGTCACTAAAAGCGGAAATGCCCCAAACGTTTGGCGGATAAGAATGATGGCAAAGTGAACAAAGGTGTATTTGATATACAGGTTATTGATGTGTACCTTACTAGTGTTTGTAGTAACCCCTGGGTATTTGGTACTGATTCAGTTGCTAACATTAGTTACTCGAAATAGGAGTTGCAGAATAAACAAAGACTAGTTAAGGATGAGGTGACGATTTGTGTTGGAAGTGATTCTAAGGTTGATAAGAACACCATCGCAAAATCCCTCTACCATCTGGATTAATGTTGAACCTAAATAAATGTTATTTGTTGTTTGCGTTGTGCATGAATATGATTAGATCATGTTCATTGCAATACATTTATTCATTTAATTCAGAGAATAATTGTTATTCTGTTTACATGAATAAAACCTTGTATGGTCATACACCCAATGTTGATGGTTTATTGAATCTCGATTGTAGTGATACACATATTCATAAAATTGATGCCAAAAGATGCAAAGTTGATAATGATAGTGCAACATACTTGTGGCACTACCATTTAGGTCATATTGGTGTAAAGCACATGAAGAAACTCCATGTTGATGGACTTTTGGAATCACTTGATTATGAATCACTTGGTGCTTGCGAACCGTGGCTTATGGGCAAGATGACTAAAACTCCGTTCTCCGGAACAATGGAATGAGCTAGTGACTTATTAGAAATAATACATACCGATGTATGCGGTCCAATGAGTGTTGTTGCTCATGGTGGGTATCGTTATTTTCTGACCTTCATAGATGATTTGAGAAGATATGGGTATATCTACTTAATGAAACACAAGTCTGAAACATTTGAAAAGTTCAAAGAATTTCAGAGTGAACTGGAGAATCATCGTAACAAGAAAAGAAATTTTATACGATCTGATCGTGGAGGAGAATATTTGAGTTACGAGTTTGGCCTTCATTTAAAACAATGTGGAATAGTTTCACAACTCACACCACCTAGAACACCACAATGTAATGGTGTGTCCGAACATCGTAACCGCACTTTATTAGATATGATGTGATTTATGATCTCACTTACCGATTTACCACTATCGTTTTGGGGTTATGCATTAGAGACAACTGCATTCAAGTTAAACATGGCACCATTAAAATCCGTTGAGATGACACTGTATGAATTGTGGTTTGGTAACAAATCTAAGCTGTCGTTTCTTAAAGAGTGGGGATGCGATGCTTATGTCAAAAGGCTTCAGCCTGATAAGCTCGAACCTAAATCGGAGAAGTGCGTCTTCGTAGGATAGCCTAAGGAAACAATTGGGTACCCCTTGTACCACAGATCCGAAGGCAAGATCTTTGTTGCCAGGAATGAAACCTTTCTAGAGAAGGAGTTTCTCTCGAAAGAAGTGAGTGGGAGGAAAGTGGAACTTGATGAGACAACTGTACCTTCTCTCAATTTGGGATGGAGCTCATCCGAGGAATTTGTTCCCGAGATGCCTACACCAACTAGAGAGGAAGCTAATGATGATGATCATGAAAGTTCAGATGAAGTTGCTACAGAACCTCGTAGGTCAACCAGAGCACGACCTGCATCAGAGTGATACGGTAATCCTGTTTTGGAAGTCATGTTACTTGACCATGGCGAACCTACGAACTATGAAGAAGCTATGATGAGCCCAGATTCCGATAAATGGCTTGAGGCCATGAAATCTAAGATGGCATCCATGTATGAGAACAAAGTGTGGACTTTGGGGGATTTGCCGGATAATCAGCGACCCATAGAGAATAAATGGATCTTCAAGATGAAGACTGACGCTGATGGTAATGTTAATGTCTATAAAGCTCGACTTGTCGCAAAAGGTTTTTGACAAGTTCAAGGAGTTGACTATGATGGAACTTTCTCACCCGTAGCAATGCTTAAGTCTATCCGAATCATGTTATCAATTGCCGCATTTTATGAAATCTGGCAAATGGATGTCAAAACTGCATTCCTTAATGAATTTCTTAAGGAAGAGTTGTATATGATGCAACAAGAAGGTTTTGTCAATCCTAAAAGATGCTAACAAAATATGCAAGCTCCAGCGATCGATCGATGGACTGGTGCAAGCATCTCAGAGTTGGAATATACGCTTTGATGAGTTGATCAAAGCATCTAGTTTTATAAAGACTTGCGGTGAAACCTGTATTTAGAAGAAAGTGAGTGGGCGCACTACAGAGTTTCTGATAAGTATATGTGAATGACATGTTGTTGATCGGAAATGATGTAGAATTTTCTGGAAAGCATAAAGGAGAGTTTGAAAAGAGTTTTTCAAAGATATACCTCGGTGAAGCTGCTTACATATTGGGCATCAAGATCTATAGAGATAGATCAAGACGCTTGATAAGATTTTGTAATGAGTACATACCTTGACAAGATTTTGAAATAGCTCAAAATGGAATAGTCAAAGAAGGAGTTCTTGCTTGTGTTGCAAGGTGTAAAGTTAAGTAAGACTCAAAACCCGACCACGATAGAAGATAGGTAGAGAATTAAAGTCATTCCCTATGCCTCAGCCATAGGTTCTATAAAGTATGCCATGCTATCTACCAGACCTATTGTGTACCTTGCGATGAGTTTGGCAAGGGGGTACAATAGTGATTCAAGAGTAGATCACTGGACAACGGTCAAAATTATCCTTAGGTACATAAAGAGGACTAAGGAAATGTTTCTCTGTTATGGAGGTGACAAAGAGCTCGTCGTAAAGGGTTACGTCGATGCAAGTTTTGAGACTGATCCGGATGACTCTGAGTCTCAATATGGATATATGTTGAAAGTGGGAGCAACTAGCTAGAGTAGCTCCATGCAGAGCATTGTAGACATAGAAATTTGCAAAATACATACGGATCTGAATATGGTAGACCCGTTGACTAAGCTTCTCTCACAAGAAAAACATGATCACACCTTGGTACTCTTTGGGTGTTAATCACATAGTGATGTGCACTAGATTATTTAATCTAGTAAACCCTTTGGTTGTTGGTCAGATGGTGATGTGAACTATGGGTGTTAATCACATACAAATGTGAACTATTGGTGTTAAATCACATGGCGATGTGAACTAGATTATTGACTCTAGTGCAAGTGGGAGACTGAAGCAAATATGCCCTAGAGGCAATAATAAAGTTGTTATTTTATATTTCCTTATATCATGATAAATGTTTATTATTCATGCTAGAATTGTATTAACCGGAAACTTGATACATGTGTGAATACATAGACAAAACACTGTGTCCCTAGTATGCCTCTACTTGACTAGCTCGTTGATCAAAGATGGTTAACTTTCCTAGCCATGGACATGTGTTGTCATTTGATGAATGTGATCACATCATTAGGAGAATGATGTGATGCACAAGACCCATACGTTAGCTTAGCATAATGGTCATTCAGTTTTATTGCTACTATCTTCTTCATGTCATATATATATTCCTCCGACTATGAGATTATGCAACTCTCAGACACCGGAGGAATGCCTTATGTGCTATCAAACATCACAACGTAACTCGGTGATTATAAAGATGTTGTACAGGTAGGTCCGAAGGAGTTTGTTGGGTTGGCATAGATCGAGATTAGGATTTGTCACTCCAAGTATCGGAGAGGTATATCTAGGCCCTCTCGGTAATGCACATCATATGAAGCCTTGCAAGCAATGTGACTAATGAGTTAGTTACAGGATGATGCATTACAGAACGATTAAAGGGACTTGCTGGTAACGAGATTGAACTAGGTATGAAGATATCAACGATCGAATCTCGGGCAAGTAACATACCGATGACAAAGGGAATAACGTATGTTGATATTACGGTTCCACCGATAAAGATCTTCGTAGAATATGTTGGAACCAATATGAGCATCCAGATTCCGCTATTTGTTATTGACCAGAGAGGTGTCTCGGTCATGTCTACAGGGTTCTCGAACCCATAGGGTCCGCACGTTTAACGTTCAATGACGATATGTATTATATGAGTTATGTGTCACTACTGCAGGATGCTGCTAACATGACACTACGATCAAAGACCCTTTGAGAAACTGTGTGCGATGCAATAATCACAAATGGTGGTGTAAGAGAACCGTCAAAAATGTGCAAAATGTTTGCGATGATGGATGCATCAAACACGGTTCAGATTTTTGTTGCGTGTGCGATGCAGGGCATACAGTTCAGTTCAATTAACTATTTGTGATGAGGAGGAACAAAAGAAACGGGTAGCCAGATGAAGGCGTGTGGGATACACAACATACGATTCACTCGGATGAACTGTTTGTGATTAGGTAACACAAAAGAAATGGTTAGCCAGATCAAAGTGTGTGCGATATACAACATGCGGTTCACTCGGATGAATTGTTTGTGTTGAGACAAGAGAACATAAACGGTTCAGTATAACAAGATGTGTGTGATATGCGACAAACAGGTCTGTAATCAAAAATGTGTGGGAAGACCGATAATAACACAGATGATTCCTGTTAACAAGCCATGTGTGTTGTGAGCAAACGATTGCTGGTGTACAATTGTCAGTGATTGATGAAATCATCACCGACGGGTTCCCTTGTTTAGTCCATGTGCAATGTGATTTGCTCTGTCTATAGGGCATCAACATATATACTTAAAAAGACAACATTGCATAACCAAATTAAGGATACAATTACACAAGTGACTACACAAATAACATTTTCACACACCAAAGTAAGCAATTACATGCATACTAGGAGAAACGAGGATCTAATCATCTACTTCTTGTTGTGACGAAGCTTGCCATTGCTCTGCTTCCGGCTAGATCCCTGGCCGTTTTGGGGAAGGAGGCACTTCCTCATGTCAATGATCCTCCTTGGCCACGTACACGACGTGAGCTTTGTCGAGATTCACCAGCCAGGGCGAGTGCTAGTCACGCTTGCCGTTGTTGTAGGAATCCTTCATGTCTCTGTAGTAGGGGTCGATGATGGCCTCGGCGAGGTGAACCAGTGAGTCCTTATCATGCTCCTTGCTGCCCAGATCTTGTATTGGCCCTGGATGTCGACAAGATTCTGGCAGGCGATGCTCGAATTCTTGAGCACCTTGACATCGTTGGTGATGTCGACCATAGCGAACATTTAGTGGGGGCTGTTGACAAACCTGCCGAAACGCTTGCAAGGCCTTGTGGCTAGGCAGTAGTGGTAGACAAGGACGTGCTGGCACACACACATTTTGGCAACGACGACCTTGGGACGAGACCCACACGAGCATGGGTGTACTCGATGTCGAACCCGACCACCTTGTACTTCTCGTCGGAAAGCAACAGCTCCATGATGCGGATGGAGTGCTCCACCAAGACCGGGTGGTTGGTGTACACCACCGAGGACACCTCGAACCTTCGGTGGGTGTCCACCTTGGCATGGATGGTGAACTGCTGCTCGTCGTCGGCAGCCGCTCTGAGAGCCATTGGAGCCGCACAGGATACTCTCTAAGAATTCACTACTAGGGAAAAGCCTAGCAGTAGCCCTGGTTATTGGCCTATCAGTAGCGCGGGTAGCCGCGCTACTGATACGACGCTATAGCTAAAGCTTAGCAGTAGCGCCTGCTAGCACGCGCTACTGCTATATCTACTTAGTAGTAGCTCTTTCCCACACAAACCGCTAGTGGTAATTACTAGTAGCGCTTCCCTCCGCCCGCGCTACTACTATTTTTCCATATTCTATTTCTTTTAAGTTTTAGGTTGTACACATACAACTTTATACAATTTTTCATACAGTAGCAATTTAGAGATTGTTTCTACATTATAATGAGTTATTAAATCACTAGGTGAAAGAACCATGGATTAGTTTCAAATGGATCGATCCTAAGTGATCAAGTCATGGATTATCACAATAATCCATGACTTGATCACTTAGGATCCATCCACTTAAAACTAATCCATGGTTCTTTCACCCAATGATATAATAACATACTCATCATCATCATCATCATCATCATCATAATATTAATATAAAAACTCTTGCGTCATATCTTCATGAACAACACTAGCTAATAATCATCATAGTTATTACCACCAACACTATGTAATCATCATAGTCATAGCTAATCACCACCAACACTAGCTAATATTAATCATCATAGTCATCACCACCAACACTTATTCTAGCTAGCTAATCACTCCTACTGCTCTCTCTCAGGTAAAATAGCATAGAACATGTGGAGCGCTCCTGATTCATCGTATTGAAGCATGCAGATGAACCTATCTCCTAATTGTGGGCTGCACTTCTGATTGCCCCCCCCCCAATTACTTCTATGCAATCCTTCACAATTTTGTTCCAGTCTTTGACTATTAAGACTTGCTCGCTTCTAGAAATCCGGAATGCACTCATGTGCAATGTAGGAAGTCTTGGCCGTATGCTAACCATGGAAATATGACCTTTAGCTTCGATCCACTGTGGAACAACTATCATCGGGAGTTCCTTTTGAAGAACATTGTAGTAACATACTTAGCAATGAAGTTTAGCTTAAACAATAATGTATGCAAAATATGCACTGAGGACAAATAGTAAAAATCTTACCATCTTTCCTAAATAGATGTGACCGTAGTTCAGTATGAACACTATTGGTCGCACGTTTTGAGTACAAAGATTTCTAAGTCCAGGAAAATAATTTGTCTTGACAGTATGAAGATCCTCAAGCCATGAAACATAATGACTTGTCTCCTCACAGTTTAGTTCAGCCCCGGGACAGTAGTAGGTCCTGTCCACCAAGCGCTGGACATGTTTGCTTGAATGGAAATAAGCTGACAATAGAAATTAGTTGTCAATTATTTTTGAATAAACAATATCCAATACATAAATATGGCTGATAAGCTTACATAATGGTAGAACTAGAGGTGTCTTCACATCGACCCACATGTCGATATTATCTTCAATATCATCTTTCGGGCGAATATCAAAGGTGATAAGCATATCAGGCTCAAATGCATAAGCCTTCCATAGTGCTCTCCATTGTTTGCATTCAAAATGGGTGTGGTTGTCTGTATTGTATAATTTAAGGGAAAACTATAACGATGCTCGGTCCTCAAGTTTACTCCTTTTACCTCCATAGTTTCCATAGTACTGGAACCAACCTTATCCAAGACATATATTCTTGCATGGCAAGGGATACACTAGTAGAATAGTAAAAAATATAAATTATAAGTTGAAGAGAAAGAAGCAGAAGTCATGCTTAATTATGAAAAAAGACTTGTCGTTGTGACTTACTGTATACACTTCGAAGTTCTCATCCAGCATGATGCTGAAGTGCCTACCACCAACTAGGTGAGGCCTGTTGCACAGGCCGCACTCATCTTCGCAGTATTCGCACATACCGAATTCCTTTTTGTCGTGAGACATTTCCTATGTTCATAGTTGAAAACTTAATTAAAAATTGACCGAAGGCAACTACCAGGGAACTCAACACACAGGTCACTATTACTCAATATGCTACAGGTTGACTTTAGGTCTATCGAGTCTTCCTTCCTAAACTCTCATCTCACGTATATGGTGGGCACTCCCTCTCTGATATTGCGATGGTGATGGTCACTACTCCTCCTTTACCTAGTGCATTAAAAATATCTAGCACAAGGAAAAGAAGGTGAAGCGACCCCCACGACAACTGTTGGCATTCTTCTTCTCTCATATATGGTGGACACTCCGTCTCTAATTTTTCGACCGTCGATGTTGGTCGCTAATCCTTCTTCCCATAGTGCATAACAAAGGTCTAGCACAAAGAGAATAAGGAAAAGCGACCCCCCCCACAACAGTCGGCATTCTTCTCTCATATATGGTGGAGACTCTCCCTCACCGGTTTTTGGATAGTCATGTATGGAGCCCCAACAGACTTAAAGTCAACTCAAAATGTCGTTTAATTCTCTTTCTAGCAAATCCGGGGCACTCGATATTTCCTACATATACTAGCACGAGTCATGCTTAAATTAACGGAAAAATACGGCATGACCTTTGCTAAAATAGGACATATCAAGAGCCTGAAATTTGCCGAAACGGAAATGAATCAACACTCCGGCAAAACATAGGTCACTAAGAAATGAATGAACACTTCGCACATGAGCATAAACTGGTGCTCATTGCATTTCAATGGTTCAATATTGACAAAAACATTTCAATATATCTTATAACTAAATACCCTAGTTCGGATGTAGAGGAAGGTGGAGAAGGAGGAGGTGGACTTTTAGCTCACCGACTCGGGTGTAGAGGAAGTGGAGGTAGCTTGGATGACGATCACTCCAAGGAGGCAGGACTAAGCCTGCATATTCCACCGAGTAAAATTTTAATTAGATCATCAAATCTCATATATCATTCTTTGATGACAAAGTGACAATGACATAAAAAATAAACTAGTTTTATTAATTTTCTTAATAAAAATAAACTAGTTCTATAGTAAAATACTACTAGGAAAAGGCTTATACATAGAAGTTTACCAGTAGCGTGTGTTTTGGCTCCAATGCTACTCATAATTACCAATAGCGTGTGTTACAAATAGCGCTACTAGTATGACTTAGCAGCAGCGTTGGTTTCTAGAGAGCACGCTACTGGTAAGTTAGCCACACCACACCCCCCGGCCAAAACATAGTAGCAGTGTTGATACCCTAACAAGCGCTACTGTTAATAAAATAGCAGTAGCGCCGGCCAACAAAGTAGCGCTACTGCTACTTCTTCTATGTGTAATCTTTTACCAGTAGCGTGTTTTTTGGGCAAGCGCCATAGCTAGTTTTATGTACCAGTAGATATTTTGGCTGGCACACATAGCAGTAGCACGCTTTGGTGCCCCGCGCTACTGCTATGGTCGCCAGCCAAAATATCTGCCACCTTCCCCCCCTCTTCTTCCTCCCCGTTTCTTTCTCCCCCCTCCCTCTTGCACTTTCTTGTTCTTCAATGCTTCCCCCTCTTCTTTGCCCCTCCTCCCCCCTCCATTAATGCCCTCCCTCCTTTCTCTTCCTTGTTTTTGCCCCACCTCCCCTTATC
>LT934122.1:34803603-34813917 GCA_900231445.1 Triticum turgidum subsp. durum
TTTTGTTTTGTCTTTACTTTTTATTTTAGTAATTTTGCTTTAGTGTTTTATCTTTATGCCCATTTATTTTTGTTTTACAAAATTCATACAAAAGCACCTAATTTAATGTGACTAGTTTTACCACTGCCACAAAAGGTTTCATGCCTAATTAAAAAAGTTTAAGATTTCATAAATTATAAAATGCATTTAATTTATTGTTTAAGGCACGGTTTTATTCACCAAAGCGCATTTAAATACTTTACAAATGTGGTTTTCAACGTGACAATTATCAAGGGATTATTTGCCACGCTTTGAACATTTTAGTTTTTATGTTTGAAATTTTTAATTTTTTAACTTGATTTTGAATTTTTAAATTCGAACGGGACTTGAATCATCACGAGATTAACCACAGTAATCGTGGTGATGTGGTACCATTAGCAGAGGTTAATGTATCCGGGCGTCACACTCAAGTTCTCTAGCAAATGACTCAAGTTCTCTAGCAAATGACTGCAGCTCATGGTCTGAAACCATAAGACTGCTCTCGCGCTCTACCGCGACACCCTCTCCCACCCCTTCCTCGCCCCCTCCTTTTGCCACCGCCCTTTCGCCACCGCCACCGCCACCGCTCCCCTTCTTCACTTAATTAATTTGTTTTTACTAAATGTTTTCAGGACTGACATAATGGCGGACGATAGAGCTGACCCGATTATGGACAACTATGATCCGGACGGTGAAGCACATATGTTCGGCATCATAAATGGCGATATTCTATATGTGCCGACCGTACAAGAAGAAGATGATATCTCTTCTTATCTGAACCTTGACGGTGAAGATGAAGGGCGCCGTCAGCAAGATGATGCCGAACAAACGTCGATAAACGACGATCTTCAAATGGAAGTAGCAACCACCTCCGGCGCCGAGGTATATATATATACATTGAGCCTCTGGTGATACAAACTAACTGATTTGAATAAATATGTGTGGACTAACGCGCGCGACTCTCTTTCTTATTTTAGCCCTCGGCCGGATCGTCAAAACAATCGAGTACGTCGTCAAAGCGTGGCGCAACCAAGACGATGAAACAAGGAGAAACATGCACCATCGAGGTTGTCGACAGTGCAACCGGCAGGCCGCTGGAGCCCCGCAAGAACGCCACCAAGTTTGTCAACCAATGCAGAGCCATTGTTAGAGACAACGTCTCGATCACCGTCCAGGAGTGGAATAAGACAAAGAAGGCACGAATTGCTGGTTTCACTTTTGTCGATAAGAGAACAAAAAAAGATTGCTTCAAAAAGCTTATGGAACATTTCGTTCTACCTCCGGAATACAACAAATTCGATGAGGAGGGTAACAAGATTGAGGAAAACAAGGAGAGGAGGAGGCTAGTCAAACAGTTCGCTCTTCATAAGATGGTCGACGCATTCCGGAAATTCAAGCAAAATCTAGCCCATGACTTTGTCAAGCAGAACAAGACTCCGGATTTCAAAGGACAATATGAGAAACTGAAACATGATTGGCCAGAATTTGTGAAGCAAAAGAAATCGGAGCAGTTCATTCAAATATCGAAAAAAATAAGGAAAATGCGGCTAAGAAGGAGTACAATCATATCATGGGGCCAGGAGGGTATCGCCTTTGGGAGCCTAGGTGGGAGAAGATGGAGAATGAGCTGAGGGCGCGAGGAATCCGTCCAGGTACGGAGGGATGGGACACAAGGGCCAAAAGCTGGTGGTACGGGCATGGGGGAACGCTGAACCCGGAGACAGGGGACTGTGTTTATCGGGGCAAAATAATTAAACCCACCCAAGCCCTTATTGACGCAATGAGGGATGCTCAAGAGGGGAAGATCAAGTTCAACAGAGAGAACGACGCGCTGACAAAAGCCCTCGGGAATCCTGAACACGGAGGACGTGTACGAGGCATGGGGCACATTTCGTGGAAAATAGGGTTCCCCCAGAACGATGACCTGTATGGTTACAGAAGCCGGAAGAGAAAGATGGATCGGGAAGCAGATGTTGTGGCGCGGTTGGCATCGGAAATGGATGTGATGAAGAAAACCGTGAGTGTACTAGTAGCCGAACGAGATGCAGCTCGGGCGCAGCATGAAGATCATCTAGCGGATCTCAGAAGCCAGCAGCGGAGAAGCAGTGTGGCTTCCACGGAGGCCCCATCGGCTGGTGCAGATGCACCGACGATCGAAATTACTGCACCGGAGCCTCTGGTGGTCGAAATTACTGCACCGGAGCCTCTGGTGGTCGAAATTACTGCACCGGAGCCTCCTCGCTACCCCGTGGACGATATAAAGGAGATGAAAGAATGTCATCTGTATTATCCTATCGGGAACATGTCCATGAAGGTAGCCATCGGCAGTGCTTTACCATGTTTACCTGGAGCACTCCACCACAACACCCCCATTCAAGATGGCTATGCTCGTGTCACGGTGGAGGACATAGTCCAAGGGTTTGAGGACCTGGAGATTGACATTGCTACACCTGAAGGGGAGAAAAGACTTGGAGATGTCAAGCACCATTTCATTCTATGGCAAAAGAAGTTTATCAAGTTTCCAGGCGAGGCGCCAAGGACAACAAGTCCACCCCCCTACGGTGGTGGCGGTTCACCTACACCTCCCTCACGTCAGCCGACGCCCCCCAGTCCACAACGTCCGGCGGGTGATCAGACGCCGCCCCCCAATCCTTGTCCGGCGGGTGATCAGACGCCGCCCCCCAATCCACCTCCGGCAAAGAAGCAGAAGCAGTCCTGGATTATTAACCCGGACCCTTATGTACCTAAGACCACAAAGGTACCGGAGCCATCATTGAAGCCTCTCCCCACAAGGCCTTGGGAACGTAGTGCCGAGGAAACTGCCGCGGCCGCGGCTGCTGATCATGAGAAATGGAAGGCGGACTGCAAGAAGAAAAGAGAGCCCGAGCCCAAGCCAGTATTTTCTGATGAGCAAAAGAAGTGGGCTAAGTCATTTTTGAGCACACCGTCCCAAGCCGCGAAGAATCTGCCTGACGACTATGCACGTGAACTTCGTAGGCAGGCACTCATGTTGAAGGAGAAGAAAGAGCGGGCGGAGAACCAGGAGAACAAAGCCTTGGAGGAGGCCGAGAAAACGGAATTAGAAAGTAAAAAAGCGGGAAACGAGTTGCCCAGCTCGGGGAACAAAGTAAACAATCGATTGCCCCGCTTATAGTGAAAGCCGCCGGTCCGGATGACCCCGATATCATAGCAGCTGCGGCAGCACATGGATTGACTGTAACGAGTGCCAGAGAACAAGCGGCCAACTTAGGTATTACTCTTCGTGAACTGTTAGGCCTTGATGAGGCGCCAGTGAAGGAGGTAGTAATTACATATGTGAAGAATGGGCCTCTCGTCGAGCCTGCGCAGGAACAGGATCTACCTCCACAAATGAAAGGTCTGCTGAAATGGTACAAGGGTTACATAAAAAATAAAAATGCCAAAGAATATATTTATGCGGAAGTTAGATATGAGCATCACTTCAAACATTACTATGTACAAATTCATCTGAGTGAATTGTTCCAGCTTTTCAATCTGCGCGAGGTCGACAAATCTATCATCAGTTGCTACGTTCTGTAAGTGAATTATTTCTACCCCATCTCGTTCATATTGCCTGCACTATATATATGTCCTAACTATATTGTTGTGTCCGCTATTATACATGCAGAATGAAGATTAAGGAATGTAGAGTAAGGAACATCCATGATGTTGGGTTCATTGACCCACACATCGTTAATGGATATGTGTTGGAGCATCACCCCGCCGACATGGAGGCAGACCTGTGGCAGTTTCTTACAAAGCAGGAACTCAAAAGTGATATTCTATTTCCTTACCATTTTGGGTGAGTGTTTCTGTCTTGAGCACATTCTCTTTTGTTTACTCCATGCATGGTATGTGGCCGGCTAATCGATGAGTTATGCATGACGTACTGTGCATGTATCGTGTCCGCAGGTTCCACTGGATTCTGCTAGTAATTAAAGTTGACACCTCAGAATGTCTCGTCCACGACTCTCTGAATAAGGATCCAAAGCTTTGGGTCGACATGACAAGAATGCTGCAGAAGTAATTATTTTCATTCATTTGCGCTCTATATCGATCGGCCTATTTCGTTCATTTCCTAATATCAAGTAACTAATAACTCTCTTGTTCATTTAATTTTCTTTGCCTCGTAGGGTTTGGAGACGGTTCGTAGATACAAAGGTCGGTGAATTCAAAAAAGAGCTAGAAATCAAAAGGGCAAAGGCTAAGAATGGTGAGGATATTCAGCCAGCGGGGACCAATCTATGTGCATACTATGTCTGTGAGATGATCCGGAGATACACCTCTGAGTGGGTTCCGAGTGATACCAATGCTCAGAGGAATAACCTCCGGATGATGCTTAGTCCAGAAGCTCGCTTCCGACCACTTCAAGAGGAATTAGCTGGATGGTTCAGGAGGGAAGTCCTCCATCCTAAAGGAGAACACCATTACGAGGACGTAGAACTTTATATGCATTAAATTATGTATGGAAACTTGTTCAAAATTGTATATGGTCATCCGATGATATTGAATATATATTGTATATTCCTCTTGAATTCTTTTTGGTTCTAATTTCAAATTTGTTTGAAATTGTACATTCATATGCATGTATGTAGTACCGTAGAATATGTGAAACTCCTTCAAAATTAAAATAAAGCACAAAAGAAATAAAACAATACAAATTAAACAGAAAACAGGTTTAAGGGGGGGGGGCTAAAACCCTAAACCTGCGGCGGCCTTTAGTCGCGGTTGGCCAGAAGAACCGCGACTAAAGGTCCTCCGCCTCGACGGCCACCTGGCGCCCACGTGGACGGGCCTTTAGTCGCGGTTCTTAAGCAACCGCGACTAAAGGGTGGGGCCTTTAGTCGCGCCCGTTCGGTCGCGGTTGCGCAACCGTGACTAATGGCAGTTGCGAACCGCGACCAAAGGCCCTTTTTCCACCAGTGACCTCGCTCCCCCTTTGGGCGCCCTTTTCACCGCTCCTCCAGGGCGTTGTCGATCGGGTACAGAAGAGTGTGCATGCGCGTCGCGGTGGGGAAGATGTTGTTGTACTCCGTGAACCTGTTGTGGGTGGTGAAAGAGATGAACTCGGAGCCACACCAAAAAACCCGTCCGAGGAGGTAGAAGGCGTCGAATGTGTTGGTGAAGTGGGCAAGGAGAGAAACCACCACCTGGTTTTGGATGACCTCCTCGACGCGGAACATCGTTGGAGATCCACTCGGGAGGTGGTGGTAGCCAGACACGAGGAAGATCTCGGTGAGGTTCCTTGCAGTCCTCAGCCTTGATATCACCCACACACGTAGTGTGCGATCAACGTACACGCCGGTAGGGTAGAGCCTCTCCGGCACGGTGGGTGGGAAGCGGTAGGTTGGTCCGGTGTACTGCATGGCTGAGGGATGTGCAGAAGACGGAGAAGGGGTCGAAGAGGAAGAAGGGCAGATGGATGAGGGATGGTAGAGGCAGAGGGTGGATAAAATAGGCGTAGTGCTACGCGTTATTTGGTCGTGGCGATAACATGGTCAAATGTGAAGTTAGTAGCCCGTTTTCAAACCCACCGCAACATCGGGAGTGTACACGTGTGGGAAATGGTGGTTTTAAAAGAAGAAGAAAAAGAAGCTAATTGCATGCATGGGAATCCGTGGTCAAACCCTATATAATATGAAAAAAGAGACAATTTTTGAAGAGCTTGTGGCCATTTTGCATGATAAAAATAAATTTGGCCCATAAAAATTTGGTCATTTTTCATGATAAAAGGAGATAGACGGCTTGTGGCCATTATACAAATGCAGAATGACCCATTTTTTAATAGTTTGTGGCCATTTTGCATGACAAAAATAAATTTAGCCCTTATAAATTTGTCATTTTACATTTGTATAGAACAAAAAGAACTAAATTTTCTATGCAATGCTAACTGTTGTCTAATTTCAAATGATGCAAGAAACAGAGCCAACACGTTCACAAAAAACAGAGCCAGCACGTTCACAAAAAAACAACGCGATTCGACGGCCCAACTAGAGCTTGGTTTCCTTTTCGGCCCAACACCACCGTTTTTTTTCGTGGAGACAGTGGTGGGCGAGCAGCCGAGCACAACCAACAGGATCGCCTCTCACGGATCGCCCCATGATCTAACGATGCGGAGCCGTCCTTGTGATCCAACGGCCCGGAGCCTACACATAGCCTGCCTACCAAATTCCTTCTAGAAGACCACATCCGAGGGCTGTCGCTTGACGACAGAGTATGATTGGACGGATGATATTGGGACCTAGTGTTAGGCGAAACCCCGCGGTGTCAACGGGGTTACGAAAGCTTTGACTGAGCATAACTAATTTAAAAAAAACTAAAAAATGTGAAAACTTCGTCGTTCGTTGTTTTATAAGACACATTAATGAGGAAAAATACTAAACTTGGTCTATGGTCATTTTCATGAAAAAACCCCAGCTGGCACGATGGAGGTCAAATGAGCACCATTAATTTAAAAATATCAAAAAAATATGAAACCTGCGCACAATGTTGTCTTATGTGACATGTTACCAACCAAAAATCATAAACTTGGTCTATGGTCATTTTCATGAGAAAACCTTTACACATATTAGCTATCACCTACAAGATTTCATAGAGTTCAAGGAGATGCGGTAGGGTTACCTTCTGTTTTTGAAAAATTTAAAAAAATCAAAAAAAATCACCAAAGCTTTATTTTAAAGTGAATAAGAAGGATCTGAAGTTAGTTTACCATTTTCATATTTCAAAACGTGTTTTTACTATTTTTTATATTAACGCATATGTTTTCAAAAGAAAATGTAAAAATATGAAGATTAATTCAAAAAATAGTTAGACTTCAAATCTACACTATGGAAAGTGAATATGTGTTAATAAAAAAACATTTGGCTCATTTAGAGTAGGTTCAAAAAAATTGATTACAAATGGGCTGTTTACCCTAGCCTGGGAGCTCATTTGGAGCACATTTTCTCAAATTCAAATTTACTTGACCTCCTCTAAATCACTTCAAATTTTGCACACATGATCTCCTACACAAACCTAGATAGTTTGCCAAGGTTTTACTTGTTTTTGCATTTTCTTGAATTTGTACTTTCCAGGTTTGCCAAGGTTTACATGATCTCATTTGGAGCATGCATTTGATTTCCTACACAACATGTGTGATCATTTCAACACCTAAGATCATAGTTCACAACATCTCCCCTGAACATAACTAACCATAGATTCAGGACAAACAAATATACCACATGCAAATTTAAGGACAGACAAATATAGATAGCATAACTAGATTACTAGCATAACCAAATTCATTTCAACAGACCATAACCAACAACATTCAGTTCAACACAACAAAAGTAACCCAACAGTTCAACAAACCAAACTAAAACTAACACATCATCACATCATCGATCACATCACGCTGGAGACAGGGCCTTCGCGAGGGCGACATGCTTCCCCCTGATCATGTAGTCCTCCCCGCGAATCGCCACATCCACAGCATGAGACAGAAGGTGATCGAAGCGGCCATCCCTTGGCTTTGGCTTGGTGGTGCAGTAGGGGCAGTGCCACTTCTTGAACTTGCGGTTGTAGAAGAAACCAACTCCCTTGGCCTTGATCTTCTCCACCTCCTTGGTTGTGAAGGACGTGACGTTGCCCTTGTACACATCATCTCCAGAATTATACTGCACACATGAATGAATTGCATTAGATTCATATACACCATGTCAAAGGAACTAAATGAACAAGGGATATGCTTACCTCATCTTCAGAATCGTCACTAAACTCCCCCTCGTACGGGTCGTAGTCGGTCAGCTTCCTGTCCCCCCCCAACCACATCCTCCTGAATATACAATTACATCCATCACTAGTAGCCAATTGAAAATTGGTATGCACACATGACACATTGATCATAGGGCTAATATACTTCCAATATCAGAAATGTTTTAGAAGTGGGGTTTTTTATTTCTGTGCCCCTTAGCTCTATGCATTCAAAAACCACATCCATCACTAGTATATCAATGTAGATTTGTACACACATTGATCAAAAACCCCAATATGACATTCAAATAACACATTGATCATTGGTCATGCACACACATTGAAGAACAGAGCTAATATATAAAATTTATATACTAATGAATCAAAAAACCCAATATGACAAATTTACACACATTGAATCAAAATTATAATTTCTTAATCAATGGATTCCATTTGGGCATATGACATTCAAAAACCCAATCTGAGTACCATTCAAAAACATCTAGCATTAAAACCCCCAACCTGTGAGCACTAAAAACAAACCTAATAAGCATCATAGCATTAAAAACCCATATCTGTTCACAACATCTAGCATTTTTGCAACGAATTTATCCAAATCCAAAAACAAATCTCAAAACCCCAATCATTGCAGCACCTAAAATCATAGTTCACAACATAGCATTTTTGCAACGAATTTATCCAACAAACCCTAGTCCAAAAAACCCCGTCCCCCCAACCCATACCCCGTAGAAAACCCCCGCCCATCCGTCAAACCAACTACTCTAACCATCTGAACTACCGCATGAATCAAAATCTAACCAATGCAACTAGGGAGCAATTAACTCTACAAGCTAAGAAACTGCAAATACCTTCTCCTCCACGGCAGGTGGCGCAACGGGGGCATCTGGATTGACTGCGCCGCTCGACACCTTCACCTTCTTAAGTGATGAGGCGGAGCCCGCCACATCTGTAGTGGTTGCGAGTTTCCTCGCACCACCGTGGACGCCGCCGACACCGCGGTCGCCGCGCTTGGACCCTGCTGCTCTACCACATCTCCGGCCGCTGCACCGGCGTCGCCACGAGCGCCGTCCATCTTATAGATGGAGGCGATGAAGGTGAGGAAGAGGATGCAGTGGGGGATAGCGAGACGGTGCGGTGGAGGCAGTGGAGGAGAGCGAGAAAACGCCGGTGGGGGAGAGGAAGACGATGCAGTAGGGAGGGGATTTGGGGGTAAATGGTAGGGGCGATGGAGGTGGTTGCCCTCTTTATATGATGGGATGTTTCGGGCATGTCCATCCAGATGCGCCCACGACCGCGGTCTCGCATGCGCCCACGTATATGCGGCCCCACTCGTCGGCTAACGATCAAAGGCATTGACACGACACCAACGTCCGTTAACCTATTCTGAGGGTTTCGGGCAAGGCAGTGGGGAAAAGTGAGCAAAAGTTAACAGAGTGGGGATGAATGAGTAGAGCTAAGGAACCAGGGGCACAGAATTAAAAATCCCTTATTTTTTTGCTTGTAAATACGGTACAGACACAGACACAGACACACACAGACACACACACACACACACACACACACACATATATATATATATATATATATATATGTGTATATATATATATGTATGTGTGTGTGTGTGTGTGATCACACACATGCATGTTTACGCATGAATCCCTCCCATTGAGTCGAAGTGGCTAGTACAATGACACATCATGAACCGATCTCGCTCTGTGTGGGGTGAGTGTACGATTTCCGATGCACGCGCCACATCAATGTTGTGAAATGGTATTCAAACATGGATGCATGCATCACCTAGATACATATGCATGTAGTGGTTGTCTTCGAACGGTACACTCTCTCGCATGGTTAACGGCGACAAGCCTATATATTCATGGGCCCGCGTGGACATCCATGATCACCTAGACTGACAACAAGATAGGTTACCATGGCGAATTCTTCATTTGGTTCGTGTTATCGTAGTATAGGTCATGGTGAGATTCAGACCTAATTAAAGTATGAGCGCATATACTATGCACGCATGCATGCATGAATCCCCGTCGTCGGCTTGAAGTGTGGTGTAACATACATATGCATCATCAACCTAACCCTCACTCATTGTGGGGATTTCTAGTTCAAAATCACGGTGCCACATCAAAGTTGTTCCATTATATACTAAAAAACACACCTGATCCATACATATGTTCGGGCCACATGCATGTAGTGGTTATCTTCGGGGACTAGGTACTTGCATGATTATTGGCAAGCTAGCCTATCTGGGGTTGCATGGACGACCATCACTTTGACCAGCAACAAGAGAGAGGTTGTACGACCAAGGTGAATTATTCTTGGTCCATTTTACGATCAATCTTGGTGAGATGCATCTCTAGCTCGCCGACTAAAAGTGTGTGTGTGGGGGGGGGTGCTAGTTTTGCACTTTGCTAGGTGAACCACGGTTTGGGGGGCATTCATAGCTTATTATTCCCTTCGTGCCGACACAAGGGGAGGGATGGTAGCTACTTCGCACTTTGCTACGTGAACCAC
>LT934122.1:34814831-34859769 GCA_900231445.1 Triticum turgidum subsp. durum
TACATATAAATTTGGTCCACATGCAAGTGTATTCGTGTTCAGACCCTCTCCTGCATCATTTTTTGCCAAATTTATGAACATTAGACAAGTTTGATGACGCAACAGACACGGTTCAATCAAACTAACCATGTGCCACGCCGGTGCCCCTATCACGCACACATCCGCACAGTACATTGGGCTCCACGTGGCTCCCCCTCTCAAAGATACCTGCCGCCTTGAGGGGTTTTCAGTTTCATAACACACAGTTGTTATCTCCAGACCGTGTGCGATGTTTCTTCTTCCCAATCCCACTTGCATTCCTAGAAAATATCTTCCCGCCTCGAGGAGGGTTTTTGTGTTTGACAACACATGGTTCTTATCTCCGGACCGTGTGCGATGTTTCTTGTTCCCAATCCCGCCAGCCCCTAGAAAATATCAACCCGCCTCGAGGGTTTTTCTATTTCATAACACAAGGTTGTTATCTCCAGACCGTGTGCGATGAACCATCATCAAAATTTTCATTAGCCCCGACATTTCACTCCCGCGTTGTAAAATTTTCAGTACCCGCATAATTTCCTCAAACACACCCCCGCCCCCCTCCACACACACACACACACACACACACACACACACCCCAAAACCTCCTCGGGCACGCGCACGCACACACACACACACACCCTCCCTCGCTCGAAACCCTAGCAAGGTTCACGCCGCCGCCGCCGCCGCGCGAGACCTCCATTGTCAACATTTGCTGGTTTGCCCGTGCAGCTTACCCACCGATCTCCATACCAAGGCCGCCCTGAGTTTCTTAGATGACGCCTGCCAAATGCCCCTTTTCCCCCATATCACCATCCCCATCACCTACTCCAGAGCATCGCAGCCTAAGCCCGGCTACGCTTCCCGTGGAGCTCGAGGAGTGATTGGCCAAAAAGAGGTGCATCGCGGTCTCTTCGCCCGACATCGCCGAGGAAGCTGACGACCATTACTGGCGGCAGGAACTCAAGCAATGGGCTAGAGTATGTGGGCATGTCTCTTCCGCCGGCTACGACATCGAGGTAATCAATAGCGACGGCGTGAGGCTGGCTATGTCACAGGGTAAGTGGCCCACCGCCAACCCCTCGGGTTCAACCACCGTCGATCTCATGCATGGCCCCGCCACTAATAACCTCTGGCTCATTGTCAGCAACTTGCCATCCTACATCTCCATCGAGCCCCTTTTTTCATTTTTGAAGGACACGTTCTGCGATGCTGGCTTGGGATCCACAACTTCCAAGTCAGACCTCATCGACGGTGACCACGAGTAGGGCACCCTCTCCGTCTCTTCCAAGGGGAAAGAGCCTGTCTACGACATCAAGGAGGGCACCCTACAACATGCTCTTATAAGGCGAAGGAGCCCATTTGCCACAACATGGAGTGCATCCAGGGTCCGCGCTCTTCCCACGGGAACGAGCCCATCTGTGACAAGTGAGGAAACCCATGATATGTTTTGCCGTGCCTCTTCACAGGGGGAAACCCATGATTTCTTTTGTCGAGTCCCTTTTGTAGTGTAGAGAGAATATGTCCAGTTTTAATTGCTAGATCGGGTTGTTTGCAGTATGCCTTGTTTATTTCAGTTGTTCACAATGCGATGCTCTGTATGTGCAATTATTTACTATGCAGTACATTTTATCAATCCAGTTTTAAACATATCGATAGGAATGCATATATTTGCTTGCTATTAAGCCTGTTATAGCTAGCATATGCCTCTTTTAAAGTTTTTTGATTACTCTGTTGTTTGTAGTTAGCATATGTCCAGTGTCAAATGCTATCTTTGGTTGTTCGTAGTATGCCTGGTTTATTCTAGTTATTCACAACGTGATGTTCTATATGTGCAAGTATGAACTGTGCAGTTCAATTTCATCAGTACCAGTTTCAATAATACCACTATGGCCCTGTTTGTTTCGGATATTGGGACCAGAATCAGCTTTGCAAGGGAAGCTGAATCTGGATTCTGAAACAAACAGCTATTTGGAATCAACTTTACCTGTGAAGCTGAATCTGGATTTTGGTTATTTTTAGTGCAATTTCCTGAAGCACCTCAAAGTGTACTTCGATGGGGAAGCTGATTCATAGAAAAAACTTCACCACTAAAGCAAATCCATAGGTGATTAAAATCCAAGTGAAACTGAAACAAACAGGGCATGACTGACTACATTTGGTTGCTGCATCTTGTTTGAATGACAGGGCATGAATGACTGCATCTTGATGAAACAAACAGGGCACGAAACTGAAACAAATAGGCCATCCATGCCTTTACATTTTTATTTAACAATAACTAGTGTACTTAGGCCGGCACAATACTAGTTTGAATGACTATATTTGCTTGTCGTTAAATGTTAGTTCTGTTGTAGTTAACACACCTTTTCACTTGTTTTTCTTTACTAGCATGCTTAAACCTGCACACTGAAGCTATCTTTTGGAGATTATTTTGTCTATTGTGGATAATTTTGGTTGATGTTTAGCCTATTGTGCTTAACATGCTTCTCAATGTCCCTACACATGATAATTTTGGGAACGGCTGTTGTTTTCCATCGAGGTTAGTTTCATCCCATAGCTTATATATGCTCAATGTTCAGGATATCGGTAGTTGGTACCATACAGGCCAGGGGCTGATAAGGGACTAATCGGTGAATTCGACTTTTAACTGAATATATATGCAACCCATTTATCGTTAGGTTAACTATGGCCAAATGTAACATATCTGAGGCTACATAGCAACATGCACTATACTTAATATCTACGTATGCAATCCTAGGCTACATAGCAACAAGGAAGAGTGTTACCTTAATGTTTTGATGATGTCTAGATACACGTAGAAGAGCAGCAGCAGCAACAAAAACAACAACACAACCCTGTTTGGATACTCAACTTAGCTTAGAGGTTAGAGTTGGTTTCTAGCTCATGACTAACCCTGAACTAACTCCATCCAAAGAGGTGTTTGGATGACAAGGTTAGATACTTAGATTGACAATAAATGCACTAGGAGAACTAGCTCCAATTAGTACCTCTTGGGTTGGATAGTTTTTTGGGTAGGTCATAGATGCAACTAGCTCAAACTAGCCCTCATGTTTTGATATACTTTAGGGCTATTTGAGCCCGAACTAGCTCAAACTAACTCTAACTCATGGATATAGCAGCAGTTAATCAACCGATAATTTATAAGAATGCAATAAACTCCTTCTGCCCATAATATAAGATGTTAATTCGTCTAATATGTGAGTATATTGGATGTTATAAGGTATTATAAAAGAGTGTTGTACTACATCATTGTGCAATTGGTGTTTATCTTCTAATATTAACTTGGTGCTTTTAGATACATATGTCATTGGTAAAGATCCGCGCTTCGACCCTTTTTGCATATGGGGAAATGAGATATCGATGAACGAGCATCAAGTGAGGAAGCTGATAAACATTGTTAGTAAAATGGGTCAAAATATGGCAATTAAACTATTTGTTTACACTTTATACAACACAACAGCGAACTGCAGGATGGTAAGTAAGAACTCTGCAACCATCTTTTACTGCCCATAATGAGTTGTGTTAGATGACCATTTCTGAATCTTTTTTCCTTTGAAGTGGTTCCCAAAGCAGTTTACTAAAGATTACCTCTCAAAGTACATGATTAGTGGGCATGCAAAAGTTAAAGTATTTCTACCAGAACACGATGATTATCTAGATGTTTGCATGAAGATCGTGAAGCGTGGGCGGTCGGCCATCACAAGGGGTTGGACTAGAGTCGTGCGTGCCTTCTGCATGGAGGAGGGCACAATATAGGCATTCCGCTTCACCTTGTTCAGCAACCAAAATGTATTTCGCTTCTTTCTTTACCATCTTTAATAGTACAAGTATACAACTGTGATTCATCATTCTTTATTTGTTTCTTATGTAATTCTTGATGTGTACCTATGAATTGAATAATGCATTGGTTGTCGAACCTGATGGATATGAATAATGCTATAGCATACATTCAATTTCAATTTCAATTTCATATAGCAGCAATTAAATTACGGTGAAATTACGCTCTCCAGGTTGTTACAGCACACATGGTTGGTAAAATACAAATATTTGCGATATACACCATAACCCGAAACGGTTCATAGAGAGGAAACATGTGCAAGTGTGCACACAGTTGCCGTTTGCAAAGCGTGTGCGATGTCAGACAATATCACAAACGGTGCTCGCAAACTAACTATTCGCGATAGTTGCCTTATCTTACACGATTCGCAACCATGAGCTATTTCTGATGAAGTATTCATCGTAGACATTGCACCACAGAGTAGCGTGTGCGATAGTTGCCTTATCGTACACAATTCGCAAACATGAACTGTTTCTGATGAAGTATGCGCGGTAAACGTTGCACCATAGAATAGCGTGCGCGATAGTTGTCGTGTACAATGATGTTACGATGGTCCGACATTTTGTAATCCTATCTGACACTCATACGACGATTGGCTAATCTTCTTAATTAGTTATCGCATACGGTATGTGAAAAGCAAATGTGTGTGATTGTATGCTTATCATACACGTTCTATAATAGTGAACCATCTGTGATGGGTCGCACATCATAAATGTAGCACGACAGAATACCAACTGCGATGGCAATGCGACCACAAATGAAAAGGAGTACTATAGGGTCCCTATCACCGTCGGTTTCTGGGTCGTGTGCGAAGGACCCCCCTATCACCGTCACTCACTATGCGATAGTTCCAAATGCCGTCACGGAAGGGGTTAAAAACTGTTTGTATAGCACCGATGCGTACCAGTGTGTTTTGGTGAACGACGTTTGTTCGGAGTCCCAGATGAGATCACGGACGTGCCAAGGAGTCTCGAAATGGCCGAGAGGTAAAGATTGATATATTGGAAGGTAGTATTCGGACACTGGAAGTGTTCCGGAGTGTATCGGGTACATACCGGTGTACCGGGGGGGGGGGGGTTATAGGAACCTCCCAGGGAAAGATATGAGCCATATGGGCCATAGGAGAGAGGCTAACCAGCCCACAAGGGGCTGACATGCCCCCCAGAAGTGAGGAGGCCGAATTGGACAAGGGGTGGGCGTGGCACCCCCCTTTCCTTGTCAAAGCCCCTCTCCTCCCCCCTTTCCCCCTCTAATATAAGGAAATGGGGGCGAATCCTACTATGAGCCCAAGTGGGACTCCTCCCACTTGGGGTGCGCCTAGGGCCGGCCTCCTCTCCCTCCCTCCCTCCTTTATATATGGGGGGCCTAGAAGACACACCAATTGCTCCAAGCAGTGTGCGGCGCTCCCCTCCATAGTTTACGCCTCTGGTTATATTCTCGCGGTGCTTAGGCGAAGCCCGTGGCGGATCACATCACCATCAGCGTGACCACGCTGTCGTGCTAACGGAACTCATCTACTCCTTCGACCCTCTGCTAGATCAAGAGCTCAAGGGACATCATTGCAATGAACATGTGCAGAACTCGGAGGTGCCATACGTTCGGTACTCGATCGTTTGGAATGAGAAGATGTTCGACAACATCAACCGCGTTGAGCAAACGCTTGCGCTTTTGGTCTATGAGGGTACGTGGACACACTCCCCAACTCTTGTTGCTATGCATCTCCTAGATAGATCTTGTGTGAGCATAGGAATTTTTTTGAAATTGCATGCTACATTTACCAACGGATGTCTGATACGTCTCCAACGTATCTACTTTTCCAAATACCTTTGCCCTGGTTTTGGACTCTAATTTGCATGATTTGAATGGAACTAATCCGGACTCATGCTGTTTTCAGCAGAATTGCCATGGTGTTATTTTTCTGCAGAAATAGAAGTTCTCGGAATGACTGAAACTTCACAGAGTCACGTTTGGGAATTAATAAAAAAATACTCGCAATAGAATCCATAGAAGGGGGCCCACAGCCTGGCCACAAGGGTGGGGGCGCGCCCCCTGCCTCGTGGGCCCCCTGGACCTCCACCGACCTCAAGTCCAACTCCATATATTCACGTTCGGGAGAAAAAAATCAAAGAGAAGGATTCATCTAGTTTTACAATATGGAGCTGCCGCCAAGCCCTGTTCTTCCTCGGGAGGGCTGGTCTGGAGTCCGTTCGGGGCTCCGGAGAGGGGAATCCGTCGCCATCATCATCATCAACTATCCTCCATCACCAATTTCATGATGCTCACCATCGTGCGTGAGTAGTCCCATCATAGTCTTGCTGGACGGTGATGGTTTGGATGAGATTTACCATGTAATTGAGTTAGTTTTGGTATGGTTTGATCCCTAGTATCCATTATGTTCTAAGATCAATGTTGCTATGACTTTGCCATGCTTAATGCTTGTCACTAGGGCCCGAGTGCCATGATTTCAGATCTGAACCCATTATGTTTTCATGAATATAAGAGAGTTCTTGATCTTATCTTGCAAGTTATAGTCACCTACTACGTGTTATGATCCAGCAAACCCCGGAGTGACAAAAGTCGGTACACTTCCCAGTGATGACCGTACTTTGAGGAGTTCATGTATTCACTAAGTGCTAATGCTTTGGTCCGGTACTCAATTAAAAGGAGGCCTTAATATCCCTTAGTTTCCATTAGGACCCCGCTGCCACGGGAGGGTAGGACAAAAGTTGTCATGCAAGTTCTTTTCCGTAAGCACGTATGAATATATTCGGAATACATATCTACATTACGTTGATGAACTGGAGCTAGTTCTGTGTCACCCTATGTTATAACTGTTGCATGATGAATTACATCCGACATAATTATCCATCATTGATCCATTGCCTAAGAGCTTTTCACATACTCATCTTTGCTAAGTTACTTCTCCGTTGCCACTGTTACGATTGCTACAAAACTGCTACTGTTACTTCTGCCACTATTACCATTACTTCCATAATACTTTGCTACTAAATATTTTGCTGCAGATATTAAGTCTTTCAGGTGTGGTTGAATTGACAACTCAGCTGCTAATACTTGAGAATAAATTTGGGTTGAATATTCTACCCTAAAAAACCGTTGCGATCCCCTATACTTGTGGGTTATCAAGACCTTTTTCTGGCGCTATTGCTGGGGAGCATATCTCTATTCTCCGAGTCACTTGTGATTTATATATGTTGATCACTATGAGGAATTTTAACGATCAAAGAACCAAGATTTTTTCCTCAACTACGAGGGGAGGTAAGGAACAGCCATCTAGCTTTGCACTTGATTCACCTTTTGTTTCAAGTAAACTTGCGACATGTACACATGCTATTGATTCCAATATGTCGCATGTTATTGATGATGCCACTTCTACTATGCACGATACTTATGATGATACTACTTCTCTGCTTGATAATAATGTGCCCCTAGGTGAATTTCTTGACAAAACACTTGCTAGGGTTGGAGAGAATGAAATTACTGAAACTGATGATATTAATGAAAGTGATGATGAAGATTCTCCCCCTAGATATGAATTGCCTGTTGTACCTGAGGGTTATGTTATGGATGATGAAACTGCTGGAGACTTTCTTGCTTGCAATGATAGATATGATCTTAAGAAACTGTTAGATAAGCTGAAACAAAAGTATTTGAATGCTAGAATGAAATATGACTCTACGTTTTCTACTACACCTATCTGTGTTACTGATAAGGATTATGAATTCTCTGTCGATACTGAGTTAATTACTTTGGTTGAATCTGAGCCTTTCTATGGCTATGAATCTGAAACTGTTGTGGCACATCTTACTAAATTGAATGATATAGCCACCCTATTTACTAATGAGGAAAAAAATCGCTATTACTATATTCTTAAATTGTCTCCTTTCTCATTAAAGGGTGATGCTAAGATATAGTTTAATTCTCTTGCTCCTGGTTGTGTGTGTAGTCCCCAGGATATGATTTACTACTTCTCTGCAAAATATTTTCCCGCTCATAAGAAACAAGCTACCTTGCGGGAAGTATTTAATTTTCTGGAAATTGAAGAAGAGAGTCTCCCACAAGCTTGGGGGAGGCTTCTCCAATTACTTAATGCTATGCCTAATCGTCCTCTCAAGAAAAATGAAATACTTGATATCTTATAAAATGGACTAACTGATGCTTCCAGAGACCACCTAGATAGTTTTGCTGGTTGTGTTTTCAGGGAAAGAACTGTTGAGCAAGTTGAATTGCTATTGAATAATATACTGAGTAATGATAATGATTGGACACTTCCCAAACCAACTCCTAAGCCAACTCCAAAGAAAAGGGGTATTCTATTTCTCAGTCCTGAAGATATGCAAGAGGCAAAGAAATCTATGAAAGAAAAAGGTATTAAAGTTGAAGATTTTAAGAATTTACCGCCTATTGAAGAGATACATGGTCTTGATAACCCGACACAGGTAGTAAAGGTAAATTCTCTCTATAGATTTGATAAGGGTGAGATCCCATCTACTAAGTTTGCTAGTCAATGCTTGGATGAGTTTGATAATTTTATTGTTAAGCAAGAAGACTTCAATGCTTATTTTGGTAGACAATTGAAACGCAATGCTTACATGGTTGAACACTTGAGTGATTATATATCTAGAGTTAAAAGTGATCTTAAGCTTATTAGTAAACATGCTTCCATAGTTGCAACTCAAGTAGAACAAGTACTTAAGGCACAAGATGATTTGCTCAATGAATTAAATAATAAGAACAATGATAATGCTGTTAGAGTTATGACTAGAGGTGGTAAAATGACTCAGGAACCTTTGTATCCTGAGGGCCATCCTAAGAGAGTTGAGCAAGATTCTCAGAAAATTAATACTGATACACATGGTCCTTCTAATAAAAAGAAAAAGAACAAGGATAGGACTTTGAATGCTTCTAGTGAACCTGTTATTGACACACCTAAGAATCCCAATGATATTTATGTTTCTGATGCTGAAACACAATATGGTGATGAACATTAATCTAGTCATAATGTTAATGATGATGCTCATGTTGACCCTCAACCTATTAATGATAAAGATTTAGAGACTGAACCTAGTGTTGATCTTCATAACCCACAATCAAATAATCAACGTTATGATAAGAGAGAATTTGTTGCTAGGAAGCACGATAAAGAAAGAGAACCATGGGTTCAGAAACCCATGCATTTTCCTCCAAAGCCATTCAAGAAAAAGGATGATGAGGATTTTGAGCGCTTTGCTGAAATGATTCGACCTATCTTTTTGCATATGCGTTTGAATGATATTGTTACTAATAGTAGAAAGATACCAGAAGCTGAAATTTCCACCATGCTTGCTAATTATACTTTTAAGGCTGGAATACCAAAGAAACTTGGAGACCCAGGAGAACCAACTATACCATGCTCCATTAAAAGAAACTATTTTAAAACTGCTTTATGTGTTGTTGGACCTGGTGTTAGTGTTATGCCTTTCTCTTTGTATCATAGACTTGATTTGAATAAGTTGACACCTACTGAAATCTCTTTGCAAATGGCTGATAAATCAACTGGTATACCCATCGGTATTTGTGAGGATGTGCCTGTTGTGGTTGCAAAGGTTACTATTTTAACGGACTTTGTTATTCTTGATATTCCGGAGGATGACAGTATGTAAATTATCCTTGGTAGACCTTTTCTAAATACTGCAGGGGCTGTTATTGATTGCAACAAAGGCAATGCCACTTTTCATGTTAATGGTAATGAGCACACGGTACACTTTCTGAAGAAATAACCTCAAGTTCATAGTATCAATTCTATTGGAAAATTTTCAAGTATTACTATTGGAGGTTTTGAATTCCGTCTTCCTACGTTAAAAAGAAATATGATATTTTTACTTTTGGGGACATGCATATCCCAGTTGAGGTAACCTAGTGTTATTCAAAAATTCTCCGGTTTCATGTTATTCGAAAGAGGTTTGTTAACACAACTTGATCAACTTTTTTAGTGGATTCCTTTTGACGAGCGTGAGATGGATGAAGTTTGAAAGCACTACTCTTTGTACCCTCCTCGGGCGTGTGCGCACACACATGCACACACCCGCCCTCTCTCAAAACCCTAGCAAGGTCCCCGCTGCCACCGCGGCCACCGCGAGACCTCCATTGTCAACATCTACCGGTTTGCCCGTGCATCTTACCCACCGATATCCATACCAAGGTCGCCCTAAGTTTCTTAGACGACACCAGCCAAATGCCCCTTTTCCCCCAGATCGCCATCCCCCATCACCCACTCCAGAGGGTCACAACCTAAGCCCGGCTACGCTTCTCGTGGAGCTCGAGGAGCGACTGGCCCAAAACAGGTGTATCGCGGTCTCTTCGCCCGATGTCGCCGAGGAAGCTGACGACCAACACTGGTGGCAGGAACTCAAGCAGCGGGCTATATTATGCGGGCATGTCTCTTCCACCAGCTACGACATCGAGGTCATCAATAGCGACAGCGTGAGGCGGGCTATGTCGCCGGTTAAGTGGCCCACCACGAACCCCTCATGTTCAACCGCCGTCCATCTCATGCATGGACCCGCCGCTGATCTCCTCTGGCTCGATGTCAACAACTTGCCATCCTACATCACCATCAAGCCCCTTTTGTCATTTCTCAAGGACACGTCCTGCAACGCTGGCTTAGGTTCCACAGCTTCCAAGTCAGACATCATCGATAGCGAACATGAGGAGGGCACCCTCTCCAGCTCTTCCAATGGGAAAGAGCCCATCTGCTCTTCCAGGGGGAAAGAGCCCGTCTGCGACATCAGGGAGGACACCCTACAACGTGCTCTTCCAAAGGGAAGGAGCCCATCTGCCACAACATGGAGCACATCCAGGGTCCATGCTCTTTCCACGGGAACGAGCCCATCTATGACAAGTGAGGATACACATGATTTGTTATCCCGTGCATCTTCATAGGGGGAAACCCATGATTTGTTTTGTCGAGTCCCTTTTGTAGTGTAGTGAGAATATGTCCAGTTTTAATTGCTATATTGGGTTGTTTGCAGTATGCCTTGTTTATTTTAGTTGTTCACAATGCTATGCTATGTATGTGCAATTATTTACTATGCGGTAAATTTCATCAATCCAGTTTTAAACATACCAATAGGAATGCATATATTTGCTTACTATTGAGCCTGTTATAGCTAGCATATGCCTCCTATAAAGTTTTTTGATTGTTCTTTTGTTTGTAGTTAGCATATGTCTAGTTTAAAATGCTATCTTTGGTTGTTCATAGTATGCCTTTTTTTATTCTAGTTATTCACAACGTGATGTTCTATATGTGCAAGTATGAACTGTGCAGTTCAATATCATCAGTACCAGTTTCAACAATACCACTATGGCCCTGTTTGTTTCGGATCCTGGAACTAGAATCAGATTTCCCAGTGAAGCCGAATCTGGAATCTGAAACAAACAACTATTTGGAATCATCTTTGCCAGTGAAGCTGAATCTGGATTTGGGTCATTTTTAGTGCAACTTCCTGAAGCACCTCAAAGTGTACTTCGGTGGTGAAGCTGATTCGTAGAAATAGCTTCACCACTGAAGCGAATCCATAGGTGATTAAAATCCAAGCAAAGCTAAAACAAACAAGGCATGAATGACTACATTTGGTTGTTGCATCTTGTAGTTATACATGTCTTTCCATTTTTATTTAAGAATAACCAGTGTACTTAGACCGGTAGAATACCAGTTTGAATGACTATGTTTGCTTGTTGTTAAATGTTAGGCCTATTGCAGTTAACACACCTTTTCACTTGTTTTGCTTTACTAGCATGCTTGAACCTGCACACTGAAGCTATCTTTTGGAGATTATTTTGTCTGCCATGGATAATTTTGGTTGATGTTTAGCCTGTTGTGCTTATGCTTCTCAATGTCCCTACACTGGACAATTTTGGGAACGACTGTTGTTTACCATCGAGGTTAGTTTCATGCCAAAGCTTATATATGCTCATTGTTCAGGATATTGGGAACTGGTACCATATAGGACGGGGGCTGATAAGGAACCCATTTATCGTTAGGTTAACTAGGGCCAAATGTAATATATCTGAGGCTACATAGCAACATGCACTGTACTTAATGTCTACACATGCAATCTTAGGCAACATAGCAACAAGGAAGAGTGTTACCTTAATGTTTTTATGATGTCTAGACAAACGTAGAAGAGCAGCAGCAACAACAACAACAACACAGCCCTGTTTGGATACTCAACTTAGCTTAGAGGTTAGGTTTAGTTTCTAGCTCATGACTAACCATGAACTAACTCCATCCAAAGAGGTGTTTGGATGACAGGGTTAGATACTTAGATTGACAATAAATGCACTAGGAGAACTAGCTCCAGTTAGCACCTCTTGGGTTGGATAGTTTTTTTGGATGGGTTATACATGAAACTAGATCAAACTAGCCCTCATGTTTAGATATACTTTAGGGCTATTTGAGCCCGAACTAGCTCAAACTAACTCTAACCCATGGATAGCAGTTAATCTGCTGATAATTTGTAAGTATGCAATAAACTCCTTCCTGCCAAAATATAAGATGTTAATTCATCTACTATGTGAGTATATTGGATGTTATGAGATATTATAAAAGAGTGTTGTACTACACCATTGTGCAATTGGTGTTTATATTCTAATATAAACTTGGTGCTTTTAGGTACATATGTCATTGGTAAAGATCCGTGCTTCGACCCTTTCTGCATATGGGGAAATGAGATATCGATGAACCAGCATCAAGTGAGGAAGCTGATAAAGATTGTTAGTAAAATGGGTCAAAATATGGCAATTAAACTATTTGTTTACACTTTATCCAATACAACATTGAACTGCATGATGGTAAGTAAGAACTCTGCAGCCTTCTTTTTACTGCCCATAATGAATTGTGTTAGATGACAATGTCCGAATCTTTTTTCCTTTGCAGTGGTTCCCAAAGCAGTTTACGAAAAATTACCTCTCAAACTACATGATTGGTGGGAATGCAAAGCTTAAAGTACTTCTACCAGAACACGATGATTATCTAGATGTTTGCATGAAGACCGTGAAGGGTGGGCGGTTGGCCATCCCAAGGGGTTGGACTAGAGTCGTGCATGCCTTCTACATGGAGGAGGGCACAATATGGGCATTCCGCTTCACCTTGTTCAGCAACCAGAATGTATTTCGCCTCTTTCTTTATCATCTTTAATAGTACAAGTATACAATTGTCGTTCATCATTCTTTATTTGGTTCTTATGTAATTCTTGATGTGTACCTATGAATTGAATAATGCATTGGTTGTCTGAACCTGATGGATATGAATAAAGCTATAACATACATTCAATTTCAATTTCAATTTGATATAGCACCAATTAAATTAGGGTGAAATTACGCTCTCCAGGTTGTTACGATACACACGGTTGGTAAAATACAAACGTTTGCGATATACACCATAACCCCAGACGGTTCACAGAGAGGAAACGTGTGCAAACATGCACACAGTTGCCATTTGCAAAGCATGTGCGATGTCAGACAATATCACAAACGGTGCTGGCAAACTAACCGTTTGTGATAGTAGCCTTATCGTACACGATTCGCAACCATGAACTATTTCTGATGAAGTATGCATCATAAACATTGCACCACAGAATAGCTTGTGTGATAGTTGCCTATCGTACACGATTCGCATCCATGAACTGTTTCTGATGAAGTATGCATCGTAAATGTTGCACCACATAATAGTGTGTGTGATAGTTGTTGTGTACGACGATGTTACGATGGTCCGACATTTCGTAATCCTATCCGACTCTCATACGACGACTAGCTAATCTTCTTAATTAGTTATCGCATACGGTTTGTGAAAAGCGAATGTGTGTGATTGTATGCTTATCATACACATTCTATGATAGTGAACCATTTGTGATGGGTCGCGCATCTATGACGCCCGCGATTCAATCGTACACTAATCATGCATGCAAATGTGTACGATCAAGATCAGGGACTCACGGGAAGATATCACAACGCAACTCTAAAAGTAAAATAAGTCAAACAAGCATCATATTACAAGCCAGGGGCCTCGAGGGCTCAAATACAAGTGCTCAAACATAAACGAGTCAGCGGAAGCAACAATATCTGAGTACAGACATAAGTGAAACAAGTTGTCATAAGATGGCTAGCACAAACTGGGATATAGATCGAAATAGGCGCATGCCTCCTGCTTGGGATCCTCCTAAACTACTCCTCATCATCGGCGTCCTGCACATAGTAGTAGGCACCACCAATGTAGTAGGAATCTTCATAGACGGTGGTGTCTGGATCCTGGGCTCTAATGTCTGGTTGCGGCATCTGGGAAGAAGAGGAAAAAGGGGGGGAAAGAGGGAGCAACACAACAGTGATTACTCATCCAAAGTACTCGCAAGCAAGGATCTACACTACATATGGATGGGTATATGTGTAAAGAGGAAATATCAGTGGACTGAACTGCAGAATGCCAGAATAAGTGGGGGATAGCTAGTCCTATCAAAGACTACACTTCTGGTAGCCTCCATCTTGCAGCATGTAGAAGAGAGTAGACTGAAGTTCTCCAAGTAGCATCGCATAGCATAATCCTACCCGGCGATCCTACCCTAGTCGCCCTTTGGAAAAGCAATCACCGTCTTGTCTCTGGAACTTGTCTGGGTGTGTTTTATAAAGTATTCGGTTCTAGTTGTCATAAGGTCAAGGTACAACTTCGGGTAGTCCTTTTACCAAGGGACACGACTATTCAAATTTATAAACTTCCCTGTAGGGGTGCACCACATTTCCCAACACGCTCGATCCCTCTGGCCGGATAGACTTTCCTGGGTCATGCCCGGCCTCGGAAGATCAACACATCACCGCCCTACCTAGGCACAACAGAGAGATCAGCACGCTGGTCTAAATCCCATGTGCGCAGGGGTCTGGGCCCATCACCCATTGCACACCTGCACATTGCGTACGCGGCCGATGAGCAGACCTAGCCTCCCTTATACAAGAACAGGCGTTCCAGTCCAACCCGGCCACTAGTAGAAAAAGGGTCAAATCTGAGACACATTAGTCCGGGTTTGCATTTGAGCCGGCACTAATGTGTCCATTAGTGCCGGTTCAAATGGCTAGGCAGGAGGAGATCTTTAGTATCGTTTCGTTGTGAATCTTTAGTACCAGTTTGTGCCACGAACCAGTACTAAAGGTGTTGGTCGGGCACCAACATCTTTACTACTGGTTCGTGGCATGAACCGGTAGTAAGGAGGTTGTGGCAGGCTATTTTTAGTCCCACCTCACTCCCCTAGCAAGATTTTTACCACCTTAAATATGTTACTTCTCAAACTATCACAAGCATTTGGTCTTCCTTGAACTCTATGTGTATAATTTGTGGACTCAATATGAGTCTTCACTGGTTTCTAAACCGTTGAGGACTCATATTGACAATTCAGATTGTACACAAAAAGATCATTGATAATCAATGTATTTTTTATGTATATTTTTACATGTTTACGCCCTCCCTCTGTCCACTCACTCAATCTCCCCCTCAACCCCCCGCGCCGGTCCTCACCCGCCGGCCGCCACTCACTTTAAAACTAGACACACTTCATGTACAAACTAGACAATATCTTTCGGAGTATCAAGGTTTCGGACGAGAACTCATCTGTTACATGGGCACTTAATTTTTTTAACTTATTTGAACTCCAGACCTTTTTTAAGCCGGCATTATGCAGCATTCGAAGCGATGTCATCAATTTCCAACACATTCTGACATGATTTGCTGTTTTTCAGTAACCGATTTGTTTAGATCATAGCTAAATGACCGTGAAATTGAAAATCACTACAAAACAAACTCTGAAAATGTTGAAGGTATCATCATTTCACCCACATAGCATGTGCGTAAGAGTAGAGATGGTCACGGCAAAAACTAGACGCACTTCGTGTACAAACTAGACAATCTCTTTCGGAGTATCAGTGTTTCGGATGAGAACTCATCTATTACACGGGTACTTCATTTTTTTAACTTATTTGAACTCCAGACTTTTTTTAAGCCGGCATTATGCAGCATTCGAAGTGACGTCATCAATTTCCAACACGTTCTGACATCATTTGTTGTTTTTCAGTAACCGATTTGTTTAGATCAGAGATAAATGACCGTGAAAACTGAAAATCACTACAAAACGAACTCTGAAAGCAAAAATATTCGCAAAGAAACTAAATACAACAAAAATATTTACAAAGAAACTAAATATAGCATTATTCGAAGCAACTAAAGCAAAAATATTCACAAAGAAACTAAATACAGCAAAAATAACAACTCAGAAATAAATAGAAGAAAAATATAAAGCAGAAAAGAAAAAACTATGTAAAAAAATTAGTCAAAAATAAATAGAAGAAAATAAATAATGCAGAAAATAAAAAAACTATTAAAAATAGATGGGTCGCTGCCCGGTGGGCCTGCCAGACCTAGGGTGTGCAAATTCAGGCCTAGAAGGGCTGGCAGGCTCACAGGGCAGCGCACCCTAATTAGGCCTAGAAGCCTGCTATATAGAGGAGTTCGAAAGAGCAGCCGTGGCTGGGTTTATAAACCAGTGTGGCTGCCCTTCGCTCGGAGAGGTGGGACTGAACATAGTGCACCGCGGGTGGCAGGGCACGACCATTAGTACCGGTTGGTGGCTCCAACCGGTACTAATAGGTTGTCCGTCAGTACCGGTTGGCGTAATGAACCGGTACTAAAGGCCCTCGTTTCCCACCGTTTGGCCTGGCCAAAATTGGCCTTTCGTATCGCTTGGTGGCTCCAACCGGTACTAAAGGCCCCTCCTATATATATGACATTTACGAAAAATCAGTTCCATCGGCCACTTCTTCTCAGCCACTTCTCGCGTGACATCTATTGTCGCCGCCGACACGCCGTCGCCCCCGCCGCCCTTGCCGCCCCCACCGCCCGTCTCGCTGTCCATGCTGCCCTCGCCGCCCCCGCCGCCCGTCGTTGCCATCCCCGTCGTCGCCGTCTCGCGCTGCCGCCCCATACTACATTGCCGTCTCGATCGCCCCCGGCGCGCCGCCCGTCGTCGCGCCATCCCTGTCGACGTACGCCACCGCCCGTACGCCACCGCACCACGGCCCTCTCGTACCCACACACACACATACATACACACACATACACACACACACTACACACATGTACACACGCATACGCCCACACACACATTACTACACACACACATATTTTTTTTACTTATTTTCTGTTTTCTATTGTTGAGATTAATGTTAGATGAATTTCATAGATAAGAATGTTAGAATGTTAATGTTAGATGAATTAGAACTAGTTTATTTTTAGTAAGAAAATTTAGGTATATGAGATTATTTGAACTAGTTGAATTAATATAACTAGTTTATTTTTAGTAAATGCTTAGTTGAACTGGTTGAATTAATAGAACTAGTTTATTCTTAGTAAGAAAATTTAGGTATATGAGATTATTTGAACTAGTTGAATTAATATAACTAGTTTATTTTTATTAGTAAATGCTTAGTTGAACTTGTTGAATTAATAGAATTAGTTTATTTTTTGTAAGAAAATTTAGGTATATGAGATTATTTGAACTAGTGGAATTAATATAACTAGTTTATTTTTAGTAAATGCTGAGTTGAACTAGTTGAATTAATAGAACTAGTATATTTTTAGTAAGAAAATTTAGGTATATGAGATTGTTTGAACTAGTTGAATTAATATAACTAGTTTATTTTTATTAGTAAATGCTTAGTTGAACTAGTTGAATTAATAGATTTAGTTTATTTTTAGTATGAAAATTTAGGTATATGAGATTATTTGAACTAGTTGAATTAATATAACTAGTTTATTTTTAGTAAATGCTTAGTTGAACTAGTTGAATTAATAGAACTAGTTTATTTTTAGTAAGAAAATTTAGGTATATGAGATTTGATGATCTAATTAAAATTTAGGTATATGAGATTTTAATAGAACTAGTTTATTTTAGTAAGAAAATTAATAGAACAAGTTTATTTTTAGTAAATGCTTAGTTGAATTAACAAAACTAGTTGAATTAATAGAAGTAGTTGAATTAGTTGAATTAATAGAATTAGTAAGTGTTTAATGTTTAACCTGTATGAACATACGAAATGTCGTCTGACAACGAAAACGATTTCATTATGTGCGAATACTGCCAAGACCAGCGCGGCCTGTGCGACAGAAATTTCCTTGTTGATTATAGGCGATTCAGCATCAAGATGGATGAGATCTTCGAATTCGATACAGTAAGTCACAACGACAAGTCTTTTTTCGTAATTAAGCATGACTTATATACCCTTCATTTGCTACAACTTATAATTTTTAATTTTCACTATTCTACTAGCGCATCCCCTGCCATGCAATAATTTTTGTCTTGGATAAGATAGGTTTCAATGCTATGGAAACTATGGAAGTAAAGAGAGTTTACCTGAAAACTGAGCATGATATACTTTCAACATCAAAGTATACAATGCAAACACGTACACCTATTTTGAATGCAAAACTTGGCAAGCACTATGCAAGTCTTATACATTTGAGCCTGATATGGTTATCACCTTTGATATTCGTCCGGAAGATGATATCGAAGGTAATAGAGACTTCTGGGTCGATGTGCAGATGCCTCCAGTTCTACCATTATATGAGTTCTTCTCAACCATATTTATGTCTTTGATATTGTTTATTCAAAAATAGTTGACAACTAATTTCTATTGACAGCTTATTTCCATTCAAGCAAACATGTCTGACGCTTGGTAGACAGGACCTACTACTGTCCCGGAGCTGAACTAAACTGCGAGGAGATAAGCCATTATGTTTCATGGCTTGAGGATCTTCATACTGTCAAGACAAATTTTCTTCCTGCACTTAGAAATGTTAGTACTCAAAACATGCGACCAATAGTGATCATATTGAACTACGGTCACATCTATTTAGGAATGAAGGTAAGATTTTTCTATTTGTCCTCATCACTTCATCTCTTGCATACATAATTTTTTTGCTAAACTTTCATTGCTAAGTATATTAATTACTATACGATGCTCTTCAACAGGGACTCCCGATGACAGTTGTGCCTCAGTGCATCAAGACTAAAGGTCGCATGTCAATTGTTAGCTTACGACCAAGATATCCTGCATTGCACATGAGTGCATTCAGGATTTCTAGAAGCGATGAATGCTTAATAGAGAAAGATTGGAGGAAAGTTGTTAACGATCACAAAGAAGTACTAGGGGGAAGTAATGAGAAGCGCAGCCCAGGATTAGGAGACAGGTTCATCTGCATGTTCTAGTATGATGAATCAGGAGAGCTATACATGTTCTGTGCTATTTTACCTGAGAGAGAGCAGCATGAGTGATTTACCGTTCATGCTCTTAGTACTTGTCCTCCCATGTCCGTGTTCTTCGTCCTGAACTTAATCTCAAAGAGTGATTTGCTTTTGTGGTGTTATGAACGCTTATAATATCATGACCATCATGTTGATGAACTTGATGATATTTTTGCTTCTGGTACAAGTGAATGTTTCTTCTTTAAGCTTGTGTTGGTGTGGTAATTAGATAGCGGTAATGACTATGATGATTAAATAGTGATAATGACAACTATGATGATTTTTAGCTTGCTAGTATACTGATGTTGATGATACGATGAAAGAGTTTTTATATTAATATGATGATGATGATGATGAGTTATTATATCATTTAATGAAAGAAACCACAGATTAGTTTCAGCTGGATAGATCCTACCTAAGTGATCAAGTATATGCCATATCCATATTATACATGATCACCTAATTAGGTGATCAAGTATAATATGGATATGGCATATACTTGTTCACTTAGCTATATATAGGATCCACATGCATCCAGTCGAAACTAATCTGCAGTACTTTCACCTAATGATTTAACAACTCATTATAATGTAAAACAATCACTAAATTAAATTGAAAATACACAATTAAAGGAAAAAAACACCCAAACATTTAGTACCGGTACCAACCGGTACTAAAGCCCTACACGCACCCGGGCCTGGCTCATGCCACGTGGTGGCACTTTAGCACCGGTTTGTGACGAACCGGTAGTAAAGGGGGGTGACCTTTAGTCCCCACTCTTTAGTGCCGGTTGCCGAACCAGCACTAAAGGCCGTTACAAGCCGGCGCTAAAGCCCGGTTCTGCACTAGTGGGCGCGCTCCGCTAAGTCACCGACGTTAAGAAGGCTTTGGCTGATACCACGACGTCTAGTGCCCATAACTGTTCCCGCGTAGTTGGTTAGTGCGTATAGGCCAGTGGCCAGACTCGGATCAAATACCAAGATCTCATTAAGCCTGTTATTTTAAAGTAACCGCGAACGCCAACGAGGGCTAGGCCCACCTCTCTCCTAGGTGGTCGCAACCTACCCTGTCGCTCCGCCACAAAGATCCACTCAGAGGGCAAGTATGTCGGGAAAGTATGTCCTTTCAGCCCCCAATTCATGAATCAACCGGGGGTACTCAACGAGCCGACCCGACTTTAGTCACCATATGTATAGTATGTATGTATGTAAGTATATACCTGTGATCACCTCCCGAGTGATCACAGCCCGATAGTATAGCAAGGCAGACGGACAAGTATGTAGGGCCACAGATGATAAAGAAGCATCCTATTCTAATCATTTAGGATTGCAGGTAATGTATCAACAACTGTAGCAACAATGATAGGCAATGCAACAAAATAGGATTAACGAAACAGTAACATGCTACACTACTCTAATGCAAGCAGTAGAGGGAAGAATAGGCGATATCTGGTGATCAAGGGGGGGCTTGCCTGATTGCTTTGGCAAGAAGGAGGGGTCGTCAACTCCGTAGTCGAACGGGGTAGCAGCGCATCGGTCTCGTAGTCTAACGGAAAGAAGAGGGGGAAGAAACAATAAATACAATGTAAACATAAGCATGACGATGCATGACATGACAATGAGCAGTGCTAGGTGTGCCCTAACACGACAGTAGGTGGTACCGACGAAGGGGGGAAACATCCGGAAAGTATCACCAGTGTTTCACGTTTTCGAACAGATGAACCAGAGGTGAAATGTTGCAGGTTCGCTGTGCTAGGGACGTGTGGCTGATGAACAGGCTGTGTATTTGGGTTCTTCTCGTCATTTTGAGCAACTTTCATGTACAAAGTATTTTCATCCGAGCTACAATTTAATTTATATTAATTTTTAAAGTTTTAAATCATTCTTGGAATTGACAGAATTAATTTAATTAGGAAATGCCATTATGACATCAGCATGACATCAGGGGGATGTCAGCAGTCAACAGTCAGTTGACTTGGTCAATCTGACGCATGGGTCCTACATGTCATGGGCTTAGGTTAAGTAAATTGGTTTAGTTAATTAAATAGGTGATTAGTTTAAATAATTATGCTTAAATTAAGCTAATTAATTAAGTAGTTAAGTAATTAATTATTATTTTTTAATTATATATATTTTCATTCTTTCTTTTTACGTTTTTGGGGGCGGGGCCCCGCTGTCATTAGCCCAGGGACCTTAGTGGGTCAGGCGAAACGGGCGCAGCGGCGCCCATGGGCGACGGGCGCTGCGGCCGGCGCCGGCGGCCACGCCCGCAACTGGAGCAGGGTGACGCAGCGAGGTCAGACGGGGGTAGCCGGAGCACAGGGAGGCGCGGTCGGCGGGCGGGGCCGCAGGGAGGCGGGCGGCACAGGGAACGGAGAGGGCTGCGCGGCGGACGAGGATGCACGGGGAGGCAGGGCGGCGCGCAGCTGGAGCGGCGCAACGCTTGGCAGCAGGTGGCGCCGGCGAGCAGTGGGGGGCGGCACGGCAGGGGCAAAAGGAGGAAGGAGGGGCGCGCGAGGGGGCGGGGGTGGCGGGTGCGGACGGCGAGTGGCCAAGCGGGTGACGGCGCGCGCTACAGCGGGACGGGCGGCGGCGGGCGCTGCCGTAGTGGCTGCAGTAGTAGTAGGCAGCCACAACACGGGTGTGCGTGGTCAGAGCGCTAGCGAGTGCAGGGCTGCGGGAGCAGAGGTAAGCGCGGGGAACAGCGCGGCTAGACGTGGCCGCAGACGTCGCGGAGCTAGCGGACGACGCCGGAGTTCGGGTGCGGTGGGATCCGGCGAAACAGGGCACGATGAGCGGAGGAGAGGGGAAGAAGAGGCCGAGGGCCTCATTGTGGGTAGTAGGGGATGGGGCAAAGGGGGTCGAGGAGGGAGACGGGAACGGTGTCGTCGAAGAGGAAGCATGCCGGCGAGGAGGAGGCAGGAAGGTGAGGACGCGTTCCGGCGACGGTGTCGAGCGGCCGGGCGGAGCCGGGATCGAGACCCCAAGCCCCGACCCAATCTGGCTCAGGGGAAAGAGAGGAGAGACATGGGGAGAGTGGGTGGCGAGTGGGGCGACGGGGGGAAACGGTTAGGGTTTCGAGGGGGGTTATGGAGAGGGAGTGGGGACGAATGGCTGGGTCTGGGTGGCCAGTTGAGCCATTCGGGAAAATTAGCCAAGGGGCTTCCCATATTCTGTTTCTTTTTGTTTTAGTTTTTTTCTTTTATTTATTTCCTTTTCTGTTTTCGTTTATTTTAGAGTAGTTAAGCACTTTCTACAACTGTGGTTCCTTACCCATAAATACCTAGACATTTAGTGGCACGCTCCGAACATTTTTGTTTTAGGATTTGAATTTTTTGACGTTTGATAAACTCAATTTTGAATTCAAATCTTTTTGAACTAACGTGAGATTAGCAACAGAATCAGAGGTGACCTGACATCATTAGTGTAGGTTTACTATAGCATAATTATCCGGGCGTTACAAATCTCCTCCACTACAAGAAATCTCGTCCCGAGATTTAGGAGGTAGAAGGAAACAGTGCGGGGTACTCTTTGCGCAGACGATCCTCACGTTCCCAAGTGGCTTCATCTTCAGAATGGTGCGACCACTGAACTTTGAGGAACTTTATAGCCTTCTGACGTGTGCGGCGTTCAGCTTGGTCGAGAATGCAGACCGGATGCTCTTTATAAGAGAGGTCCTGTTTGCAACTCGAGCACTTCATGATCCACTGCTCGGATTGGGTCCTTGAAGCAGCGATGGAGTTGTGACACGTGGAACACATCGTGAAACTGAGAAAGGTCCGGAGGGAGCTCCAGTTGGTATGCCACTTTTCCACGCCTTTCCAAAATAGCGAAAGGACCAATATAGCGAGGAGCTAGCTTGCCCTCGACCCCGAAGCGGTGAGCACCCTTCATTGGTCTGACTCAAAAATAAGCCTTTTCTCTAGGTTTATAGACCATGTCCTTATGATGATGGTCATACTGACTCTTCTGACGTGACTGAGTAGTCTTGAGATTCTCGCGAATAATGCGGACTTGTTCTTCGGCATGTTGCATAATATCTGGACTGAAAAGTGGACGTTCCCCAGTTTCTGAGCAGTTCAGAGGGGTTTGGCACTTTCATCCATATATCACTTCAAAGGGGGCCATCTTTAGACTAGCTTGATAGTTATTATTATAAGAGAACTCAGCATACGGGAGAGATTCCTCCCATTTCTTGCTGAAGAAGATAACACAAGGTCGAAGCATGTATTCAAGAACTTGGTAGACGCGTTCAAATTGCCCTTGCGACTGAGGTTGAAAAGTAGTGCTAAAAGACAGATGAGTCCCCATAGCTTCTTGGAAACTTTCCCAGAATCTTGAAGTGAATAAACTGCCACGGTTTGAACTGATAACCAGTGGAATACCATGTAGTGAGACAATTCTGGACATGTAGAGGGTTGCTAGCTGACTAGCAGTGATAGTTTCTTTGACAGCCAGAAAATGCGCAACTTTAGAAAGCCGGTCAATGATGACAAGAATAGCATCATTACCTTTCTATGATTTGGGGAATCTAGGGACGAAGTCCATTTCAACATGGTCCCATTTCCATTCAGGAATAGAGATAGGTTGTAGAGTTCCAGCAAGCCTTTGATGCTCTGCTTTGATATGACGACAAACATCACAATTAGCAACATAATAAGCAATATCTTGCTTCATATTAGACCACCAGAATCTCTAACGAATGTCTTGGTACATCTTGGTGCTACCGGGATGAATAGACAAAGGTGTATCATGAGCTTCTTTCATAACCTCCTGAGTCTTATCCAGGTTATTTTTTGAATGACCACTAGGCGACCTTTAAAGAACAAAGTGCCAGTATCATCAATAGTGAAGAACGAGGCCTTTCCGTCTTCAAGGTAGCGCTTAATCTTGTGGGCTTGAGAGTCATAGTTCTGCAGCATCTTGATGCTTTCCACGAGATCTGGTATATCAACCAGGGTATTGAGAGAACCCTGGGAAACAACGTGGAGGTTCATTTTGCGACTCTCAGGAGGAGGGGGAGCGAGAGCACCAGGAGGAATAATATGGAGGTTCAACTTTCTGATTTCTTCAACAAACGAGGGCTGAACTTTGTGAACCTGGAGGTGGTTGGAATATGACTTGCAGCTCAAGGCATCAGCCATTACATTAGCCTTTCCTAGGGTATAAGAAATACCCAAGTTAAAATCTGCAATAGTCTCCATCCATCTCTGTCGACGGAGGTTCAGGTCTAGCTAAGTAAATAGATACTTCAGACTTTGGTGCTCGGTTAAGATCTCGCAACGATTACCGAGAAGGTAATGTCACCACTGTTTTGGTGGATGTATAACAGCAGGAAGCTCGAGGTCATGAACTGGATAGTTCTCTTTGTGAGGGCGCAATTGACGAGAGGCATAAGAAATCACTTTACGCTCCTGCATTAGGACAACGCCAAGGCCTCGATGTGAAGCATCACAATAAATGACGAAGTCCTTCTTAGTATCAGGTGGAGCAAGCACTAGGGCAGAAGTCAACTTATCTTTGAGTGCCTGGAAACTTTATTGACACTTTTCTGTCCACTCAAACTTGACACCCTTATGCAACAGGTTAGTCAGAGGTCTAGCGATCTTGGAGAAGTTCTCGACGAATCGACGTTAATAGATGGCGAGTCCGAGAAAACTTCTGACTTACTTGACATTCTTCGGAGGAGTCCAATCGAGAATAGCCTGAACTCCCTTAGGGTTGAGGGCAATACCATCCTTGGAGATGACATGCCCTAGATAGGTTACTTCGGGAAGCCAAAATTCACACTTGGAGAACTTGGCGTAGGGTTGATGCTCTCTAAGGTTTTCCAGAACAAGACAAAGATGTTCAGTATGTTCTTCTTCATTCTTGGAATATACAAGGATATCATCTAGATAAACCACGACAAATTAAACTTGTCGAGGTATTCCATAAAGATATATTTCATCAGATGAGAGAATTGGCTGGAGCATTGGTTAATCCAAAAGACATGATGGTGTACTCGTATGAACCATAGCGAGTCACAAATGCGGTATTTTGGATATCCTCTTCACGAACACTGATCTGGTGGTAACCCAACCACAAGTCGAGTTTAGAGAACACTGACGAACCAGCTAGTTGATTATACAAATCATTGATCCGAGGAAGAGGATATTTGTTCTAAATGGTAGCTTGGTTAATAGGACGGTAGTCTTGGACCAATCGGTTTCTCCCATCCTTCTTCTTGACAAAGAGAGAAGGTGCTCCCCAAGGAGAGCAACTTGGGCGAATGAAACCACATCGTATAGATTTGTCGATTTCCTCCTTAAGCTCAATGAGTTATGCGGCGGCACCTTGTAGGGACGCTTTGCCATAGGAGTGGGGCCTGGTTTCAAGTCGATGATGAATTTGACAGCTCTAGCAGGGGGATCCATGGAAGCTCTTCAGGAAAGACATTGAGAAATTCGAGCATGATGGGAATGTTTTCAATGCCCTCGAGTCGTGTAGCGTTCAATGCATTCAACGCATAAAGCCTTGGCTCAGAATTCCGAACCAGACGAGCATTGTAGCTAATTATTTCATTAGAAGGTTGTAGTAGATGGATGGTCTTAGTGGTGCAAACTATAGAAGCAGTATGCGCTTTCAACCAATCCATACCTAGAATGAGATCAATGCTAGACGACTTCAGGATAATGGGAGAGGCATAGAATTCCAACCGTTCGATCTCAACGGGAACGTTGTGACTAACAAAAGAGGTTTGACACTGGCCGGCGGGGGTTTTTACCACTAGTGGAGTGTTTATGACCTCACATTTAAGGTTGTGCTTGGATGCAAAATCTTCTGACATGAATGAAATAAAACGGATGTTGGTACTGAATTTACGAGGAGTGTACCCATCACGGTAGCAGGTTGGTCTAGAGCTTCATTCAGATCAACGTGGTTGGCATGAACACAACCATAAGACTTGGCATTGTTGTTGCGGGGCTGGTTCACTACTAGGAAAACCCTTACCAGTAGCATGGTTTTTTTGCATCCTAGTAGCATGGGTGCCCGCTCTACTACTACGGCGCTACAGCTAAATATTAGCAGTAGCGCGTTTTCCATCCCACGCTACTGGTATGCTAAGTACTCGTAGCGTTGCATTTATAAACACACGCTACTACTATTGTATGTACTAGTATCACCGCTTTCTCCAGCCCACGCTACAGCTAATTAATTAGAAATTAAAAAATGATTCAAATGCAGTATTCACGGATGGAAATTCAGATGCATTTGCTTCACCAACAATGATTAGTAGTAGCATCAACATAGCCTCTAATTCAGCATAGTAGTTGCAAGTAAGGGAAAATTACCACCAACACTACTAGCTAATAATCATCATAGCTAGTCATTACCACCAACATTGTCTAATCATCATCGCTACATAGTGTAGCACATCATCATCATCTTGAAATTCATTCTAGCTAGCTAATCACTCCTACTGCTCTCTCTCAGGTAAAATAGCATAGAACATGTGGAGTGCTCCTGATTCATCATATTGAAGCATGCAAATGAACCTGCCTCCTACTTGTGGGCTACGCATCTGATTGCTACCCCCTAGTACTTCTAAGTGATCCTTCACAATTTTGTTACAGTCTTTGACTATTAAGACTTCCTCACTTCTAGAAATCTGGAATGCACTCATGTGCAATGCAGGATGTCTTGGCCGTATGCTAACCATGGACATGCGACCTTTAGCCTTGATCCATTGAGACACAACTATCATCGGGAGTCCCTATTGAAGAACATCATAGTAACATACTTAGCAATGAAGTTTAGCTTAAAAAATAATGTATGCAAAAGATGCACTAAGGACAAATAGCAAAAATCTTACCGTCTTTCCTAAATAGATTTGGCCGTAGTTCAGTACGAACTCTATTGGTCACACGTTTTGAGTACTAACATTTCTAAGTCCAGGAAAATAATTTGTCTTCACAGTATGAAGATCCTCAAGCCATGAAACATAATGACTTGTCTCCTCGCAGTTTAGTTCAGCCCCGGGACAGTAGTAGGTCATGTCTACCAAGCGCCGGACATGTTTGCTTGAATGGAAATAAGCTGTCAATAGAAATTAGTTGTCAACTATTTTTGAATAAAAAATATCCAGGACATAAATATGGTTGAGAAACTTACATAAAGGTAGAACTGTAGGCGTCTGCACATCGACCCAGCTGTCGATATTATCTTCAATATCATCTTCCGGACGAATATCAAAGGTGATAAGCATATCAGGCTCAAATGCATAAGCTTTGCATAGTGCTCTCCATTGTTTGCATTCAAAATAGGTATAGGTGTCTATATTGTATAATTTTGCGAGAAAACTATAACCATGCTCGGTCCTCAAGTTAACTCTTTTTACCTCCATAGTTTCCATAGTACTGAAACCAACCTTATCCAACACATATATTCTTTCATGGCAGGGGATATGCTAGTAGAATAGTAAAATATTTAAATTATAAGTTGAAGCAAAAGAAGCAGAAGTCATTCTTAATGAGGAGAAAAGACTTGTCATTGTGACTTACTATATGCACTTTGAAGTTCTCATCCAGCTTCATGCTGAAGCGCCTACCACCAACTAGGTGAGGCCTGTCTCATAGGCCACGCTCGTCTTCGCAGTATTCGCACATACCGAATTCACTTTCACTATCGTCGTCAGACATTTCCTATGTTCATATAGTTGAAATAGACGTGCATTCAATAAGCAAAACTAAATCATAAAACGAATTAGTATTGAAATTAGCATGCATTCAACAAGAAAACTAAATCATCTCTTGTGTTCGTACATCATCGAATATTATCACTAATACATCTCGAATTGTATCATACATATAACATCACTAATACAGCTAGAACCCTAGCGACCGACGGGTATCAGTGCAGGCAGTGGACACCCAAAGAGAAGGAACCATCACAGGATCATAGCTCCAGTGGAATCCGTGAAGAACCATCCAGGTACTGTCGGACCTGCCCTCGAACGCAACCATGTAGCAATGAACGTGCTCATCCTCCTCGCTGACATGGTGAGATACCGCCTCTGTGGTGGACGAAAGCCTCCCCACCGTCACTGACCCATGCGACCGCCACCAAATAAGTTCTGGGTCGACGATGGGCTGCCTCCTCACCAAGCTGCGTGCCCCGGAAGGTAGCACCTCCCAGTAACAGCCAGGCGGAGCCCAGTCCCGGACATGGCCCCTATAATCAAGCAAGCCTCCTCCACCGAGTCGACGTCAAGAACAAATGCTTAATTATGAAAACAAAATTAATAAACAATTAGCAAAATTCGGCATGACCTTGGCTAAAAACAGGACATATCGAGTGCCAGAAATTTGCCATAACATAAAAATATGGCAAAACATAGGAAACTCGAAAAAATATGACATGTCCAAAATATGACATGTTCCAAACATGACATGTCCACTGCAAATTTGCATATAACTGGAAAAATTGCTTCAACTAAAAAAATAACAACAATTGCTTTAACTAAATAAATACCTAGAATTTGTTAACTACACCTAAAACAACTTAAAACACCTAGAATTATGTTAAATACACCTAAACCACCTAAATTCTATTAACTACACCTAATTAAAAACCTAGATAAATTTTTGTCCTAATTTAAAAACCTAGATAAATTTATGTCCTAGTTTTAAAACCTAGCTAATTTAAAAACCTAGGGTTCATACAAATTAACTAGGGTTCATACTACCTAATCTCTATTTAGGATTCAACTATATAGGATTCAAAATAACTAACTAGGGAGGGAGGGAGGAGGAGGAGGAAGGAGGGAGAAGTACCTCTCGGTGGAAGAGGGCCGGCGCGGGGGAGGATGGCCGGCATGGGGAGTGCGGTCGGCGCGGGAGGAGGGCCTGTGCGGGGGAGGGCGGCCGACGTAGGACACGGGGGCAGCGGCCAGAGCGGGGGATTGAGGGGCGCGTGAGTGTGAGAGTGAGAGAGAGATCGCGCGCGGGTCGGAGGAGGAAGCAAATTTGGGCTTAGGAGCAGCGTGGGGTAGGAGGCCCAGCGCTATAGCTAAAGCTGCAACAGTGGGCCGAGTGCGTGGCCCACTAACAGCAGCGCGGGCCTGGAAAACAAGAGCTACTGCTAACATGCGCTTGCAGCGCTGGTTTTGGCCGGCGCTACTGCTAAATAGCAGTAGCGTGGGGTATATAACTAACGCTACTGCTAATTGTATACCTATAAGCATTTTCCTAGTAGTGGTTGTTTCCATGGCCAGCTAGTGGAAGGGCCAGTTGATTCTAGTTATGGTTGCATTCCCTAGCACGGTGTCCTGGCTGACCACACCTGAAGCACAAACCATTATTGGGAGTGGGAGCAGGAGCTCGGGGTGGTGGAGCTGGAAGTCTTGGCTGCCTAGATGGTGGAGGAGGCAGACGCGAAGATGAGCCCATGTCACGATTGTGCCTGTGAGAGCTCTGGTCTTCCTGCAGACCAGTTTCGACATTGATGGCCTTGTTCACCAAGGTGGCGAAATTGGCAAAGTCATGCACTAGTAGTGCGAGCTTGATGTCAGCTTGTAGTCCATCGCAAAGCTTCTCTGTATGCGTGCATCAGTTGCAATGTCTTCTTCAACATAGCGGGATAAGTCCAGAAATTCCCGCTGATAAGATTCCACAGTTTTGTTGCCCTAGTTGAGGTTGCGGAACTCACGCTTCTTCATGTCCATGATTCCCTGAGGAATGAAGCGAGCACAAAAGGCAGCTTGAAAGTATGGCCAGGTGATGATTGTTCCAACTAGCACAGTACGCCTGTGTCTGTCCTACTATTGAGCTGTGGGTCTCTTCAGGAAGAAGGAAGCAAAGGTGACATAGCTGGCAGGGGCTACATCAGTAGACTCCATCTCATAGGTGATGTCACAGAGCCATTCATCAGCATCAGGAGGCTGAGTTGAGCTGTTGTAGATGGTTGGGTTGAGACGCATGAAATCCTACAGAGTTACTAGGGTTGGCTGCTAGTTCACATTGGGGCGAGGAAACTGAGCTAGCATATTCTCCATGAACTGGCGGTTCAGCTCGAACTGTTGAATCATACCAGCAATGTACTCAGGCGGTGGTGGGGCGTTGCCGCCACGACCACGACCACCTAGTCTAACCATCCTGCTAATATATAACAAGGGTAGTTCAGCATTGAGAAATTTGCATAGACAAGAATCATTCATGATGATACATGCATAATGAAAGGAGAACGACAAATACTACATAGTAGTCGGCATAACTCAGAAAAGGGGTTGAACATAGAGTTCAGTACACAGAGTTCAGTACATAGACTAAGTCATCATAGGAGGCACACAGACTCGCGAAGAATGCATCTAATACTAATGAGCAAGACTACATCAGTCCCAGGAGGAACTGTGGAGGTAGTCGTAGCCTGACAGCTGTTAGTGACGCAATGGATAGTCCTCAGTGTCAGCGGCCTAAGGGCCACGGATACTCTGGTGTAGAACCCGATGCTCAGGTGCCAAAAGAGGACCAAGTGCGGGAGCATAGCCTCCCACCTCTGGCTAACAGACACCATGGGGCATCACGATCTTGGCTGGGTGGATCGCAGAATGCGACAACTATCTAGATTGGACAAAGGGGTGCAACAGCGTCAATGCACTATAAAGGTGCTGACGGGTGGTGTACAACTCGTGGCGAAGAGCTCAGTTAGCTCGGTCCAGCCCATCAGCATGCAGAACCAGGTTCTGATGGTGGAAGGGCTCTCGGGTGACGGTGGAGTAGGCAATAGTGTAGTATCCCTCCGCACCAACGTCGGATGCGATAGCAATGTGCCTGAAAGGGGACGTGTCCAAAGCCTGATACTCTCCACGAAGACGTGTCAGAGCAGCATAAGCAGCATCGTGGACTGCCATCTCGATGGTCACTCCAAAACCATGAGCGGTGTGCAGCACAATAGTGGAGTCATACTCCCGAGAGTAGAGGTGGAAGATGGCACAATATTGATCCTGGTTAAAGTCCTGGAACTGCTCGTACACGGTGTACTCAGGGTGCCAATGATAACCCAGATAGGTCATCATCTCAGCTAGCACATGAGGTGACCCTGAGGCACCAATGGCCGTCATGTGGCGCACGACCTGCCTCGTGGGTTCCATCTGAAAACAAAGATGTTTCAATGGAGTCAAATGACAATGTGGGTATTATTCAATATACTATTCTAAAGAATAACTATGGCTTATCCAACTTTTGGGTGAATGTGGTCACGGGATCCTAATGTTAGAGTTAGTAAATTTGTTTAACCTGAGAAGAAGAGAGTTCAGAGCCCCAGAGTAAAGGTCGAGGAGTAAAAGATCCTACTTCCACCCAATGGCAATGTGGGCCCTTAAGGCACACAACCATGTTAGTAAAAGTTTTGTATTGGCTAGACTCGACTTCGGCCCAGGAGTGTGGAAGGGGGAATCCTATAGGCAGTCGGCTCTAATACCAACTTGTGACGCCCCCGATTCAATCGTACACTAATCATGCACGCAAATGTGTACAATCAAGATCAGGGACTCACGAGAAGATATCACAACACAACTCTAATAGTAAAATAAGTAAAACAAGCATCATATTACAAGTCAGGGCCTCGATGGCTCGAATACAAGTGCTCGAACATAAAGGAGTCAGCAGAAGAAACAATATCTGAGTACAGACATAAGTTAAACAAGTTTCCATAAGATGGCTAGCACAAACTGGGATACAGATCGAAAGAGACGCAGGCCTCCTGCCTGGGATCCTCCTAAACTACTCTCGTTGGCGGCAGCCTGCACGTAGTAGTAGGCACCACCAATGTAGTAGGAATCATCATCGACGGTGGCATCTGGATCCTGGGCTCCAACGTCTGGTTCCGACATCCGAGAAGAAGAGGAAAAAGGGGGAAATGAGGGAGCAAAGAAACCATGAGTACTCATCCAAAGTACTCGCAAACAATGATCTACACTACATATGCATGGGTATATGTGTAAAGAGGCAATATCAGTGGACTGAACTGCAGAATGCCAGAATAAGAGGGGGATAGCTAGTCATATTGAAGACTACGCTTCAGGCAGCCTCCATCTTGCAACATGTAGAAGAGAGTAGATTGAAGTTCTCCAAGTAGCATCACATAGCATAAACCTACCCGGCGATCCTCCCCTCGCCGCCCTATGGGAAATCAATTACTGGGTTGTCTCTAGAACTTGTCTGGGTGTGTTTTTATTAATTATCGAGTTCTAGTTGTCATAAGGTCAAGGTACAACTCCGGGTCGTCCTTTTACCGAGGGACACGGCTATTCAAGTAGATAAACTTCCCTGCAGGGGTGCACAACATTTCCCAACACGCTCGATCCCTCTAGCCGGACACACTTTCCTGGGTCTTGCCCGGCCTCGGAAGATCAACACGACGCCACCCTACCTAGTCACCATAGAGAGGTCAGCATGCCGGTCTAAATCCTATGTGTTGAGGGGTCTGGGCCCATCGCCCATTGCACACCTGCATGTTGCGTACGCGGCCGATGAGCAGACCTACCCTCCCTTATACAAGAGCAGGTGTTCCTGTCAAACCCAGCGCGCGCCGCTCAGTCGCTGACGTCAAGAAGGCTGCAGCTAATACCACGACGTCGAGTGCCCATAACTGTTCCCGCGTAGTTGGTTAGTGCGTATAGGCCAGTGGCCAGACTTAGATCAAATACCAAGATCTCGTTAATCATGTTATTTTAAAGTAACCGCGGACGCTTACCAGGGCCAGGCCCACCTCTCTCCTAGGTGGTCGCAACCTGCCCTGTCGCTCCGCCACAAAGATCCACTCAAAGGGCCATCGAGAAAGTATGTCCTTTAAGCCCCCAATCCGTTAATCAACCGAGGGTACTCAACGAGCCGACCCAACTTTAGTCACCATCTGTATAGTATGTATGTATCTAAGTATATACCTGTGATCACCTCCCAAGTGATCACGGCCCGATAGTATAGCAAGGTAGATAGAAAAGAATTTAGGGCCACAAATGATACACTAGCATCCTATTCTAAGCATTTAGGATTACAGGTAAGGTATCAACAACTGTATGAACAATGACAGGCTATGCAACAAAATAGGATTAACCGAACAATAACATGCTACACTACTCTAATGCAAGGAGTAGAGGGAAGAATAGGTGATATCTGGTCATCAAGGGGGGGAGAAACAATAAATACAATGCAAACATAATCATGACGATGCATGATATGACAATGAGCGGTGCTAGGTGTGCCCTAACGCGACAGTAGGTGGTACCGGTGAAGGGAGGAAACATCCGGGAAAGTATTCCTGGTGTTTCACATGTTCGGATAGATGAACCGGAGGTGAAATGTTGCAGGTTCGTTATGCTAGGGACACGTGGCTGACGACCGGGTTGCGTATTCGGATTCGTCTCGTCGTTCTGAGCAACTTTCATGTACAAAGTATTTTCATCTGAGCTACGGTTTCATTTATATTAATTTTCAAAGTTTAAAATCATTATTGGAATTAACAAAATTAATTCAATTAGGAAATGACATTATGACGTCAGCATGACATCAGTGTGACGTCAGCAGTCAAGAGTCAGTTGACTTGGTCAATCTGACGCGTGGGTCCTACATGTCATGGGCTTAGGTTAACTAAATTGGTTTAGTTAATTAAATAGGGGATTAGGTTAATTAATTATGCTTAAATTAAGTTACTTAATTATTTATTTTTTAAATATTTTTTTTTATTTTTTTAAACGTTTTAGGGGGCGGGGCCCCCCTGTCATTGGCCCAAGGGCCTTAGCGGGTCGGGCCAAATGGTTGCAGGGGCGCCCACTACAAAAAATATACACTTCCGTGATGATACGTGTTTGTCACAGTAGGTCACGTTTTTTGTCATGCGTGTACATCCATGACGATTTTATGACAGAATCAAGATAGTTATACCTGTGCTGTCGTAGAAGTGTTCCATGACATTACCAAAATTATCATCACGGAAGTGTCCACTTCCATGATGATAAATCACGCGTCACAGAAGTGCTTTCGTCAAGGGTGACCGACACGTGGCACCCACCATAACGGAACACCCTTAAGCTATTGTGTCCAGTTTTGGATGTGATAACACGTTAACAACCCCGACCAATGGGGATTTTCCACGTGTAAAATCATCATTGGCTGGAGGAAACACGTGTCGGCTCACCGTCGGGACAGATGTCATCCACTCATTGGACAGAAGGCGCCTATGATACGTCGGCACATGGCACAACCCAACAGAGGCCCATTCCTATGAAAAGGCTGACCCGTTTGACTTGGTCAAAAGGTGGCGTGCCGGCCCATGGAAAGCCTATTAACGACATCTTTGCATATAGCCCATTTACAGCATGCTAACTTAGGGCCCGTTACCACCTATCCGAATTAGGCCCAGTAGCGTCATTTGTGCCGTCCAATATGATTCCATCCCGTTTTAACTTTTGGCCCATGTATGGCCCATGATGTCTTTCGGCCCAGATGAGGCCCTTTGTAACTCTTGGCCCATTAACGGCCCATGGTGAAACTGGCCCGTAATGAACAGTGTATCGCTTTATACCCATTAACGGACCATGGTGTAACTAGCCCGTAATGAACAGTGTATCACTTTAAACCCATTAATAGCCCGTTATTCCGTTGGGCCGTTTCCAGCCCATGTTATCTTTCGGCCTTCTCAGGGCCCATTTATTCTTGGGCTCATTTCCAGGATTCGGATACTTACGGTTGGTTACTGCCATTTTCTTCTTGTGGGCCAAATTTAGCCCATGGTTACAATCGGCCCGTTTGTGGCCCGTTAATATGTTGGGCCGTTTTCATAGCGTCATCAAATACATCCTATTAACGACGACCCGTTATGGTCGGCCCATGAACGGACGATTCCAACTCTAGACTGTTTACGGCCATAATGCGGTTTGTTATTGGCTCATGTTTGGCCAATCGATTATACGACCCGTATAAGGCCCATTGATGATACGGCCCGTAGAAGGCCCATTGTTTCTACGGCCCATTGAAGGCCCGTTGTTTATGTCCCGTAGAAGGCCCCTTGTTTCTACGGCCCATAGGAGGCCCAGTGTCACTACAGTAAATATGTAGCTCATGGTTATTGTGCCCTAGTTTTAAAAAATAGGTTATTGCAGCCACTAGCAAACCGCTGAAAGAGAACAGCACTGACTACAAGGAAACAAATAAACTAGACAACAAGGAAATAAATAAGCAGCAAACTTATGCTAGGCTATCACGGCTATTACACATATTACATCCACTCGTTATCAAATTTTGCCACCAGCGCAAATAAATGCACCGCCAAAAGAATATACAAAACTGAGAGCACTTCAGAAGGCACTAGGCCTGGCCATGTCGGGCCCCCAAATAGCCGAACAAGCTGATTAGACCTTAGTTGTGTCAATGATAGATGCATCACCTGTAGTTGTATGGCATGATGGTGCACAAGGCAGTCCTCTGACATCTTCATTACATCTTTGACTTCAAGTCGGAGCTGAGCTGAAGCAAGGCTTTCCGCTTTAAGTTGAGACTGAAGAAGTCGAACTGATTGAGGCAACGACTGCACAGAGGTTGTCTCACACCTACTAGTGAGTAGCTTCAACTCATTGTCTTCATCAAGACAGGACCTTGGGGTCATCTCGCTGTCCTCAAGATAGTTTGGCTCACTATCTTCCCTGAAGTTCTGTCTGGCATAAGAGATACGACTCTGAAAGAGAAACAAGGAGACACGTAACATGTTTCACAATTATATAAGCAAATAAATGGATCTGTTCTGCATAAGGAACATGTTTTTACAACTACAATTTGAAACTAGCAGTTGTTGCAAACATCCAATCAGATGTAAACAACAAAGAAAACAACAGTGGAGGAAATGATGCCTAGCCAAATCTATACTAGAACAAAGTTTGAAGGCTTGAGAAGGATGAACTTACATTACATGTTAACACGGGCTGGAGAAAGCCCTTCTCCATGTTGATGGAAGGATAATTCAATAAATTCCTCAAAGAAAATTCTTTATAAGCGTTGCCATTACTCTACATTTTGCAAAGAGTAAATATAGATCAAATAATATTGGAAGAAACAGAGGATAATGAAGCTCAGGTGCAGACTGATGATACATAATCAAATAGCAATTAATTAAGTACATCGTTACAATGCAAAAGGTAGAGAGGTACTGACAAGAGCAATGCAGAGCCCAGTATTGTTGTGAGATCATATGATCCTTTGAGTAAGGAGATCAATCTTAAACTAGTTTTCATAAAAGAGAGAAGGTAAGGTAGATTCAAAAATTTAGGAGTTCAAATATTGAATTGATATCATAGACAGTACCTGACGCTGGGCTCTCAGTAGTTCTAATAGGGGTTTGGCCACTGGAGTAGGGGTAAAGTGTGGTACAGTTGGGCCTGTGTTTTTTGTGGTTGCTGATCTATCTGATTTAACATGTATCACTACCTTTTCCAAATACTTAGTTTGTACTCCTTTAGGATCTGCACTCACCCTCTTCCTTTTGGACATCTATTACGAAAGAACAACATTTGACTGGAAAAACTTAGTGTGACGACACATGGAATAGGTACAGAAAAGGGATAGGTATGGCATATACTCATATATGATGCTTAAGCTAAGCAGATGGTGTAACAAAGTAGAAGTAATGCAAGAGGTCATATGCAAAATATGTGCGACCAATACAGCCTTGCCAAGTTAGAGCAAGCACCTTGATGGGTGAATAAGATAGGCCATCCTCCACCATGCCAAGTTTGTAAGCCCGTGGATTGTTCCGCAATATTCCTCTCGTGCGCCCATTCTCATATTCATTTTGATAATGTTCAATATCTGACATGCATGAAAACATAAAAACAAGTGAGATTATCTTTGTAATGCAGAAGTGATTCTAATCCAATACTGCCTCCCTGTAAACCCCTTTGTGTTATCTCTGCAATTCTTTTAAGATATGATATGCATGCTGTAATTTGGTGTGTGCATTAATATAATGTGGCCTACTACTCAAAATATGAGACCAACAAAAGTGATGACACTTCGCAGATGACAGCTTCAACATATAGTAAAGAAGAACAAGTCGACCTGACCTGACAGATTTAAAATATAATAAGGGAGAACAACTCGACCTGACCAGACGACCGCAAAAGAAGAGGATCATCTTAAAGAAGAGCAGAAGAGCAAGCAGATTGAAGATATTACAAGTCTTTCAATACAATGTCGGTTGGCCACCCATGATGAACCAGAGCGCACAGAGAAATACTATTCTTTCCGATCTCTCCTTATGTGGCTCACATGCATTTTGAAACTAAAGTAGGAACATTTAGCTGACCAATTAAACATCTCTCAGTTTTACTAATATCAGCATAATATCATATATGAATTTGTACAACTAAGCTTGTTTAGCTCGATGGGTGGAGCAGCGCTATTACAACATGAACCACGTAGGCTGATCGTGGTCATCATAAAATGAGGTAACGATAAGCATGATGAGTACACTGTTGACCGTGGCCGTGGGATGGCAGATCTGAAGCTGCAAACTGCACAAAGGGTAGTTAGCAATAGATGTTTTCTTTGAAATAACAACTAAGATTTGGTATGGACAAGAAAGTACAGTCAACAAGTGACAAAGAAATGCAATTATGTTGTCTCTCTATGTGTCGCGACATGCATTTGGAAACTCAAGTGGGACCTTTAGCTAACCAACTAAATTTGTCTATTAACTAATATCAGTATCATATCACAATCATATTTGAACAACTTAACTTTTGAATATTGAGTGTTGTGTTGTTTAGCTTGTAGTGTGGAGTAATGCTAGTATGAGAGAAAGCACCTAAGCAGATCATAGTAGAGTAGATAAAACGGGAAAACCCAAAGCATAAAGAGAAAAATCAGGAAATTGGAACTAGCTAGACCAGTGGGTGGCGCAAATGCTTTTCGAAATGAATATAGGAACATTAGGTGACCAATTAAATGTTTCTCTATTTTATTGATAGGAGCATCATATCAGATTTGTATTTCAGCACGTAAGCTTTGGGTTGAGGTCTTGAGGAGCAGTGCTAGCACGACACGAAGCACCTACGATGATGGTAGTGAATATGAAGGGGGGAAACCATAAGCTTTACGAGTATACTGCCCGTGCCATGGCGGATCTGAAGGTGCAAATCGGACAAAGCTACTTCGCAAACAATGTTTGCTTTCAAAGCCACTACGATTTGGTACGGACAAGAAAAGTACAGTAAACAAATTACGATCTATTTTCTGGGTGAGATCAATAACTTAAGCACATATGGAAGAGTACCACCTCTCTTGTGACGCTGTGTAGGCCTCTGCTGATAGGTTGAGGGTGTTGCGGGTGCGATGGTTGTCGGCAGCAGGGAAGAAGATTTTAGACGGCAGACGTCCGGGTCGGGGGATAAATCCTGTTGCCGTGGACGAGGCGGTCGTAGGAGCGACAATGGCAAGGTGGACGACAGCGCCGATAAAGCAAAAGGACGTGATGAAAGGATCCTAGTCCAGCGCCGTGGATGAGAGACGGCCATCTCTTGAAGTGGACGACAGGGTAGGGGTAGCATCTCCGTCAAGGTGGAGGATGGGGTGGCGGACGGAGGAGGCTGGCCGCAATGGGGAGGTTGTCGTGGAGCCGAAGGTGTATGAATGGGGAAATGGAGGGGAGGGGGGATCTCAAACTTTAGGACGCGCTTCTCTGAATTGTGGGAAAGTTACGAACTTATCCCCCGTTTAAAATTTCCGACATCGTGTCGTTTGGGGATAGGACGATAATCTCGCATCTCCCAAATATTTGCCGGTAACTATTTCGGGCGAGGAGAGGGTGTTTTGCCGCCCACGGTTGGCGCCCACGGTGTATGAACGGGGATGACAGGTAGGGAGGTTGTGTCACGTCTGAGGGAAGTTACACATCTGCCCCTATTTAAAATATTAGCCTGCATCGATTTCGGACAAGGAGAGTTTGTTTTGCCGCCCACTGTGTATTAATTGGGAAATGGAGGAAGAGACACATGTCTTTCGGATGAGCTTGAATCAAATGTGTTTTGCCGCCCACGTTTGGCACCCACCATGCCTGAATGGGCTCAGAGGCTGTCGTGTCATGTCTGATTGAAGTTACTAGTCCGCCCCTATCGACAACAGTGTAAATCCGGTCCATAAGCATGTTAAGTGTCAGGGGTAGACAATACTTTCCATCTCGCAAACACTTGCTTCGGGCAGCCCACAAATTATAGTGGGTGTTTAGCCGCTTCGTTCAAAACTTGGGAGAATTAGCATTCACGTCTGCCCTAGGCCCTGGCAAACTAAATTCAAATCCAATTTCTATTAGATTACGAATATCCACAGATAATTCTATGTTTTGTATTTATTTCTTCAAAACCACAACAAAGATTTATTCCACATTTATATATGATTATGATTTAGAAATGCCGTGATCTTCGAATTTAGTAGGTTGGATATGCTTTGAGTCAAACAATTATTCATCCAATAAAATATGCTCACACGAAAAACAATTCACCTTATGTCAATCATACAAGTACTGAGGAATACCTCGCCTAAAAAATTCGGATCATTACAACACATGGACAACATAGGGGGTCTTGCAACATAATCCATTCAGAGACATGACACAACATGCAAGTACAATAATGTAATGAAAATTTCAACTGGTATCTAAAGAAGAACCGGGATTACCCTAGGCATCAGATAGCAGAAATAGCAGGACCTCCTCCGTCTTCAAATGCAACATTCTTACTTCCTCCAATTCTGGGGTTGCTTGCATAATGCGTGCCACTAATTCCATAATTCCCAGCCTCAAGATAAAGATTACCTCATTCATGGCAGCCACACCATCTCTTTCTGCCTCTAGTAGAGCCTCAAGCACTATAATATATGTGCTCAGACTGCTCTCCGGCGGTGTTGCCTCTGAACTGCTACCATTTGGTAACATGGGTGGCGCGCTGCTTCCACAAATAGATTCTAGGGTTGTACATTGTGTCCTAGTGTGAACGGCATCCTAAAAGGTTTCCGCTGGACATAAGTAAGAGATAGTTATCATATGATCCAGGCAGTAAGCTTACATGGTAAATGACATACGAATTATTGCCGAGCATGTCAAGCTATATTTAAATGGGTCGAAGCAGCATCAGCCGAAAAGAAATTAAAATGGTAAGATGAAACTAGGGATGTAAGTGGCAAATAAACGACATCCGCCAGTCCCATCTAGTTAGTTTTTGCTAGCTCCCTAGTTCATTTTCCTCAAAAAACAAAAATTCTTTTGAACTATCATACCACTAGTGGACTTTAATCAGGATTAAATGGGATCCAGTTGACATCCCTAGTTGAAAGGGAGTGTACCACCGCTATATTTAAGTTGCCAAGGCATCTAAGCAGTTGAAATAATCTGAGAAAGCAATTAACAGTGTGGCCTCATATAAACTAGGAAGATAGTCTTGTGATGAAGTTGAGAGGAAAAGTTAAGGACTCAAATGAACTAGGCATGCATTTCTTTACGATAGTACAACACGCACTGCTGACATATTGGCCAACTCAGGTATAGCGTAACAACAAACAAGCATTCGAATCAAGCAATACAGCAAAGCAGACAACTGAACTATTTGTAATTATGTAGGATTACAGGTTGAGGGCACAAGCCAAGAAAGCAGCCCACTCGCATTACATTTCACATGTACTAAAACACACTGGCTCACCATATTTTGCTATGAAGCCTCACTGCTGTTGCAATGTTCTTTGAAGATATCGTCAGCATCCCGTGGTTGCAAATCTAGTTGTTGTAGTTTATTATGCACCCTCTATTTAGGTAAAATTAATTTTAATTGCATCCACTGGTCCGAATTGGTCATCAATGATTCATCTAAACTAATGAAAGAAGGGTGTGTGTATGCACGACAATATATCTGCTTCCCTCTATTTTTATGCTTTTTCGAGGTGCCAGCCCCAAAACAACAAATACTTTGCTTGATGGGGTTGGCAGCTCCATAATTAATAGAAGCATCAAATTAGTAATGCAACTTGGGAATATCAAGAACACACAAGCAAGTAATGAACAGAGGCTCGGAGCAGTGATGTAATAGCTAGAATCAGAAAATGTAGAGTAAAACGAACAAAAAGCAGCGGAACCACATGCTAGTTTGCTGATGTGTAATTAAGCATAGAGAACATTAAGCAGTTTGATGGAACCAACAAGGTGGCATCAGAACAACACCATTATCATAAATATAGCATCTATCTATTATATTATTAAAATGATAGAAAACGAACGCCTTAGATTTAAGAATTAAAAATGAGCTGAAAAGAACGGCTGTGATTTGTTCAGAAAAGTAAATACGCATGTCTATATGTATGTTTGCGGCCAGCGTACAAAAGCAAATAAGCCACGAATCAGAGTCCAACTCCTATACGGCTATCAACCTACTACGTTCCCATATGTTGTCAGCCAGCCAAGAAAAAGAACACGGTCAGAGTTCAACTCCAGTACGGCTATGCAAAACAGATATTAATGTAAAACTGCAAAAGAACTCTGCTTCAAAGAAGCATACCCAAACGGCAATCTACCGGCATCGGACATGGATTGTTCAGGTACGTCATGTATTAAACAAGATAACGTGCACCATGTGGAAAAAAAATCGTGTGAACTCAAGAAAGCAAACATGTCTTTTTTTAGGGTAGCAAGCAAACATGTCAATCTATAACGTACAGAGTTTAGCCTATCTGAGAAAAAATATAGGCTGTTGGACATAGAGACGTGTTATACGCATTCCACATGGACATTATCCGTCTCAGCAAGACCAACAGGTCAAAACACCTGGCTCACGTCAACGCCATTTAGGTAAAATCAAGAACTGCATTTCTTTCTAGGGGAATAATAATAAAACATGGTTTGTATGTTACATAATAATCAACATTTTTAACAATAAATTTGATTTGTACTCCCTCTATAAGGAGAAATATAAGACTTTTTAGATCACTAAAGTAGTGACCTAAAAAGCTGATGTTTCTTTATAGACGAGGTGTGTGTCACTGCCAACAACAACATCGAAATGCAAATTATATGCTGCAAAGCTTGACGTGTAATGGAATTACAAATAAATAAGCAATATATTACCTTTGGTCTAAAATTTATATTCACGCGAAACAATATGGAGATAAACTTGAGCGATAAAAATGTTTAGGGACAACTTTTTCATAGTCGGCTCAGAAATAGTTATTTTTGATTGATATTCACATTCATCTGATGATGATCTTCATGTCCCTTGGTACTCACAAAAATATCGATGACATAATCGAATGGTTTTTAACATCGGCATATAAGCAGTTATTGTATGATCACTAGAGAGATAGAAAAACAGAAATATTTGTATGTATTTTGTATGAATAATATGTAGTCATGGAGCAAAGTAGCCTCTGGGGGTGAAGACTACTAATAATAAACAAAATGAACATTAATATGGAAATATACAATTTTGGATTGTGGGACTTTGATCTCAATACAATCAATTATCCATTGTCATATACTGATGTTTTATAAAACTAAAACACTAAAATGTATAAATGACACCCAAGTCAAAACGTGTTTCCTTGAGAATGGTATGCCAATGCTAATATGACCGACAAAATAAACCAAATAACATCATTTCACTTTAAATGAAAAATCTTTATAACTATAACAAGCGAGTGATCTATAGAGATTGTTTTAGGAAAATACCTAGAAGCAACAATTCCTTTTAAGTATACAAATTATCATTTTGCAAACTAAAATTCAGTGCAACAAAAATCATCAATGTTTTAGTTTTCCTGGTAAAAGAACCCTTATAAAATATAGGGGCGAATACAAATGTGTAGGGATTATAAGGTGGTCAAAAGTAAAAAAAAAATGGATACATCATCAATTAGGTTATGCAGACAATGGGATATGTAACACATTTTAATGAGTTCCCAAATCTAATCATGTTGATATGAAAATGCACATTTTAGAAATATCTATTATATTAAATGCACATGTACTATCGAATCAAGAAAAATAGATTTGTAGATAAAATATATAGCATTCAAGAAGTAAAATAGTAGGCAGTGATATCTACGAAGTATAGTAATACTTAGGACAAAATTAAAGCATATTAACTATATGTGCACTGGTATGTAATTTAGCACATGTAACATGTTCACTGCCGAAGTATGGCCCTACAGGTGCAAGAAGAATAACGCGTCTCATGAAAAACTGAATGATGCCCTGAAGAAATTCAAAGGTGCGGTGCTTATGCTAAGAAAGTGAAGGTAGGCGCCCGTCGTTGGATAATAGTACCTCATTCTCGGCGGCGTATGGGTATCGTTGTCATACTTGATAGCTAGGATCATCGATGGTGCTCGTGTTGTGGTTGAGTTTGGGCCGGTTGTCGCCGATGCTGAAGCGGCTCTGATGCTACGGTTGAGGCGCCTCTCGACATACAAGAAAGCTCATCTGTGGTAAGTGAACAGTTGCACGATAAAGAGAAAAACTGAAGGAGTACAAATCGACATAACCTGATGAGGCTATGGAGTCGGTAAAGCAGGGCCGGTGGAGTTGAATATGGCGTCCGTGGAGCGGGTCCTATGTAGTGGACGAAGGCTTCGGCGGGTGCGTTGTACAGTGCTTTCGGTGAGGCGGATCTGTTGTGGGGGACGAGGGCTTGTATGAAGGGCCAGTGAAGGGGCAGACAAGGGAGACAGTGAAGGGCCTACACTATGGTGGACGAGGGCGCCGGTTAAGCAGATCCAGTGCAATGGACCCTGATGGCGGTCAAGCAGATCTGGAGCGGTGGACAAGCCAGTCGCTGAAGCGGCTCCGGTGAAGTGGTGAGTTGGCAGTTGGGGGTTCCAAGGACGGAAGGTAGATCTGGCGGGGTGTGTGGTCCACCGCTGCAGCGGAGGACTAGATTAGGCAGCTTGCCATGGTTGGGTGGGGGGTCGGGGAGGGGAAGGGGGGGGCTCTAGGGAAGAATATTGGGGCAAAGAGGGGAAAACAATGGAGTTAACAAAGGAGCCCTTTTCCGTTCATGTGGCAGGGGTAAAACAGGAATATCGCAGGGCTAAACTTTCGGACGCGAGATATTTCGATGTGAGTGGGAAGTTTGAAAGCTTTTGGCGCCTGAAACTATATTCTGCTCTTGTACGGCCGACTATGATATCATGGCCGAGAATTTGTTTATTTTGCACGCAAAAAAAGTGCATGTTTTGAAAATCAATGTCTCCAACTCCTAAATTTGGATTGTCCATTCAATTCAAATATGGATCATTGAGGTACTACAAGCAAATACCATCATACGGTCCAATTCAAATGAAATTCCAAATGTGTTTATCCTAAATATGATGAAAAAAGAAAAAATGTGTATGTGTATGAATAAAGTTGATGATTATAAAGTTTGAACATGCCCATATGTGTATATCTCTAGGTTTGATATATGAATTTGAAATCACGAAATCCCAGCTTAAAAAATGTACCTCCGTTTAAATGAATTACAAAAGCTAATGATGGAGTCGAATTCCAAAATTCCAATCTGAGGTTTGTAATTCTGGCACATCAAGGTATATCACGCATGTTCAATAGTATCGTTATCTCATAGTCCAAACTGTGAAACAAATTGATCGACCATGAGTGCACACACGATTGACCATGTATATCTCAATTACGCTAAAGTCCCTCAAATATAGACACCTCACTCTTTA
>LT934122.1:34860085-34908466 GCA_900231445.1 Triticum turgidum subsp. durum
AAAGTCTGGACCCCAATATAGGTCTCTATCACTTTGTCTCTCGGGCATGCACACATCTCCTCCCCCACTCTCTAGGTCTCCCGGCATCTCCCTTTCCCAAGCACACGCACTATGTAGAGTGTATCTTTCCCATACACACAAAATCTCGCCCCCAAATGTCTATCTCCCTAGTTATGTGGTTCTCGCACACTCACGTCACACACCACCCCCACTTGCAAACAAGCACACTTTGTCTCCTTGTGCACCACTCTCCTCTCTCTATCTCTCCCACATGCGGACCCGCCCCAGCTCCTTCCCTGTATACATATATGTCGTGACTCTTTCCATAGCTCCCTAATGTACCATCGTTCTCGATCTCGCACATTGTTCTCTACACCATCTATTCTAGATCTCTCATGAAGTCCCTATCACACACACGATGACTCGCTTCCCTTGCGTCTTCGTACGTAGGCCAGTTTCGAACAACATCAGCATTGTTTCTCTATCTATATGCCATTTATGGACACAAACAACCCTCTCGCATCCCCTCTCTTCCCCTCTCTCTCTCTCTCTGTGTGTGTCACTAGCTCTCTCTTCCTCTCTCGCTCTCACACCCCTCTCCCACTGAGGGAGTCCTGGACTAGGGGGTGTCCGGATAGCCGGACTATCATCATCGGCCGTACTCCAATACTATGAGGATACAAGATTGAAGACTTCATCCCGTGTCCGGATGGGACTTTCCTTGGCGTGGAAGGCAAGCTTGGCGATACGGATATGTAGATCTCCTACCATTGTAACCGACTCTGTGTAACCCTAGCCCTCTCTGGTGTCTATATAAACCGGATGGCTTTAGTCCATAGGACGAACAACAATCATACCATAGGCTAGCTTCTAGGGTTTAGCCTCCTTGATCTCGTGGTAGATCTACTCTTGTAACCCACATCATCAATATTAATCAAGCAGGACGTAGGGTTTTACCTCCATCAAGAGGGCCCGAACCTGGGTAAAAACATCGTGTCCCTCGTCTCCTGTTACCATCCGCCTAGACGCACAGTTCGGGACCCCCTACCCGAGATCCGCCGGTTTTGACACCGACATTGGTGATTTCATTGAGAGTTACTCTGTGCCGTCGCGATCAGGAAGGATGTCTTTTCCCGTCTTTAAAGACGGCACCGTCGTCAAGGGACCTTTGGCCGCTGGCCAAACTATCCGGCTAGGTGGTTTTCTTATGACTGCCTGTTCGGCCACCGCTCCAACGATGACCTCTCAGGTCATCAAAAGCGATCTTCACGTCAGCTCGGAATTCGCCGAGTAGTTAGATCCGATTGAGCTCTCCTCTATAAACGAGCTCTTGGATCGCATCGCCGCCCTGGGAGTCACTACAGACTACGATCAGATTGGGCTTAAAACCGATCTGAGAGAAATTAACTCTCAACAGGCTACCGACCACATGGTTGTGGTAGAGGAACAATGCGGCAACTCTTCTTCTATGTTGAAAACCAACTATGTCCGGATTCCCGATACCTCCATGCCGGATTCCCGCGGAGGGACGGACGCCAATCAAATACTGAACTTAGAGTCAGGCATCGGACCAGATTCGCTGGAAAGCATCCAGCAAATCAAGCTTCCGAATCCGGAAGCTTCTTGTCCTTTGAGCCTCAGATTGGGCGGCGTTCCGAACTTGATTCCACCCGCCCACCCGAACATAAGCGATCAATCTCAAATACGGCAAGAGCCCGATGAAACAGTGCATCGTTACTGGGCCAGATTCCTCCTGGTAATGAACAGGATAAAGGACTGCCGTGCAGAAAGCGCGATTTCAATTTTCTGCAACAATTGCACGGACAAGGGAATCATAAACGCAATCAGTCGTCGCGAAGTTACACGCTTCACCAACCTAGCGACCATTGTACAAAAATACTGTGCGATGGAGAGTGCCTGGAAAACCGAAACTAGGTTCAGGGACAATCTAGCCCTGAATGCAACACCAGTCCGAAATAAAAGAGCGCGTCATACTCAAGCACCTGGGTTAAAAACCAAAAAGCAAAAAACCCCTAAAGGTTACGGAACCGTACTGGAGGGATGGCTCAACGGACCCTGCAAAATCCACAGTACGGAGGGCGCCACTCCAACACATAGCCTTCGAGCATGTTGGATACTACGGCAGGTGGCCAAAAGTGGCGAAGGCTTTTTAGCCCTGGGCAACCAGCCCAGTAGTACCAGTACGGTATTAACAGTCTTTGAGACTTTCGCATCAAATAACATGCGGAAACAAACAATCCGCAGCCTCGCCGAAGTCTACCAAGTAGCAACAGCAAATCCATGGAGCGACACGGCTATCACCCTCAATGACAGCGACGAACCTAAATTCCGAACAGCTAGAGCACCAGCCGCATTGGTCCTCAGTCCGATAGTAGACGATTTTCGTCTTACCAAGGTACTCATGGATGGAGGCATCGGATTAAACCTCATCTACGAAGAAACCCTTGAAAAAAAATGGAAATTGACTAGAGCCGCATTGAGCGAAGCAGCACAACCTTCAGGGGAATAATCCCTAGTCGAAAATACGCTGCACAGGAAAAATCACGCTAGATGTAGTGTTCGGCTCGCCGGACAACTACAGGTCCGAAGAGGTCACATTCCAAGTGGCCCCATTCGGCAGCGGATATCACGCTTTGTTAGGGCGAGAGGCATTCACAATCTTCCAAGCTATACCCCATTATGGGTACATGAAGCTCAAAATGCCCAGACCCAATGGAATAATCACTCTCGCCAGCGATCCAGATACAACACCCCGCGCTGAAAATAAGACAGCTGCACTGGCCCTAGAGGCATTATCCGAAGCCTTAGCGGCAGAGGAACTAACTGCGCTGCGCTCCACGGTGGATAGGGACGATGTGATACTCGACAAGCGGTCCAAGTCCACCTCTTTTAAACCAGCAGATGAAATAGTCAAATTCCAGGTCCATCCAACGGACCCCACAAAGACGGCCTCCATTGGGGCACAATTAAATCCTGATGTAGAAGCCGCACTACGAGAATTCCTTCGGGAAAATTGGGACATTTTCGCCTGGCACCCTTCAGACATGCCAGGAATCCCACGCAGGCTGGCAGAACACAGCCTAAATATCCTTAAAGGATTCAAGCCAGTCAAACAGGCTCTTGGGCGATTTTCCGAACCCAAAAGACAGGCAATGCGAGAGGAGCTAGACAAACTCTTAGAAGCCGGATTCATCAGAGATATCAAACATCCGGACTGGCTAGCCAACCTAGTAATGGTACCAAAAAAGGACAAATCCTGGCGCCTTTGTGTCGATTTCAAAGACCTTAACAAGGCCTGTCCAAAGGACCCCTTCCCTCTCCCTCGCATCGACCAAATTATCGATGCCACAACAGGGCACGATTCGTTGTGCTTCCTCGACGCATACCCCGGATACCATCAAATCAAGATGGCGGAAAAACACCGGCATTTATTACTCCATATGGACCATTCTGCTTCAACACAATGCCCTTCGGACTCAAAAACACCGGCGCAACATATCAGCGCATGATTCAGACATGTCTGGCCACCCAGATAGGCAAAACAGTCGAGGCATACGTAGATGATGTGGTCGTCAAGACCAAACACGTCGAAACTCTAGTAGACGACTTGAGGGTAACAATCGACAACCTCCGAGCATATGACATTAAGCTCAACCCGGAAAAATGTGTTTTCGGCGTACCAGCTAGAAAGCTCTTGGGCTTCACTGTATCCGGCAGAGGAATTGAAGCAAACCCAGCTAAGATCCGAGCTCTCTCACAATTGGATATCCCAAAAGACCTGAAGCAAATACAAAAACTAACCGGATGCGTGGCGGCTCTAAGCCGCTTCATCTCCCGTTTGGGAGAAAAGGCACTGCCCCTCTATCGCCTCCTCCGGCGCACCGAACATTTCGAATGGACGGATGCTGCCACGGCCGGACTCGAAGAAATTAAAGCCGTATTGGCAACAAATCCGGTCCTGGCCGCGCCCAACCTGGGCGAACCAATGCTATTATATATCGCAGCAACACATCAAGTTGTCAGCGCGGTACTCATCGTCGAACGAGAAACAGGAGGGCACAAATTCCCTCTTCAAAAACCAGTGTACTACGTATCCACTGTCTTAACTCCATGCAAGTCCCGGTACCCACATTATCAAAAGATAGCGTATGCAGTGTTCATGGCATCCCGGAAGCTGCGACACTACTTTCAAGAGTGTTCCATAACGGTGGCCTCCGAAGTACCTCTCAACGATATTATAAACAATAGCGACGCAATAGGCAGGATTGCAAAATGGGCCATCGAGCTCTTACCATTTGACATAACCTACAAACCACGGCGAGCTATAAAGTCGCAAATCCTGGCTGACTTCATTGCCGAATGGACCGAAGCCAAACTCCCTAAAGAGTATGGTACATACTCCAATTGGATCATGCATTTCGACGGCTCCAAAATATTTGCGGGCTTGGGGGCTGGCGTCGTCTTGACGTACCCAACCGGGGACACAGTCCAATACGTACTTCAAATAATGTACATGGACTCCAACAATGCAGCCGAATACGAGGCCCTTCTACATGGCCTCCGGATGGCAATCTCCATGGTTATTCAACGCCTAGAGGTACGCAGGGATTCAAACCTCGCAATATCCCAAATAAATGGAGACTTTGACGCCAAGGATCCGAAAATGGCAGCCTACCATAACGCTGTGCTAAAAATGTCAGCTCGGTTCGAGGGACTCGAATTCCACCACGTAGCCCGGGATAATAACCAGGCAGCAGACGTGCTGGCACGTATTGGCGCAAAATGTGACGCCGTCCCTCCGAACATCTTCCTGGAATGGCTCTTTAAGCCATCCGTATTATGGGAAGGGGAGTCCGGAAATAACCACCCGGAACCAATTGCACCACCCGACACAGAACATTCTGACACAATCGGTGGCTCAGCCAATGATATAACACCTTCAGCCCACGAAATAATGGCAGTAATTGCCCCGTGGACGGAACCATTCCTAGCCTACTTAATTAGGCAGGAACTTCCTGAAGACCAAAATGAGGCCCGCTGCATAGTTCGGCGATCTAAAACCTACAAGGTCCATGAGGGAGAACTTTATAAGAAAAGTACAACCGTAGTCCTTCAAAGGTGTATCTTCGAAGAGGAAGGGTGAAATCTCTTGGCTGAAATTCATGCCGGACTCAGCGGGCACCACGCTGCAGCCCGGGCCCTTGTAGGCAAAGCCTTCCGTACATGATTTTATTGGCCGACAGCCCGGGCAGACGCTCGGGACTTAGTCCAACGATGCATTGGCTGCCAGCTCTTTGCTAATCAGAGCCACATGCCACCCACCGCCCTCAAAACCATACCCATCACCTGGCCGTTCGCGGTCTGGGGGCTTGACATGGTTGGACCCCTTAAAGGGGGAACCCACAAGCACAAATACTTATTGGTCATGGCGGACAAATTCACCAAATGGATAGAGCCCAAGCCGGTTAAAACAGCAGAATCCGGACCTGTAATACACTTCATATCCGGGGTAGTATACCGTTTTGGCGTCCCCCACAGCATCATCACTGATAACGGCACGAATTTCACGGTCGATGAGGTTAAACTCTGGTGCAAAAACATGGGCATCAAGCTCGACTACGCTTCGGTCTACCACCCTCAAACTAACGGTCAAGTGGAACGAGCAAATGGTCTAATCATGAGCGGCATCAAACCCAGATTAGTGCGGTCCCTCATGGAATCTAACATGCACTGGGTAGAGGAGCTCGACTCCGTACTCTGGGGGCTGCGGACCACGCCAAACCGCACAACCGGATTCACACCATTTTTTATGGTATACGGCGCTGAGGCAGTTTTGCCCTGTGACATAATTCATGGCTCACCTCGCATGCGCATGTACGAGGAAAGAGAAGCCGAGTTAGATCGACAGGACAGTTTGGACGCTTTAGAGGAGGAGCGCGACGTGGCAAAATCCCGTTCCGCATTCTATCAACAGCAGGCTCGAAGATATCAAAGCAGAGAAGTACGGGCCAAAACTTACAACATTGGCGAACTAGTTCTACGCCTTCTGGACAAGAAAAAGGACGAACTTAAGCCCAAATGGGAAGGTCCCTTCATCATCGAGCAAGTCCTCATCGGTGGTGCATACCGTCTATGCAACGCATCTGACAACCGACTCGAGCCAAACCGATGGAACGCAGCCCGTCTCCGAAGATTTTATGCCTAGCGCCGGACTCAGGGTTCGTCTCCTTCCTCCGTCCACCTTTCATATTTTTTCGCTGTCTTTGTTTTCCCTCCTTTCTCAGCACAAACCTCTTGAGGGCTGATCTGCGCTCTGTTCGCACTCACTCAATGTGCTACTCGCACTCGTTATACCTGGGGGCTTCTTTAACAGAAGCTTATTTATATGGGCTTCATGCCCACCACATGTGTCACACTTCCGCATGTACCTTTTGATCACCATTATATGCATTGATATGACTTAAGTTTTGGCCTGTGCTTACCCCTACGTTCCTGATTGTTCGGCTAGGAGGTAAAGGGAGCACCTCTGCGATTGTTACTGTCGCGTCAGCCGGACATGTACCTCAGACTGGGTGAAGCCGAAGGCTAGCGTTCTTAAGGGAATATTCGGTCGGTGACCTGAAAGATGATTTATTACTTACTTATTTATCTGCCCCCAGATGCTTTTTCTGCTTTTTTCGCAGTCCGGACATGCACTTTAGGGCATGCCTCCCAGGGAAAGGAACCCTTAACGGAACTATTCTCCTTGGAAGATGTTTCTTACTAACCATGTAATATAACATAGCTAGTTGGGCACTTGTCTGATAAAGCAATTATGACGCCTACGCCTTGTCTCCATGCATGCGCCGGTTCTTTTATAACCGTGAGGGTATTCGGACACACTCCGGACTGTTGGGTCCCGAGGTTGAAGCGAAAAGGTCCGCAAAGGTAAACGATCTACAATCCGGCTAGAAGGCATTTTACATGTCATTTTAAAATTACATCGTCAAACTGACTGATTGTACTCCTCTTCTATCCCATCTAACAGGCTGTCTAATTTACAGTCCTATTGGGAATATTTCGTGGCCAGCTCTACTTGGCCATACATCAAGCTCACAGGGATCTCCTTCCCATCAGGCCCAGCAGGTCCGACCTCTGCCATGTGGTTTGGGTCAGCCCTCGGGTACCGCGTCTTCACCATGGCCCAGGCCTCCCTGGCACCTTGACGGTAGGCCGATATATTCCACAGACGAAGACATCGCCGTACTCCCTGAAGCTTCTTAGCAAGCCCTCCAAGGCCCTCAGGTAGGGAGACAGCAGGCCATAAGGCCTGAACGACGCCACTCATCGCCTGCCGAACACGTTCAAGCAGTTGCACCATCTCGGGAAGTTGGTCACCCGTCGAACCGGACATTTCCTCCATAGGGCGACCTGTGAGCACACCTACAGACATATTTATGTCAACCGACCTCCTCGCCGAACTCATCTTTTCAAAAGAGTTTGCTCAAGCACTTACTATAGATGTCACACCCTAGCTAGTTCATGCATTAGAGTGTTGCATCATGTTTATTCTTTCATCGGAAACCTGAAATGGGGATGACAGAACCCCCAGCCCCCTCTGAAACCAACTAGGGTTTACTAAAAACTTTTTCAATGAACCTGAAATGCCCTTCTAAAATGTCCATCATTTTTGTCTTGGTTCAGAACCTCTGCCAGAAGTGATGCACATTTTCCTAGGCCATCTTAGGGTTTTTGAATTAAATCATAAATAATTGAATTTGGGCATTTAAAATTATATAAAATATTCAAATGCTCAAATATCTCCAAACTAAAATGTTTCATGTTGGAAATAATCCAACTATGGACCAGGAGTAGTTTGGTGATTTTAGGAGTTGCCTAGGTATTATTAATAATTCAACAAAGTTGCAGAAGTATTAAAAAAATAGAAAACAGTAGAAATAATAAAAAACCTTACCTGGCGCCCAGCACCCAGCCCACCTGCCGGCCTAGCCCAGCGCCGCTCCAGCGAGCTGCTTGCCGGCCAGGCAGGCAGGCAGGTGCCCGACGGCGACCGCAGCGCGCGCCATGCAGCTGGCCGTCGCCCTGCTTCACCTCCTCGCCTTGGGGCTGGATGGATGAGCTCCACGCCGCGCGGTGAACCCGCAGGACACCTCCATTCTCCCCCAACTCCTCTCTCTCGTGCTCCCCCGCCATGGCCGACGCCATCGCCGCCACCCCCTCGCCGTAGCCACGCCCTCCGTCAACCCCACGCCGTGCCACCGTGTCCAGGAGCTCCGCCACCCTCCTCTTCTTTGAGCAAGCCGAGCCCGAGCGCTCGCAAGGCCCGAGCCCACCGCAGCGACCTCGACCGAACCGCCGACGCCGGAGATCCCCTTCAATGCCGTCGTCGCTCCGGCCCGTCCCCGGCCGCACCAAGTGCTTCGTCGAACTCCCCGTGAGCTTAGCCATCTTCCCCTCCCTTCTATTCTTGCTCCCGAGCCGTGTAGCGACCTCCCGGAGCTCAACCGCACCCACCGCCGCGGAGCTCATCGCCGACGTGCTCCCGGTCACCCTTCGGCCACAAACTAGTGTCCATCATGCTCACCACGTCATGTAGCACCTAACCAGCTACTCCCCGCACCTCACCGACCCCTCTAGCGCCAAGTTCGTCTTCGGCCGAACTCCGGTGGCCGCCAAAGTCATCGCTGGCGCCAACTCCGGCCACCCCGACCCCAACGGACTCCACCAAGAGCTGCGGCTCGTCTTCAGCTCCACTCCGATGGCCTCGGCGACCCATTTGGTGGCCGGAACGGCCAAAACCACTTCCGCCGCAGCGTCGGGCTCGCCGGCGGCTAAACGCCGGTGCAGCCGACCCGGGTTTGACCACGGGTGGGCCCTGGTTGACTCTCCTGAGTCAATGACAGGTGGGGCCCAGCCCTGTTAACTAATTAGGATTAGTTTAAATTAATTTTAGTTTAGCTAATCACACTGACACGCCGGACCCACTACCAGGTTTGACCCGGACCGTGTCCCGTTGACCTGCTGATGTCACACTGACGTCAGGCTGACGCAGTAATTGATTTTCTGGATTTAATCTAATATAGGAAATTCCAGAATATAGTTTAAACTTCAAAAATTCATAACTTTTATTCTGTAACTCCAAATCAGACAAGTTATATATGAAAAATGATCAGAAAAATCCAATCTATCCATCTGTACTATTTTCATGCATGATTAAACAAGTTAACTTGATGTTTAATGCAGAACAAGGAAAAACACTTTAAAGGGCCATGTATGAGTTTGAAATTTGAATCTTTGATTCAAATTGGTTCAAACCCTTCTGGTCTTAGTTGCATTAGCCCAACACACTCATATTGCCATGCTTCATGCATGCATCATATTGTCGCACATTGTTTGGTGATGGCTGTGTATCGGTGTTCTTTGCGGCAGGTTCTGCCTCCGAGGAGTACCGTGATTACCCTAACGAAGAACCGTATCAGTGCATCGAACCATCAGGCAAGCAACCAACCATTTGATGATATCGATACAATCCCATGTTCTTGCTCCTGCTCTCTTTTACTGCATTAAGACAACGCGTTTCGAACTGCTGTGTGTTACGGTAGTTGAACCCATTTCCTCTGCATGACCTGTCATTGCCACAGTAACTAATTGAAATCCACTAGCATGTTTAGGAGTTGTTTGAGCCATATGTATGTGTTGTTCCTACTTTGCTATGCCTGCTATGCTTAGAGTCGTGTCAGGTCTGGTTCATCTGGGTGATGGGCTAGAGTGAAATGATTATGTCGGTAATAAGAGTGGTGTGGTGAACACGATTTGGTAAAGGTATCGATGAGACGCCATGTAGGAGTACATGGTGGGTTGTTTCATTAAAGCCGACCTTAAGCACTGAGATCTGTATATGTGATTTAAGATTCAGCTACTACCATGCATTGGGCCCGAAACCAATGGACCCCCTCGACTTCTTATTCACCCTAGCTCTCTGTCCAGGAGTTGCAAGTAGTTTCTGGCGTTTGTAGCCTACTGGAGGCCGTGGACAGCGCTGACCGTAGGGGTGGGCTGTGATGCGGTAGGTACGTGGCACGGTGTACCGAATACCCGTTAGGTATCTCGGGAACCCTGTTCACATCGTTTGGGGCTGTGAGAGAAACCTCGGCCGGATCTCCTCATGGATGGAACCCGAATAGGCGATAAACATGGACTAGAGACTTAGGTGATTAGGTAGGTCGTGGCCGACACCCACGTTGGGCTTCCGCTTGAAGGTTGCCGAGTACATGTCGCGTAAACGACGGTAAGTGGTGAGAGCGTGTATGAAGAAGTCCACCCCTGCAGGGTTATCATGATCTATTCGAATAGCCGCGTCCGCGGTAAAGGACTACTTGGTTGCCTATACAGTTCATAGACAAGTAAATGGAAACTACTAAAAGCCTCAAGATAAGTGTGAGTGCCGAGGATGGCTCTTCCGTAGGAAGACGGAGGTGGATCCTCGGTAGTGTATTGAAGTGGTGAGTAGTGGACTCGTGTGCGCAAAACCGTTTCAAGTTGAAGTCTCGTAGGATAGCCTAGCCAAGAGTCAAAGCTGGCTTGCTGCAATAACTCCACCAACCCTTCATGATAATGTGCATGTATGTAGGATCTGATGTAAGTCTTGCTGAGTACCTTTGTGCTCATGTTGCTATAATTTACATTTTTACAGAAGACGCTTCAACCCCTTCTGATGGGTTCTTCGTAGACGTTGACATCAATGAGTAGGCTAAGGCCCAGGTGGTGATCCTGAGCTTGTGAAGGACCACATAGTATAGCTAGGCTTTCCAAGCCTCTTTTATTTTACTAGTTGTCTGTACTCAGACAAGTTACTTCCGCTGCTGGTTTGTATGACTGTATGACTTGAATGCTGGGTCGTGTGACCCGTTCCTATGTGTATGATATGTATGGCTCTCTGAGCCTTAAATAAAGTACTTGTGTCGTAGAGTCATGTTGCGATGCCTCGTTGTATTTGCACATATCGAGCATATTGCGTGTATGATTGAAATGCTTGGTATGTGTGGGATCTGACTATCTAGTTGTTTATCTTTAGTAGCCTCTCTTACCGGGAAATGTCTCCTAGTGTTACCACTGAGCCATGGTAGCTTGCTACTGCTCTGGAACACTTAGGCTGGCCGGCATGTGTCCTTCTTCGTTCCTGTGTCTGTCCCTTCGGGGAAATGTCACGCATTGAGTACCGGAGTCCTGTTAGCCCGCTACAGCCCGGTTTACCGGAGTCCTGCTAGCCCAGTGCTACAGCCCGGACCCACTTGCTGATGACCGACACGTTCGAAGCTAGGTCATGGATGCCTGTCCCTGTAAGTCTGTGCCACTTTAGGTTTACGACTAGCCATGTCAGCCCGGGCTCCTTATCATATGGATGCTAGCGACACTATCATATACGTGAGCCAAAAGGCGCAAACGGTCCCGGGAAAAGGTAAGGCGACACCCGTGGGGATACCGTGCGTGAGGCCGCAAAGTGATATGAGGTGTTACAAGCTAGATCGATGTGACATCGAGTCGGGGTCCTGACAGCGTTGGTATCAGAGCCGGACTGCCTGTAGGTTCTCCAAGCCAAACTGGTCGATGTTGAGTCTAGAAATTCTTTAGTTATATGTAGGGGAATTGTTTGTGGGTTGGAACGTAAGGCTCTTTTTACTCCTTTATCTTACGACACTCTGATCTGAGTCAGACTATTCTTCCACCGGGGGTTAAGGAATTAGGATCTTTTCTCTCTATCAGGTTCACGTGTTACTAATCAGTAGTACCTTATAGGTTTGATGGATACAAGCCTAGTTCAGTTCTACTACCACATTATGTTGCTAGGATGGACTCAGAATTTGATATGATGTTGTTGAGTGTGCATGAAATCCTTTGTCAAATGTCTCAAAATCCTTTTGAGCATTTACAGCTGTTATGCTGCCGAATTTTTGCTAGAAATTCTAATGCCTTTGCATTATGGTTGTGCTTTCAGATGGCCACTCGCGACCTCAATCAAGTGGTTCGCCTGACTCGATGCCTAGATGTACCCGGCCATACCGCCATGTTGGTCAGGGTAATGACTGAGGCTGGATACCGTTGGTATCCTGAGTACACGGTCGAAGAGCAATTTCGAGACTTTAATCAAAGCCAGTATCTCTGCACTGTCAGGATATTTCCATCTTATCCTGGATCCACCGAGCCCCTTCACTGCTCTATGGACTCGGGGTTACTATTGAGATGGCTGTGCAGGACGCCGCCTACTCTATGATGACCATCATGCGAGTCAGGTCTGGCCTATTTCGGGACTCTGATTTCCGGTATATGCCAGGATCACTTCCGGGAGCACAAGGGTATCTTCAGGCTATCTATGCTGACCCCACTCAGGAGGATTCACGGACTCGCACCACTGCTGAGATGCTCGAGGATAAGGACCGTGAAAATCGGGCCTTGAGGCTAGAGCTTTTCAATACCCGTGCTGACCATTGGGCCACATTGACTCGGTTTGCACCGGCGGTGCAAGCTGGATATTCGGATATGCGCGATCTCTATCCTGTGAGATCTGCTCTGCCAGACGTGATGGGTTGGCGTGATGTAGGAGGCATCACCCCACCTCGCGGTCTCCGCAGGCCACCGTCTGTTGGTCCAAGACCTCATCCTAGCCCCTATGGTCCACAAGCTCCGCGAGATCGTCTGTTCCCGGATGATCATGTTGAGCTTCCAGGCTATGGAGGAGACTTCTACGAGGACTACTACGGATCGGTCTGAGTTAGTGGTAGTATCACTAGTTTGTACTAGCTGTGTCGTCTATCGTCCTGCGTGACTCGTGGGATATGACCTAGTTTGTACCGCCTTCCGGAGGTGTAGAAAACTAATGTATAGGAGCTTGGGATGCCTCCGATGAGATGTAATCCTCTTTTCACCGTAATAGTACCTTGTTTGGTCTTGTACTAAACCTTGTATGGTGTGTATGACGATGGAATAAAGAAGCAGTTTCTGTATCTACCATGTCATACGGATGATCATCTTGCATTCCGAGTTATTCCTTACATTCTGTATCCTATGTCGGAATCTTATCATTCTGACTAAATCATTGTCTTGTTTACCTAGGATGGTCAACACGCGCAATAACCCTGCTCCTCAAGAGCAGGCCGAAGGCAGTGAAGTCAGGAATGCAAATCTGCCTCATCCTCCTTCCCTAGCCGAAGTTATGTTGGAAGCCGAGAGAAACAAGCGGGAGACCAACCGTTTGTTGGAGCGTATTGAACAGAACACAGCACGCCATTAGAGAAATAACTTGGTGTCACTCAGTGATTTCTTCAAGTTACATCCACCCACGTTCCACCACTCCGTCGAGCCTCTCGACGCCGATGACTGGCTTCGCAGTATTTCTCACAAACTGCATTCCGCGTTAGTAGCTGAGGCTGACAAGGTCACCTTTGCTGCATATCATCTTGAAGGCCCCGCCAGTCTATGGTGGGAGAATTATGGAGCTATGCATATAGCGGGCCATGTCACTACTTGGGCTGAATTCAGCGAGGCTTTCCGTGAACATCACATTCCGGAGGGTCTCATGGACCGTAAACGTGAGGAATTTTGCAGTTTCACCCAAGGCCGACTCTCTGTGGATGCTTACAGCAGGGAGTTCGGTAACCTCGCACGATATGCAACTGAGGAAGTTTCTACTGATGCCAAGAAGCAAGCAAGGTTCCGTAAGGGACTTAGTCCTGAGCTTCGCCGCGACCTCCGTCTGCATGAGTGCACATCTTTTCAGAAGCTTGTTAACAAGGCCATCAGTGCTGAGACTGGTCAGACTGATTATGATGCAACACGCAAGCATGGCCGTGACGTGGGTTCCTCATCCGGTGCTGGTCCTCAGAAGCGCCGCGTGTGGGTGCCTAACACTGCCCTGCCACCCAGGTTCACACCGAGGCCATCCTTCCAGGCGCCTCGCCCCGTTCAACAGTCTGCACCAGCCAAGCCCTATGGTGGTCCAACCAACAGTGCTCCTCCACGTACCAGCTCCGTGACTTGCTTCAAGTGTGGGGAATCTGGCCACTATATGCGCGAGTGCCCCCAAACCAACCCCAACCAATCTGCTAAAGCTGTTGGCCATGGCAAGCCGACAGGGAAAGTGTTCCATGCCAAGCCGGCCACCGCTACACGTGGCCATGTCAACTGTATCTCTGCTGAAGAAGCTCAAGAGGATCCCGACGTCGTTCTCGGTACGCTCCTTGTTAATTGCCACCCGGCATCTGTTCTTTTCGATACAGGAGCATCTCATTCATTTATATCTGAGAGCTATGCTCATCTGCATAACACCACATTCTGTGAGATGCCCACCTCTATGGTAATTCAAACTCCGGGATCGAAATGGCAAAACTCTAGGGTAAGTCATGGAAATGAAATCCAAGTCGACAGACTTGTTTTCCTGGCATCTTTGATAGCTCTTAAATCTTCAGATATCAACATCATTTTGGGTATGGACTGGATGTCAGCCCACCATGCCCAAATTGATTGCTTCTCTAGGACTGTTCAACTCACCCATCCTTCGGGGAAGATAGTCAATGTCTTGACCCGAATAGCCAAGCGACAGTTATATTCTCTCAACGCCAGCCCGTTGCCAGATCTTGAGGACATTGCGGTAGTCCGTGACTTCCCGGATGTCTTCCCAGAGGAATTGCCAGGTGTTCCACCTAACAGGGATGTTGAGTTCGTAATAGACCTTATTCCAAGAACCGTCCCGATTGCTAGAAGACCCTATAAGATGGCACCACTAGAACTAGCCGAGCTTAAGAAACAACTCGATGAGTCCTTGAAAAAGGGTTTCATCCGACCTAGTTCATCTCCGTGGGCTTGCCCCGTCCTCTTCGTCAAGAAGAAGGATGGTACGGACCGGATGGTTGTAGATTATCGACCTGTCAATTTGGTCACAATCAAGAACAAATATCCGCTCCCCAGGATCAACGACCTGTATGATCAGCTCGCTGGATCCTCAGTCTTTTCCAAAATGGATTTGAGGTTGGGCTACCATCAAATCAAAATCAGGAACGGGGACATTCCTAAAACGGCCTTTGTTACTCGTTATGGCCAATACGAGTACACCATCATGTCCTTCGGTTTAACCAACGCTCCAGCCACCTTTTCTCGGTTAATGAACTCAATCTTCATGGAGTATTTGGATAAATTCGTTGTGGTTTACCTCGATGATATACTCATCTACTCCAAGAACGAGGAAGAACATGCCGAACATCTAAGGCTAGTGTTGAAGAAACTTCGAGAGCATCGTCTTTATGCCAAATTCTCTAAATGTGAATTTTGGTTGTCAGAAGTGACCTATCTAGGTCATGTAATATCTGGTAAAGGTATTGCTGTTAACCCTGAGCGAGTTCAAGCCGTCCTTAATTGGACTCCACCTGAATCGGTCAAGCAAGTTCGGAGTTTTCTGGGCCTAGCGAGCTATTGCCGTCGCTTTGTCGAAAACTTCTCCAAAGTTGCAAAACCTCTAACCGAACTCCTCAAGAAAGATAAAAAGTTCGAGTGGACTCCACAATGTGAGAACAGCTTTCAGGAACTGAAAAGACGCCTGACTTCTGCTCCCGTACTGGTACCGCCAGACTTCTCTAAGGACTTTGTTATCTACTGCGACGCCTCGCGACAAGGACTAGGTTGCATTCTCATGCAAGATCGACACGTAATTGCTTACGCTTCACGGCAATTGCACCCACATGAGGAGAATTATCCTACTCATGATCTAGAGCTTGCAGTCGTAGTCTATGCACTTAAAACCTGGCGACATTACCTTCTTGGTAATCGTTGCGAAATATTCACTGATCACCAAAGTCTGAAGTACATCTTCACCCAACCGGATTTGAATCTCAGGCAAAGACGTTGGGTCGAGTTGATCACAGATTTCGACTTAGGAATAACTTACACCCCAGGGAAAGCCAACGTCATGGCTGATGCGCTAAGTTGTAAATCTTATTGTAACAACCTGATGTTACAACAAAGTCAACCGCTTCTCCATGAGGAATTTCGGAAGCTTAACCTTCACATTCTTCCTCAAGGTCTTCTTTCCACCTTGGTGGCGAAACCTACCCTTACGGATCAGATCATCAAAGCATAGAAGGTAGATCCGGGAATTTCCCGCATCAAGAGAAACATCAAGAAAGGAGTTGCGAATTGTTTCTCCATTGATGATCAATGGGTCGTATACTTCGGGAATCGACTAGTGGTTCCCAAGGTGCGAAACCTGAGACGATTGATCCTTAAGGAAGCTCATGAATCTCCTCTCACCATTCATCCCGGTAGTACCAAGATGTATCAGGACCTACGCCAGAGGTTCTGGTGGACTAGGATGAAGAGAGAAATTGCTCAGTATATTGCTAATTGCGATGTCTGTCGTCGTGTAAAAGCAGAGCATCAACGGCCTGCTGGCACCCTTCAAGCCCTAGCTATTCCTGAATGGAAATGGGATAAAATTGGTATGGATTTCATTACCGGTTTTCCCAGAACCAAGAGAGGGAATAATGCTATCTTTGTCGTTGTCGATCGTCTTTCCAAAGTGGCCCATTTCTTACCTGTTCGTGAGAGTATAACCGCTAGTCAGTTGGCAGACTTATACATCTCCCGAATAGTGTCCCTCCATGGTGTTCCTTTGGAAATTAACTCGGATCGAGGAAGTCTCTTCACCTCTCAGTTTTGGGAAAGTTTCCAAAATGCTATGGGAACCCGCCTTTCCTTTAGCACCGCTTTTCACCCTCAATCAAGTGGTCAAGTAGAACGCGTCAACCAGATCCTAGAAGACATGCTTCGAGCCTCTGTTATCTCATTCGGAATGGAGTGGGAGAAATGCCTTCCATTTGCCGAATTTGCTTACAACAACAGCTATCAATCTAGCTTGGGTAAAGGCCCTTTTGAAGTTCTCTATGGACGACGGTGTCGAACACCCCTTAACTGGTCAGAAACCGGGGAAAGACAATTCTTTGGCACAGATATGATTCAGGAAGCAGAAGAGCAAGTTCGCATCGTTCGTGAAAAGTTGAAAACAGCCCAATCTCGTCAAAAGAGTCAATATGACCGAAAACATAAGGCTATGACTTTCAAGGTTGACGAGAAGGCTTACCTTCGGGTTAATCCTCTGAAGGGAACCCATTGTTTCGGTATCAAAGGCAAATTGGCTCCTCGTTACATTGGACCTTTTCGCATTCTCGCTAAACGAGGAGAAGTTGCCTACCAGTTGGAACTACCTCCGCATCTCTCCAGAGTCCACGATGTCTTCCACGTTTCTCAACTCAGGCGTTGCTTCTCAGATCCTATCCGTGGAGTGGACCACGAAACGCTTGATCTCCAAGATAATATCACGTATCGAGAGTACCCCATTCGTATCCTCGATCAGGCCGAGCGTACCACTCGACGTCATAATATCAAGTTTCTCAAAGTTCAATGGTCGCACCATTCTGAGGATGAAGCAACTTGGGAAAGGGAGGATCGTCTTCGCCTCGAGTACCCCGCCTTCTTCCCGGAGGAACCCAAATCTCGGGACGAGATTCTTTTGAGTGGGGGTGAGTTGTCACACCCTAGCTAGTTCATGCATTAGAGTGTTGCATCATGTTTATTCTTTCATCAGAAACCTGAAATGGGGATGACAGAACCCCCAGCCCTCTCTGAAACCATCTAGGGTTTACTAAAAACTTTTACAATGAACCTGAAATGCCCTTCTAAAATGTCCATCATTTCTGTCTTGGTTCAGAACCTCTGCCAGAAGTGATGCACATTTTCCTAGGCCATCTTAGGGTTTTTGAATTAAATCATAAATAATTGAATTTGGGCATTTAAAATTATATAAAATATTCAAATGCTCAAATATCTCCAAACTAAAATGTTTCATGTTGGAAATAATCCAACTATGGACCAGGAGTAGTTTGGTGATTTTAGGAGTTGCCTAGGTATTTTTAATAATTCAACAAAGTTGCAGAAGTATTAAAAAAACAGAAAACAGTAGAAATAACAAAAAACCTTACCTGGCGCCCAGCACCCGGCCCACCTGCCGGCCCAGCCCAGCGCCGCTCCAGCGAGCTGCTTGCCGGCCAGGCAGGCAGGCAGGTGCCCGACGGCGACCGCAGCGCGCGCCACGCAGCTGGCCGTCGCCCTGCTTCACCTCCTCGCCTCGGGGCTGGATGGATGAGCTCCACGCCGCGCCGTGAATCCGCAGGACACCTCCATTCTCCCCCAACTCCTCTCCCTCGCGCTCCCCCGCCATGGCCGACGCCATCGCCGCCACCCCCTCGCCGTAGCCACGCCCTCCGTCAACCCCACGCCGTGCCGCCGTGTCCAGGAGCTCCGCCACCCTCCTCTTCTTCGAGCAAGCCAAGCCCGAGCGCTCGCAAGGCCCGAGCCCACCGCATCGACCTCGACCGAACCGCCGTCGCCGGAGATCCCCTTCAACGCCGTCGTCGCTCCGGCCCGTCCCCGGCCGCACCAAGTGCTTCGTCGAACTCCCCGTGAGCTTAGCCATCTTCCCCTCCCTTCTATTCTTGCTCCCGAGCCGTGTAGCGACCACCCGGAGCTCAACCGCACCCGCCGCCACGGAGCTCGTCGCGGACGTGCTCCCGGTCACCCTCCGGCCACAAACTAGTGTCCATCATGCTCACCACGTCACGTAGCACCTAACCAGCTACTTCCCACACCTCACCGACCCCTCTAGCGCCAAGTTCGTCTTCGGCCGAACTCCGGTGGCCGCCAAAGTCGTCGCCGGCGCCAACTCCGGCCACCCCGACCCCAACGGACTCCACCAAGAGCTGCGGCTTGTCCTCAGCTCCACTCCGATGTCCTCCGCGACCCATTTGGTGGCCGGAACGGCCAAAACCACTTCCGCCGCAGCGTCGGGCTCGCCGGCGGCTAAACGCCGGTGCAGCCGACCCGGGTTTGACCACGGGTGGGCCCTGGTTGACTCTCCTGAGTCAATGACAGGTGGGGCCTAGCCGTGTTAACTAATTAGGATTAGTTTAAATTAATATTAGTTTAGTTAATCACACTGACACGCGGGACCCACTGTCAGGTTTGACCCGGACCGTGTCCCGTTGACCTGCTGATGTCACACTGACGTCAGGCTGACGCAGTAATTGATTTTCTGGATTTAATCTAATATAGGAAATTCCGGAATATAGTTTAAACTTCAAAAATTCATAACTTTTATTCTGTAACTCCAAATCAGACAAGTTATATATGAAAAATGATCAGAGAAATCCAATCTATCCATATGTACTATTTTCATGCATGATTAAACAAGTTAACTTGATGTTTAATGCAGAACAAGGAAAAACACTTTAAAGGGCCATGTATGAGTTTGAAATTTGAATCTTTGATTCAAATTGGTTCAAACCCTTCTGGTCTTAGTTGCATTAGCCCAACACACTCATATTTCCATGTTTCATGCATGCATCATATTGTCGCACATTGTTTGGTGATGGTTGTGTATCGGTGTTCTTTGCGGCAGGTTCTGCTTCCGAGGAGTACCGTGATTACCCTAACGAAGAACCGTATCAGTGCATCGAACCATCAGGCAAGCAACCAACCATTTGATCATATCGATACAATCCCATGTTCTCGCTCCTGCTCTCTTTTACTGCATTAAGACAACGCGTTTCGAACTGCTGTGTGTTACGGTAGTTGAACCCATTTCCTCTGCATGACCTGTCATTGCCACAGTAACTAGATGAAACCCACTAGCATGTGTAGGAGTTGTTTGAGCCATATGTATGTGTTGTTCCTACCTTGCTATGTCTGCTATGCTTAGAGTCGTGTCAGGTCTGGTTCATCTGGGTGATGGGCTAGAGTGGAATGATTATATCGGTAATAAGAGTGGTGTGGTGAACACGATTTGGTAAAGGTATCGATGAGAGGCCATGTAGGAGTACATGGTGGGTTGTTTCATTGAAGCCGACCTTAAGCACTGAGATCTGTATGTGTGATTTAAGATTCAGCTACTACCATGCATTGGGCCCGAAACCAATGGACCCCCTCGACTTCTTATTCACCCTAGCTCTCTGTCCAGGAGTTGCAAGTAGTTTCTGGCGTTTGTAGCCTACTGGAGGCGGTGGACAGCGCTGACCGTAGGGGTGGGCTGTGATGCGGTAGGTACGTGGCACGGTGTACCGAATACCCGTTAGGTATCTCGGGAACCCTGTTCACATCGTTTGGGGCTGTGAGCGAAACCTCGGCCGGATCTCCTCATGGATGGAACCCGAATAGGCGATAAACCTGGACTAGAGACTTAGGTGATTAGGTAGGTCGTGGCCGACACCCACGTTGGGCTTCCGCTTGAAGGTTGCCGAGTACATGTCGTGTAAACGACGGTAAGTGGTGAGAGCGTGTATGAAGAAGTACACCCCTGCAGGGTTATCATGATCTATTCGAATAGCCGCGTCCGCGGTAAAGGACTACTTGGTTGCCTATACAGTTCATAGACAAGTAAATGGAAACTACTAAAAGCCTCAAGATAAGTGTGAGTGCCGAGGATGGCTCTTCCGTAGGAAGACAGAGGTGGATCCTCGGTAGTGTATTGAAGTGGTGAGTAGTGGACTCGTGTGCGTAAAACCGTTTCAAGTTGAAGTCTCGTAGGATAGCCTAGCCAATAGTCAAAGCTGGCTTGCTGCAATAACTCCACCAACCCTTCATGATAATGTGCATGTATGTAGGATCTGATGTAAGTCTTGCTGAGTACCTTTGTACTCATGTTGCTATAATTTACATTTTTACAGAAGACGCTGCAACCCCTTCTGATGGGTTCTTCGTAGACGTTGACATCAATGAGTAGGCTAAGGCCCAGGTGGTGATCCTGAGCTTGTGAAGGACCACGTAGTATAGCTAGGCTTTCCAAGCCTCTTTTATTTTACTAGTTGTCTGTACTCAGACAAGTTACTTCCGCTGCTGGTTTGTATGACTGTATGACTTGAATGCTGGGTCGTGTGACCCGTGCCTATGTGTATGATATGTATGGCTCTCTGAGCCTTAAATAAAGTACTTGTGTCGTAGAGTCATGTTGTGATGCCTCGTTGTATTTGCACATATCGAGCATATTGCGTGTATGATTGAAATGCTTGGTATGTGTGGGATCTGACTATCTAGTTGTTTATCTTTAGTAGCCTCTCTTACCGGGAAATGTCTCCTAGTGTTACCACTGAGCCATGGTAGCTTGCTACTGCTCTGGAACACTTAGGCTGGCCGGCATGTGTCCTTCTTCGTTCCTGTGTCTGTCCCTTCGGGGAAATGTCACGCATTGAGTACCGGAGTCCTGTTAGCCCGCTACAGCCCGGTTTACCAGAGTCCTGCTAGCCCAGTGGTACAGCCCGGACCCACTTGCTGATGACCGACACGTTCGAAGCTGGGTCATGGATGGCTGTCCCTGTAAGTCTGTGCCACTTTGGGTTTACGACTAGCCATGTCAGCCCGGGCTCCTTATCATATGGATGCTAGCGACACTATCATATACGTGATCCAAAAGGCGCAAACGGTCCCGGGAAAAGGTAAGGCGACACCCGTGGGGATACCGTGCGTGAGGCCGCAAAGTGATATGAGGTGTTACAAGCTAGATCGATGTGACATCGAGTCGGGGTCCTGACAATAGATGCCGCGACGAAGCCGCTGATTCACCTTCAAGGAGCCAGACAGCTGGGCCCACACCCCTTTTAGCTCTTCTCCAAGCGGGGTGTGGGCATCTTGGAGCTTGTTCCTCTCCTGCTGCACCTTCATAAGCACCCTCTCGCCGGCCTTCAACTGGCACATTAGCTGTTGCTTGTCCGGATCTAGTCCGACACCCTCTGCAATATTATTGTCAGACTATACACACACGCCGCAATTCATGAACTAATTCTCTTTTCGAAATATGAATTACCAGAGGGGGTCTCCGTGGCTCCCCCGGCAGCGGCTAGTGCGGCCTCAAGTTGGGCCTTGCACTCTTGAAGCTCCTGGGACAGGTGGGTATTCTTCTCAGTAAGATCCTGCATAACAAATGATCCTTAAATCAGTTAGTTTAACTATTTTAAGTCTCGGGGGCTACTGGCATATATAGCCATTAAAGTTCCTTACCCATATGCCCTTTACATACTGCTCCGTGGCTCTGGTTATACCATCTTGAGCAGCACGGAGGTGCGCGTCTCCCGCATTAAAGGCATTTAACGCCTCAGGGGAGAAACACGCGTCACGAAGAATTGTCCGACAACACCTGTGATTCATGGCGCTCTCCACCTTAGACCTAGTGGCGGACAATCTGTCAGCATCCTCCGTTGGAGGAGCATCCGGCTCGCGCCTTGCGCTCGCCTCCCCCTCTGGACCAGCCGTTGGAGCCTGGCTGGCGGAGGCTTGATAGGCACCCTCTCCGGACTCAGTCCGGCGAGCGCTCTTTCTCCTGAAAGAATCACGAGCATTAATATGCCTCCTAGGAGTCTTTCCCTTAAAGGACAGTGGTGCACCGTACCTTTGCGGCGATGTTTCGATTCGCGCCGCACTCCTCTTCCGCCTGCTAGGCCGCACTGACCTCGTTTGGTCAGTCGCCATGGGCTCGGCTTCCGGCCGTAAAGGCGCCTCCTGTCAAGCACCATTGGTGCACGGTGGTTAGAAATAAGCATTAAAAAAGTAACGGTGTCAGGACTTCGGTCGTACTCACCTGGGAAGCCGGACTCAAACCGGGGTAGTCAGCCGTAATGGCGACTAAAGCATTATCTATGCTGAGCTGGTGGAACACCCCGTCGATCAGTTCCACCGCTAAGTCCGGATCCTCTTCAGAGGCCGGATCAAGGGATCTTTCCGGATCCTCGGGTTGAGGAGCTGGGCTTTTTATGCCCTCCACATCCCGACGCAGTTCCTACGTCAAAATCATAAAATAAGACACTTGCCTTTGAGGGCACGGATCAGATATACAAACGACCGCTTACCCAGCTCCGAGGGTTGTTCATGGAGAATCCGTTCAGAGGATTCGTGTGGAGGAAGTCCTCCTTCTCCCCCTTATACAAGCCGGACAGGATCTTCACAAGATCATCGGCCGAGCCTGGCCCCTTGCGGCCGTGATGGGTGGCGTCATTATCTCCGTTGAAATCCCACATGGGGTAGCCCCTATATTGGAGCGGCTGCACCCCTCACATAATGCATGTGGCCATGACTCCGATCATGGTTAATCCGGAATGGGCTAGTAGCCGTATCCGGCCCATCAAGTAATGGACGCTCCTATCGTCTTCTCGTTGAGGGCTCCGTGGGCGCCAACTCAGGCGTTTCTTCAGAGGAGCATTGCTAAACTCTAGGAGGCCGACCCGGACTGGATCCGGCAGCGGAGCGTCCTCCATATAAAACCACTCCGAAGGCCAGTCTTTGGACGCCTTCTTCGGTGTCCCGGATAGGTATCCGGTCCCGGCGATGCGCCATATTTCGGCTCCACCCACTTGATATATCGACCCCTCGTGAGAACGAGGTACGAGGCAGAACAGCCTCTTCCATAGTGCAAAATGGGGCTCGATGCCCAAGAACAGCTCGCAAAGAGCTACGAAGCCCGCGATGTGCAAAATGGAGGCAGGCGTATGGTGGTGAAGTTGGAGTCCGTAGAACTCCAGGAGCCCCCGGAGAAAAGGATGTATGGGAAACCCGAGTCCCCTTATTAAATAGGGGATGAAGCATACCCGCTCTCCTTTGGAGGGATTGGGGACGCTCTCCGCCTGTTTCCCACCCTTGTAGGTGGCTAGTCTGGCCCGAACCGGAACTATGAAGGCTGGGGGAAGATATCCCTCTGCTTGGAGCGTCACTAACTCGCGATGCGGGACAGAGCATCTCCTCCAATCTCCTGGCTGAGGACTGGGAGCGCGAGAAGAGGAGCAGCGTCGGCTATCCATGTTGGAATGGATTTTTTGTCAGATGCGCCTCGATGAGTACTTGCGGAAGGAGGATGGTGTGATTTGGATCTGGATCCTCGCCTCTCTTATAGGCGGTTTATTTGCGCAGCTAGGGGTTAAAATGTAAGAATACCCTGGCTTTTCGCATTTGTGCAACACGTGGAAGAAGGCCATTATTGGACGTGGAAGCCAAGGAGCGCAACATTTATGAAGCAACCGGACACTATCTGGCGAACACATGGACATGAAGGAGAACCCGCCTTGCAAACGCCGAAGACAACATATGCGCCGGACTCGTCGTCATTGAAGCCTGGTTCGGGGGCTAGTGAGGGAGTCCCGGACTAGGGGGTGTCCGGATAGCCAGACTATCATCATCGGCCGGACTCCAAGACTATGAGGATACAAGATTGAAGACTTCGTCCCGTGTCCGGATGGGACTTTCCTTGGCGTGGAAGGCAAGCTTGGCGATACGGATATGTAGATCTTCTACCATTGTAACCGACTCTGTGTAACCCTAGCCCTCTCCGGTGTCTATATAAACCGGATGGCTTTAGTCCATAGGACGAACAACAATCATACCACAGGCTAGCTTCTAGGGTTTAGCCTCCTTGATCTCGTGGTAGATCTACTCTTGTAACCCACATCATCAATATTAATCAAGCAGGACGTAGGGTTTTACCTCCATCGAGAGGGCCCGAAACTGGGTAAAAACATCGTGTCCCTCGTCTCCTGTTACCATCCACCTAGACGCACAGTTCGGGACCCCCTACCCGAGATCCGCCTATTTTGACACCGACACCCACACACACTTGATGTCTCTTCCAAATAGTCTGCTCCCCCCTGCCCGCACACATGCTATCCCACTACTACACATGTCACACCATTCCCCCTTCCCGTATACTTGGTTTACATCATTAGTGGTCTCTCTACTCCACATACACACACTCCCTCTCACACACAAACGCGCGCACAAACACACACGACACGCACAAACACCCATTTATCTGGATCGTCGTCTCTTCCCATGTCCGCATGTGTATCTCACACACTCACTCTCTAACTATGTATATGTGTCTCCATGTTACACATCACAAAGCCCCATGTACATGTCTCTCTCTATCCTCCACACACATAGACACAAAGAATCGGTTAACATTGCCTCTGTATCTAGACATATCACACACCCACATTGTCTCTCTCTCTCTCTCGCAAACACGCTCAACAAGGGTTTCCCCATGAATAACTTACCGTCTATTCATCAACAGTCGTGGCAGTACGGCGAACACGAGACATGAAAAAGAATAAATCTACACGTGCTTAGACCACCTAGTATGACTACTAGGACTAGAGAAAGCCAAAAATCGCGCCGCTGTCTTACACAGTCGAGAAGTCATTATGCTAAGGCCCCACATGTTGAGGCATTGAATAGAATGTAGAGGCTAGTTTACGAAAACAAGTATCAATAATACGTTTGTATCTCCATACTTATATTTCTTCTCTTATAAAAAACCGAGTTGGTGATGATGGAAATTAAACTAAAAGATACCCGCACCCCTCTACACATTTCAAGACAAGGCCTTCCCTCGTTCATCCTTATCTCCAACAACCTCATTGTTGAGCAATTAAGAAAGGAAACCTCTTGAACAAACTGGTCTGGCGGCCGCTGTTGGCATCGTCGATCCCCATGCCTCCGCTCAGTTCGATCACCAATCACCACCACGCCCCACTCCTCTTGAACTTATCTCCTATTTCTCGAGATATCATTAGTTTTTACACATCGGATTACTCCCGCATGGGTCAATTACAACAAGTGTTTTATAAAAAAATGCATCTTGATGTTCCGTGCAATGCACGGATCTTGCTAGTACTCCTACAGAAGACTAAGTTGGTGATGATGGTTGTCAGGACGCCGATCCTAAGTCACACCGATCTAGCATGTAACACATCATACAACTTTGCTGCCTCACGCACGGTATTCCCACGGGTGCCACCTTACCTGGCCTGGGACCGTTTGCGCCTTTTGGCTCACGTATATGATAGTGCCGCTAGCATCCATATGACAAAGAACCCGGGCTGACATGGCTAGTCGTGTACCCAAAGTGGCCCTAACTTACAGGGACAGGCATACATGATCCAACAACGAACGTCTCGGTCATCAGCGAGTGAATCCGGGCTGTAGCAACTGGGCTAGCAGGACTCAGGTAAACCGGGCTGTAGCAGGCTAACAGGACTCCGATAGACACCGCGTGACATTTCCCCGAAGGGACAGACACAGGATCGAAGAAGGACACATGGCGGCCAGCCTAAGTGTTCCAGGGCAGTAGCAAGCTACCATGGCTCAGTGGAAGCACTTGGAGACATTTCCTGGTAAGAGAGGCTACCAAGGATAAACAACTAGGTTGTCAGATCCCACACATACCAAGCATTTCAATAACATACACACAATATGCTCGATATGTGCAAATACAACATGGCTTTACAACATGACTCTACGACTCAAGTATTTTATTCAATAGGCTCTGAGGAGCGAGATATTACAATCATGGGTGTCATGAACCAACAATCAGAGCATACAAGTCAAAGCACATGCGGAAGCTTAACATGTCTGAGTACAGACAACTATAAATGAAAAAGGCTGAGAAGCCTGACTATCTACTAGATCCTGCCGAGGGCACAAGATCGTAGTTGAGGTAACAAGCTAAACGTCGAAGTCCAAGTGGAACTACTAGCGAGACGGAAGTCTCTCTGCAAAAACATAAAATAGGCAAACGTGAGTAAAAATGTACCCAGCAAGACTTACATCAGAACTAACTACATATGCATCATTATCAACAAAGGGGGTGGTGGGGTTTAACTGCAGCAAGCCCGCTTTGACTTAGTGGCTATCCTGAACTACGACTACAAGTAACTCTTTTGAGGTGGCGCACAAGAGTCCACATATTCACCATATCAATACACCACTATGGATCCGCTCCTGTCTTCCTACGAGAACGCCATCCATAGCACTTACGCTTATCTTGCGTATTGTAGAGTATCCACTTTCACTTGTCTATGAACTGTACAGGCAACCCAGAAGTCCTTTATCGCGGACCCGGCTATTCGAATAGATAATGTTAACCCTGCAGGGGTGTACTTCTTCACACACGCTCTCGCCACTTACCACCATGTACACCTCGTGTATCTCGGCAACCTTCAAGCGGAAGCCTCGCGAGGGAGTCGACCACGACCTGACTAACCACACAAGTCTCTCGTCCAGGTTTATCGCCTATTCGGGTTCCATCCGCAAGGAGATCCGACCGGGGTGTCGCTCATGGCCCCAAACGATGTGTGCAGGGTTCCCAAGCCCACCATCCGGGTGCCACTTGCTACAACAGGCCACTGTGCCTAGTCTGTCCCAAGCCCACCTGTACCGGGTGCCACTTGGTAGACTACTAACACTACCTACAAACACCAAAAACTAGTTGCAACTCCTGGACAGAGATCAGGTTGATTAATAAGTCGAGAGGGGCACTTAAGCATTCCAATGTGTGGTAGTAGTTGTTCATGGATCACAAACACAGAACTCAGTTCCTGAGGACAACTGCAATGAGACAACCCACCATGTACTCCTACATGGCCTCTCACCTCTACCTTTACCAAAATGCGTTCACACACTTAGACCACACACAGTAGGACATGTTCACACACCTCCAATTCATCCCCGATGAATCAAACCTGACTCAACTCTAAGCAGTAGCAGGCATGACAAACAAGCATGAATGAGTAGGCACATCAGGGCTCAAATGACTCCTACTCATGCTAGTGAGTTTCATCTATTTACTGTGGCAGTGAAAGGTCATGCAAAGGAAAGGGGTTCAACTAGCGCAGCATGTAACAGTTGAATCGTTGTCGTCTTAATGCAGTAAAAGAGAGCAAAAGTGAGAGAGTGGGATTTTATCGGAATGAACAAGGGGGTTTTGCTTGCCTGGCACTTCTGAAGATAGTATAGTTCTTCGTCGGTGTAATCAAACTCATCGTCGAAACCATGTCTATCGAGAGGGGACAAACACCGGCAAACAAGGAAGAACACAATCAATGCAATGCACAATATGATGCATGATCATGACATGTCAAAATGCTGTGATTTGAGCTAATGCAACTATCAACAGGTTAAATGAAGTTGGTTTGAACCCTAGGTTCAAACTCAAACTCCATATGTGGATATTCATATGCCATTTATATGATTTGTGCTAAACAGCAGCTATAAGTTGTTCTAACATGCATGCAAATGGTACAGATGGATAGATTGGATTTTTCTGATCATTTTTCATATATAATTTGTTTCATTTGGAGTTACGGTTGATTTTATATGATTTTTAGAAGTTTTGGAAATTTTCTGAAATTAAATAAAACAAATAGATTTATTTAAAATCCAGAAAAGCATTACTGCGTCAGCCTGACGTCAGAATGACGGCATCGGGTTAACAGCGTCGGCCCAGGTCAAACCTGACGCTGGGACCCATGTGCCAGTGACTAACTAAACTAACCTAGTTTAATTAGCACTAACCTAGTTTAATCTAATTAAATTTAAACCTAAACTAGATTAATTAGCCGGGCGGGGCCCGCATGTCATAGACCCAGGGGAGGTCAAATCCCCTGGTCAACCGGGGCTAAACCACCGGCGTTGAGTCGCCGGCGAGGCCGAGACAGCGGAGGGCATCGGGATTCCTCCTCCGGTGACCAAATGGCCGGCGGAGGACATCTACGCGTAGCCCAGGCTCTCGCGCATCCAAAGCAACAGGCGGCGGCAGCTGGGGTGGCCGGAATCTTCGTCGGCGTCGGTCATGGCGACTGCCCGAGCTTTGTTGAGCTCAAGGTCGAGGCTACAACGGCCGTGGCGATGCGGGGTTGGCACCTAGGGCTTCTAAGCGGTGCGGTGAGGACGTGGGTGTGCTCAGTTGGGCGCTACGGTGACTGTGGCCACGACAGCGAGGGGCTCAGGCGGCGGCGCATTTCGGTCATCGGTGAAGCGGCGGCTATGGCGAGGAAAAGAGCACGAGAGAGAGGGGAGAAGAGGCAGGGGCTCACATAGGGGTCGTTGACGGTCTTAGCGGGCTCGGGGAGGCACGGACGGCGGCGAATCGACGACGGCAACGCTCGGTGCAGGAGGTTGAAGATGGCCTCCAAGGCGGTGTCACGGGGCACCCGGTGATGTGTTGCTCAGCGAAGAGGAAGAGGTGGTCGAGGTGGAGCTCGTGGACCTTTCGAGGGGGCAAAGGGGAGGCAGTGGCTGCGGTGGTGCATGTTGGCGGTGCGAGGGAGAGGGCCAGCGGAGGGGAGGAGCACGGGAGAGAGTGAGAGGGGGCCAGGGGGGCTGCGTGGCACTACGTGGCGTCGTCTAGGAGCACTAGGGAGGAGCCAGGCAGGCAGGGACGGAGGAGGTGGCCACGGGTGGCTGTGCGCGCCGCACGCAACTGCTTCTCCTCCTGGCAGAGGAGGAAGATGACAGGAGCTGCAGTGGTGGGCTGGGTTGCCAGAGAGGCCTGGCCAGGTGGGCTACTACAGTGCTAGGCTAGGTGGGCCTTGCCAGGTAAGTTCCTTTCTTTTTATTAATTCATGTTTTCTATTGTTTCTGTAACTGTTTTTGGTTTTAATAAAAATGCCAGGGTATTTCCAAAAATCATGAAACTGCTCAATGTCACTATTTGGAATATTTCCAACAACAAACATTTCAGTTTGTGATTATTTGAGCATTTAAAATATTATTTAGCAATTAAATGCCCAAATGCAAATACCATATGATTTAATTCAAAAATCCTGAATGGCCTAGAAATTTGCACCATTTTTTGGGAGAGGTTCTAGACCAATCCAAAAACAATGAACTTTTCTGAAGAGCATTTTGGGTTCATTGAGAATATTTTTATTTGAACCTAGTTGATTTGATCTGGTGCTAGGGTTTGAACATCCCCCATTTCAAGTTCATTTGAAAGTTAAACATGATGCACACATGAAGGGCTAGCCTACTGCATACCAGGACTAGGGATGTGACAACTCACGCCCACTAAACAAAAATCTCGTCCCGAGATTCAAGCGTAGGGTAAGATGAAGGGGGAATGCAAACTAACACAATCTTCATGATCCAGGTTGCACTTCTTAGGGGCGTTGATTCGATCGCCATCTTTGACTCGATGTCTTCCTCTGAGAACTCCAACTAACATGACAAGAAGAGGAAAGTAAAACTCTAGAAGAATTGATCTTCTCGAAGATCGAACAACTCAGGATGAACTCACGGAATGAGACATAGCAACATCTCTCGAGCTGAGACACGAAGCATACGCCCGAAGGGATGGAGTGAAACGGATGACTTAGGTTCACTAGGTAGACAACAATTCCACACTTGAGGAGATGGTGAACGGTTTCAAGATAGCGATGAAATAATTGTCATGATTCCATAACGGGCACCTTAGAGAAGGTGACTCGTAGAATTATTCCCTTAAGTGGCAAAAAGAGTTACCTTTGATTCAGAGATCATTGAAACTCTTTATACCAGCCTAAGGCAATTCTGGAGCGATCGTTTGGAGGGGTTTGGTAGAATGGCATACCCGGATTAGAATGGATGATGTGGATTACCTTGTTGAAAACAACACAAGGGATGATTTTAGTAACTGGGGAGAAGCTCAACAGTAGAGAGTGAGTCCACTGTTTGAAAAGTTATAGCATAACCCCGTTAGTGCCGATGATAACACCTAGCGCTTGTGCGTGCCCTCAAGAACTTGAGCATTTCCATATTCATCAAGGTTTTACCAATATCAGTGTCAAGGATCCTGGCAACACAACTTACTGCCATGATGAGTGGTGATGAATGATGCAGATGCAAAGGAAGATAACACCTTCTAAAATTTCACCTTAGCAAGGCCAAGGGATCAAAATCCGGATGATCGACTCAGAGACATTTAGCACTCCGCTTCTAATGTTCTCCTTGATGTGCTAGCACAACCCATTTATAGATATGGTTTGATAACTAGAACATCAAGTAAAAGGTCGGACTTCGGGAGCACAAGAATCCATAAGGAATAGCTAGGGAGTAAATCCTACGAAGTCCTTATGGGGAGGTGGCCAACTTCCTCGATCAAGATACTACAACAACAGATCTTCCGGCTGGGTGTGTTGGCCACGACATCCACTTTACCGGGTTACAGAGAGACCATTATTATAGTTCTTGGGAAACGTTCCAACCATCATATCTGCCTGAGATTCAGATCTGGTTGGTGTCATAATAATCCAGACTCATCGAGTCTAGGAGAAAAATGAAAGTTTGCAAGACAAATCGACGAGATGACTTTGCGAGATTCTTGGGAAATGAACTACGATAGCAAGCTCCCAAACATGAGCTGGTTCTGCTACACACATGTGAACACGTTGTCCCATACAAACATGATCACATGGTAGTCTTACAATAAAACACTACCGAGTCCTGGTAGGGAACCATCATCGAGGATATAGGAATCTTGTGCATGAACTAGTATTTGCACAGCAACTCCTTTTCCTTGAACAAATCAATCAGTGGCTTGGTGTGCTAGGGATTCATATAGAATGAAAGTTGCAAGTCTCCAGACCACAGAATACTTTGCACGTATGCATGACTGACTTGGGATGATTCCAGAGGAAACGAAACAAACTTTCTCAAATTCACGGCGGCAACTTGCATCATATGCACGCGAATTAGAGGAGGTCACTTCTTCCATCAAAACATAAACTTCATGAGCTAGCACGAAGGAAATGCTTTCAAAGGTTTCCAACACTAACTTAGATGTTCATCATGAATCATGGACAAGATGAAAATGTTCTTAATGGGCTGAACAACAAACCATCCAGGCTTCCATATAGATGGAATTCCACAATTTAGTGAACACAGTGATAGCATCGGTCAGACCAAAGGATGTAATGGTGTATGCCCGAGGAATCAACCACGAGTAAGACAACATTAGGAACATCATTGGTTCTGATTTGAATGAGGATAACCCATACTCAAATCAAAGTTTTGGCAAGACAATAGATCCAATAATTGACCACGAGGTTCAATCAATGAAGATATCATCTTTCTTCAACACACACACAAAGATATCCCTTTGGAAAGAACTGAGTCGGACAAGCTTTTATCTTCCAACTCTCCAAGTTGTTGTTTAGCTTAACCAACTTTCTCAGGGTATCCAACACAGATTCTTGGAGAAAGGGTGGTTTCGGAAACCAACTTGATCACGAACTCAACATAGCGGTCAGGTGACAACCTGGTGATACTTCCGAGAAGAATTTCGGAAAATCATGAACCACCGATATGTTACTAAGCTCGAGAACACTTGCTTTTATGGACAAGATGATATGATCAAAAGAGCGAGGATTCAAAATAATCCTAACTCATCGATCAAAGAGTGCACCAGGAAAATGGACTAGGTAACCCGATCAATCATAGAATGGTGATTCAAGAACCAACACGCTAAGAATGAAATTATTGTCCTTTAACTACCAAGCATCAAAGTTGCCAGGAGTATTGATTTCACACATCATAGTTGACCTGTCGGCATTCCGATTCAACAACACGGGGACCGAGGAATGAATAATGATGGCGAGAAGTATCACTACATTAAGAATTCATAAGAGAAGGTACAATTCTCATGACATTCCTGACATAAAGTGGGCAATACTTCAGGGTAGAACAGAACAAGAGCTGGATTGGCATTTGATCTACGGAATACAACTACTTTGACCCAATCATGGATATGGAAGAGGTACTGGAGTTTGTTTCTCCAAGTCATTCCGGATAGAATGGCTTGACGGACCACAAGGATAATAGGCATCGATGAACGAATGCATGCATACCCATGACTATCAAATGATAGACGAGGGTCAGAATACAACTAAAGAGAACAACTCAAGGAACATATAACTTTCTGAGTTGTGGATGCATGGACTAGCATGTCGAACGAGTTCAACATATTTCTTCCGGATAACCCATGCAGAAAGGTTGAAGTGGCAGAATAACAACATAGAATCGAGAACTCGCCAAGAGCACTCTGGTTGTGATATTTCGGTTCAGCGAGGAACTTCTGCCATAAACAGCTCATGGTACTTGGAAGAAGATAATACCACGAACCTCAAGGACTATTGCAAAGGTTACTAATATCCTGAAGGGACTAGTAAACACTATCAACATGAAGTAAGTAGGGTGAATCTCGGGTTCAGAGACCCAGGTGTAGAATACCTTCATACTAAATGGCATCACGGGATGCTTTCGAGAATGACGGCCAGAATCATCATACTGGGAACAAAAACATGGCCAGATTACTAGGTGATCCTCTAAAACACCTAGGGTCATAATAATAAATCCAACATATATGTCAAGGCAACATAGTACCTCAACTCACCGATTAGCGTGGTTAATTTGGCCAGAAAGGTCATCGAAAACAGAGGGAAAGGATTTTGCAATTGCATCAGATTATTTAGAAACCTGGGATGACTCGGACAGCATAATGGCTGTAAATGCTCAAAAAGATTTGGGACACCCTACAAAAAGGTGGCATAACCACTTAACATCATAATATCAAGATTCTGAAGCCAGCTATGAATACACAAAAGTAGTAGGAACTGAACCGAGGCTTGAATCCATCAATCTTATAAGTCTACGGATTAGTAACACGTGATCCTGATAGAAAGAAGAGAAAGCCTAGTTCCTTAACCCCGTAGGAAAGATAGGATGACTCGGATCAGAAGGCATGGTGTATAAGGAGTAAAAAGAGCCTTACGTTCCCATCCACAATCAATTCCCTTATATAACTAAAGAATTTCTAGACTCAACTTCGACCAGTTTGGCTTGGTAATCCTATAGGTAGTCAAGCTCTGATACCAAAACTGCCAGGACCCCGATCCTAAGTCACACCGATCTAGCATGTAACACATCATATCACTTTGCAGCCTCATGGACGGTATTCCCACGGGTGCCACCTTACCTGGCCCGGGACCTTTTGCGCCTTTTGGCTCACGTATATGATAGTGCCGCTAGCATCCATATGACGAAGAACCCGGGCTGACATGGCTAGTCGTGAACCCAAAGTGGCACTAACTTACAGGGACAGGCATACATGACCCAACAACGAACGTGTCGGTCATCAGCGAGTGAATCTGGGCTGTAGCAACTAGGCTAGCAGGACTCCGGTAAACCGAGCTGTAGCAGGCTAACAGGACTCCGGTAAACACCGCGTGACATTTCCCCGAAAGACAGACACATGATCGAAGAAGGAGACATGCCGGCCAGCCTATGTGTTCCCGAGCAGTAGCAAGCTACCATGGCTCAGTGGAAGCACTAGGAGACATTTCCCAGTAAGAGAGGCTACCAAGGATAAAAACTAGGTTGTCAGATCCCACACATACCAAGCATTTCAATAACATACACACAATATGCTCGATACGTGCAAACACAACATGGCATCACAACATGACTCTACGACTCAAGTATTTTATTAAATAGGCTCCGAGGAGCGACATATTACAATCATGGGTCAAATGACCAAACAATCAGAGCATACAAGTCAAAGCACATGCGGAAGCTTAACATGTCTGAGTACAGACAACTATAAATGAAAAAGGCTGAGAAGCCTGACTATCTACTAGATCCTACCGAGGGCACAAGATCGTAGCTGAGGTAACAAGCTAAACATCGAAGTCCAAGCGGAACTACTAGCGAGAATGAAGTCTCTCTGCAAAAACATAAAATAGGCAAACGTGAGTACAAATGTACCCAGCCAGACTTACATCAGAACTAACTACATATGCATTATTATCAACAAAGGGGGTGGTGGGGTTTAACTGCAGCAAGCCAGCTTTGACTCAGTGGCTATCCTGAACTACGAGTGCAAATAACTCTTTTGAGGTGGCGCACACGAGTCCACATATTCACCAAATCAATACACCACTATGGATCCGCTCCCGTCTCCCTACGAGAACACCATCCATAGCACTCACGCTTATCTTGCATATTTTAGATTATCCACTTTCACTTGTCTATGAACTGTATCCTTTACCGCGGACATGGCTATTCGAATAGATAATGTTAACCCTGCAGGGGTGTACTTCTTCACACACGCTCTCGCCACTTACCGCCATGTACACCTCGTGTATCTCAGCAACCTTCAAACGGAAGCCCGGCGAGGGAGTCGGCCATGACCTGACTAACCACACAAGTCTCTCGTCTAGGTTTATCGCCTATTCGGGTTCCATCCGCAAGGAGATCCTGCCGGGGTGTCGCTCACGGCCCCAAACGATGTGTGTAGGGTTCCCAAGCCCACCATCCGGGTGCCACTTGGTACACCGGGCCACCGTGCCTAGTCTGTCCCAAGCCCACCTGTACCGGGTGCCACTTGGTAGACTACTAACACTACCTACAAACACCAGATACTAGTTGCAACTCCTGGACAGAGATCAGGTTGATTAATAAGTCGAGAGGGGCACTTAAGCATTCCAATGTGTGGTAGTGGCTGCTCATGGATCACAAACACAAAACTCAGTTCCTGAGGACGACTATAATGAGACAACCCACCATGTACTCCTACATGCCCTCTCACCGCTACCTTTACCAAAACGCGTTCACACACTTAGACCACACATAGTAGGACATGTTCACACACCTCCAATTCATCCCCGATTAATCAGACCTGACTCAACTCTAAGCAGTAGCAGGCATGACAAACAAGCATGAATGAGTAGGCACATCAGGGCTCAAACAACTCCTACTCATGCTAGTGGGTTTCATCTATTTACTGTGGCAATGACAGGTCATGCAAAGGAAAGGGGTTCAACTACCGCAGCATGTAACAGTTGAATCATTGTTGTCTTAATGCAGTAAAAGAGAGCAGAAGCGAGAGAGTGGGATTGTATCGGAATGAACAAGGGGGTTTTGCTTGCCTGGCACTTCTGAAGATAGTATAGTTCCTCATCGGTGTCATCAAACTCATCGTCGAAACCACGTCTATTGAGAGGGGACAAACACCGGCAAACAAGGAAGAACACAATCAATGCAATGCACAATATGATGCATGATCATGACATGTCAAAATGCTGTGATTTGAGCTAATGCAACTATCAACAGGTTAAATGAAGTTGGTTTGAACCCTAGGTTCAAATTCAAACTCCATATGTGGATATTCATATGCCATTTATATGATTTGTGCTAAACAGCAGCTATAAGTTGTTCTAACATGCATGCAAATGGTACAGATAGATAGATTGGATTTTTCTGATCATTTTTCATATATAATTTGTTTCATTTGGAGTTACGGTTGATTTAATATGATTTTTAGAAGTTTTGGAAATTTTTTGAAATTAAATAAATCAAATAGATTTATTTAAAATCCAGAAAAGCATTACCGCGTCAGCCTGACGTCAGAATGACATCATCGGGTCAACAGCGTCGGCCCAGGTCAAACCTGACGCTGGGACCCATGTGTCAGTGACTAACTAAACTAACCTAGTTTAATTAGCACTAACCTAGTTTAATCTAATTAAATTTAAACCTATACTAGATTAATTAGCCGGGCGGGGCCCGCATGTCATAGACCCTGGGGAGGTCAAATCCCTTGGTCAACCGGGGCTAAACCACCGGTGTTGAGTCGCTGGCGAGGCCGAGACGGCGGAGGGCATCGGGATTCCTCCTCCAGCGACCAAATGTCCGGCGGAGGACATCTATGCGTAGCCCAGGCTCTCGTGCATCCAAAGCAACAGGCGGCGGCAGCTGGGGTGGCCGGAATCTTTGCCAGCATCGGCCGTGGCGGCTGCCGGAGCTTGGTTGAGCTCAGGGTCGAGGCTACAACCACCGTGGCGATGCGGGGTTGGCACCTACAGCTTCTACGCGGTGCGGTGAGGACGTGGGTGTGTTCAGTTGGGCGCTACGGTGACTGTGGCCACGACGGCGAGGGGCTCAGGCGGCGGCGCATTTCGGTCGTCGGCGAAGCGGCGGCTATGGCGAGGAAAAGAGCACGGGAGAGAGGGAAGAAGAGGCAGGGGCTCACGTAGGGGTCGTTGACGGTCTTAGCGGGCTCGAGGAGGCGCTGACGGCGGCGAATCAACAACGGCGATGCTCGGTGCAGGAGTTTGAAGATGGCCTCCAAGGCGGCGTCACGGGGCACCCGGCGATGTGTTGCTCGGCGAAGAGGAAGAGGTGGTAGAGGTGGAGCTCGTGGACCTTTCGAGGGGGCGAAGGGGAGGCGGTGGCTGCGTGGTGCATGTCGGCGGCGGTGGGTGCCTCCGGGGGGTGCGAGGGAGAGGGCCAAAGGAGGGGAGGAGCACGGGAGAGAGTGAGAGGGGGCCAGGGGGGCTGTGTGGCGCTACATGGCGTCGTCTAGGAGCACCGGGGAGGAGGTGGCCACGGGTGGCTGTGCGCGCCGCACACAGCTGCTTCTCCTCCTGGCAGAGGAGGAAGACGACAGGAGCTGCTGTGGTGGGCTGGGTTGCCAGAGAGGCCTGGCTAGGTGGGCTGCTAAAGTGCGAGGCTAGGTGGGCCTTGCCAGGTAAGTTCCTTTCTTTTTATTAATTCATGTTTTCTATTATTTCTGTAACTGTTTTTGGCTTTAATAAAAATGCCAGGGCATTTCCAAAAATCATGAAGCTGCTCAATGCCACTGTTTGGAATATTTCCAACAGCAAACATTTCAGTTTGTGATTATTTGAGCATTTAAAATATTATTTAGCAATTAAATGCTCAAATGCAAATACCATATGATTTAATTCAAAAATCCAGAATGGCCTAGAAAAATGTGCACCATTTTTTGGGAGAGGTTCTAGACCAATCCAAAAATAATGAACTTTTCTGAAGATCATTTTGGGTTCATTGAGAATATTTTTATTTGAACCTAGTTGATTTGATCTAGTGCTAGGGTTTGAACATCCCCCATTTCAAGTTCATTTGAAAGTTAAACATGATGCACACCTGAAGGGCTAGCCTACTTGATACCAGGACTAGGGATGTGACAATGGTGTGTCTACCATCCGTCCTTTCTGACCATTGGATCTACATCTAACGACCGTGAGGTAAGTTGTTGCCTTTTCTCTCCAACATCCCACTTGTCTACCAATTTGCAGAAAAACCCATAATTAGTATCTTAAAACAAACCATATCCCTCCCTGACCTCACCAAAACAGCCCAAGGAATATATTCTAATTGAAACATAATATATCTCTAGTGATATATGTATATTAAAATTAGAGTGTTTTGTATCAAGTTTGTGAATAACTATTATTCTAATTATGATTCGTTGCAATGCACATGAACATTGCTAGTATTTCCAACCATACAAAAAAAATTCCTAGTATTCCATAGTTTCGAGTTTTCCATCAAGATATTAGTCACTCATGGTTGATATTTACTTTCAATCATGTACACATATGCAATATGTAACTAGCCTTGCTTATTGGCTTCCAAAGCATAACTTTCACTCCTACTTACAATATGTAGAGTATTTAAAAAAATACCACTTTCAACCAGACCTAGGAAGAATTTGTTGTACAAAAAATAGCAAAAACATACTCAAAATTTCTTAATCCACGCCAAAAACTACTACCTAGTACTCCTTCCGTCCCACAATGTAAGACAGGGTTTTGCAAGCTAGTTTACCTTGAACAACATCTTATATTATGGGACAAAGAGAGTACCGATTAGGTTTGTTTAAACCCATTTATGACAGGGTTGGCCCACACGTCCGTGCTGATGAGGCAGCTTAAACCAACGCATTTTGTTTGACCGTTGACACGAGGGACCCACATCTGACCTTCTATCCTGTTATTCCCCCTCAAATCATTATTTTTCCTGAACATTACTTCAAACAGTACTGATGCGTGTTCGTCGGTGGCGCCGGTGATGAGCGAGTTGGCCACCGCTCCGCCGGACCGGCCGGACGCCGCGCTGGCCTCCGCATGGGTTGGCAGGCTGGCCCGAGCTTGACTCACGAGCGAGCAAGCCACCGCGTTGGCCTTTGCTCGAGCTAGATGGCTGGCCTTAGTGTGGTGCGTGCGAGCAAGCTGTCGCACCACCTTGCCAATCTAGCTAGCAAACCTTCCAGACAAGCAGCTGGACGGAGCTTTCTTGGCTAGCTAGTGGTCGCGAGCGCCGGACGGAGCTGGCATCCAGGCTGCCGCAAGATGGGATCCGCACCACCGGCGGTTTTGACCTCGCCTTCTGCCGGTGGTGTTAGCTGCATCCCATGGCCGAGGATGACTAGGTAGACGGGCCGGAGGTAGTAGGTCACCCGGGGATTTTTGTGCAGACTGACATGTAGGTCCCACAAGTCATAACACCCGGTCGAATAGAAGGCGTTGATTTAATGGGCGACATGGGCCCTGTTTGGATACTCTAAGTTAGAGGTTAGAGTTAGATTCTAACCCTGAACTAAATCTAACCAAAGTGGTGTTTGGATGGCAGGGTTTGATTGACAACAAATATATCCAAACAGGGCCATGGGTTGAAACGTGCCTATAACGACACTTTGTAGAGTAGTCGTTTCTTCGTAGGGCTGGTTGGTAAGAGCATGTACAATGGTTGATAAGGTAGTCTTATCTTAAGTCTGCCACGTATGCAAGTGGTAGTAGTTTCTTGGCATTATTAGTGGTTTCTTGCATTATTAGGGGTTTCTTGTAAGGAACAATGTACTACTAATGACAAAAGGCGATTCCAGGTTGCGTTGTACTCCAACGAGTACTACTAGTGGTCGCGGGACTGTATACCTCGTTTTGTGGGTTTGATCCCGGCAGAACGCACAACGACCTTTTTTTAAATAGTAACTTTGCTACGAGCCAATATTTTACACGGGTAGTTTGAGTTTTGAATTCAAATGGATGTGCGGCACCACAATCTGGGTGCACTGGATTGCCTAGCCACGTGAACGGGTTTTCTTTCCCAGCATCGTGTGGCTCGCGTGCTTGCCCTAGCCGCACCTCGCTTGCAGCTTCCTCATCAGCTAGTAGCATATTTAAACTAGCGCCTCCCAATTAAGCCCGAGGAGCCGGAAAAGCCTGGCGGGGCATTAACTATGCAATATGGCTCTATACGTAAAGTGCTCTACTACTACTCTGTAGCTTGTGGCGTTGCACGCATGGACTTCACTCCATTATCAGCTCTACTATAAAAGAAATTCCTCTTGACATGTTTTTTTCTGAAGCTGAGAGCGGCTGAATAGAGCACTAAGAGTACCCACTAGGCCACTACGCAGGTGTACTTTCCCTGCATTGATAGTACAGTGATGGTTCTAGAGAACAATAGTACCCTCCACTTCCAACTATAGCTCCTTGGCCCTGAGATTCAAGAGTTGAAAACTGGTGCACTATACTAGACTAGACTAGAAGTACAGTACATCACACTACTAGTTGAGAAAGTAGTACTAGTACCGCAATAGTACGAGTACGTACTCCTCCATCACATAATGTAAGACGTTTTTTGACACTAGTTGGTGTGTACAGAAAATAGCAAAAACATACCCAAAATTTCTTAATCCACGCCAAAAACTACTACCTAGTGCCAATTTTTTTACTAGTGTTATATTTATAGTATAATGCAATCCCATAATGTCTCAGAATGCGAGTACTAGTAGTAAATAATAGCTTCACCCCTTTGCTAAGACTAGCCCCAATGGGAGTAACTTCAACAGTAACATCGAGTCCAACTCAGCAAATTTGCTTATGCGGCAGTGAGTTAATCAGGAGAGAGGTAGTAATAGTCACTACAGGAATCCAGTACTTTGCCATCTGCCATGGCGGACGGCAAAGGCAGGGATGGCTGACGGCAAAGCACTTTGCCGTCCGCCGCGGACGGCAAACACAGACGGCAAAGATAGGGTCGACAAACAGGTCCTTTGTCGTCTGCTTTCCAAGGCGGACGGCAAAGAGCCCTTTGCCTACAAAGGCGGACGATAAAGAGGGGGGACGGCAAAATGTGGCACGTCCGCCATTGTCACTCCGTTAGGCGGCTAACGGCGGCCTTTGCCGTCAACCAACGGACGGCAAATTAGTGCGCCTCTTTGCCGTCCGCCAGGTGACATCAGCAATACCTCAGCGTCCGTTTTTTTGCCGTCCGCCCGGCGGGCGGCAAAGGCGAAGTCTTTGCCGTCAGCCAGGCTTTGCCGTCCGCCACTGTCGGCAAATTGGCCAAATGGTCCACCCCAGGAAGCACAGGTGGGTGCCACGTGCCCCCTTTGCCGTCTGCCACCGACGGCAAAGGGGTCTTTGCCGTCTGCCGCAGACGGCAAAGAGCCTGCACTGCCTCTTTTTTTTTTCTGTTTTTCTTATATCCAACAATTGTCACAACAAAAATTTCACGGCACATATATATCCATCACATAAATATCCATCACATAGTTCCATCACATCACATATATATCCATCAAAAATTTCACATCACATATATATCCATCTCATAGTTCCACTGATCCATACATATTACAATATGCAAAGTTTCTTCATAGCAAGCCAGCAGAATACAAGTGCATCAAAGGAAAAAACAGGAAAAAGCAAGCAATCCATCATAGGAAGCTGGCTTCCGTGAAGTGAATGAAACCTGCAAAATGACAAATAAGAAAGTTAGAAAAAGAAGACTAGAAGAAGAATTAGACTAGAAGAAAAAGAATAGAAGAAGAAGACTAGAAGAAGAAGTATATGCCATATATTAGCTAACTTAGGTGAAATGTATCGTATATGAGCTAACCTAGGTGAAATGGGTCGTTTATGAGCTAAGTTAGGTGAAATGAGTCGTTTATGAGCAAACCTAGGTGAAATGGGTCGTTTATGAGCTAACCTAGGTGAAATAGGTTGTTTATGAGTTAACCTAGGTGAAATGTGTCGTTTATGAGCTAAGTTAGGTGAAATGAGTCGTTTATGAGCAAACCTAGGTGAAATGGGTTGTTTATGAGCTAAGCTAGGTGAAATGAGTCGTTTATGAGCAAACCTAGGTGAAATGGGTCGTTTATGAGCTAACCTAGGTGAAATATGTTGTTTATGAGTTAACCTAGGTGAAATGGGTCATTTATGAGCTAACCTAGGTCAAATGGGTCATTTATGAGCTAACCTAGGTGAAATGCCACGTTTTTGAGCTAACTAAGGTAAAATGGATCGTTTTTAGCTAACTTAGGTGAAATGGGTCATTTTGGAGCTAACCTAGGTGAAATGGGTCATTTTGGAGCTAACCTAGGTGGAATGGGTCATTTTAAAGCTAATGTAGGTAAAATGGATCATTTAGGAGCTAATCTACGTAAAATGGGTCATTTTCGAGCTAACTTGGATAAATTGGATCACTTGTAAGCTAACTAAGGTAAAATGAGTCATTTTAGAGCTAACTTAGGTAGAATGGATGGTTTATGAGGTCGGTAAGCTTATTAAGTCATTTTGGAGGAAAAGAAGCTAACTCTAGGTCATTATGGTAAGCATATTGGAGGAAATAAAGCTAAGTCTAGGTCTTTATGCATTTGTTAAGCAAAACCCTAGAGAAACTTACCGTGATCACGGAGGTGTAGGAGCGGGCTGGCTCGCGCCGGTAGCTGGAGAAGGAGTGGGCTAGCTCGCGCCGGTAGCTGGAGAAGGATCGTGCGATGCGTTTCTGGAGTTAAGCTGCACCAATGATCATTTCCAATGTCTCGTTAGCATTATGACACTCAAATGTTAAGACAAGCAAGTAATGTGCATTCAAATTAAACTCACCGTGCTCCCAGGAGCAATCACTGGCATCGGCGGAGCGGTCTGACCAGACTTCTCGCACACAGACTGCACATTTGGTTTTCACAATAGAGTCATACTAGTTAGTAATGAGACTCAAATGTTAAGACTAGCAAGTAATCTGCAGAAGAAACTTACCACAAGGAGCTTGTACATGGCCCTTGCCTGCATGTCATTCCGTGCCCTCTCCTCCTCCAACATCTTTGTCGTCTTCTCCTCCAACTCCCGCTGCCTCTCCGCCGCCTCCGCCAAAAGTTTCTCCATTCTATCTCTCTCACTCTTTATAGCAGCCTGCAACACCACTCACATGATAACTAACCTTGATGGCGAGTTGGACTGGCCGTTCACGAGGCCTTATCTCAGGAGCGGAGCTCGACTGGCGCGCCTTGATCTCCAGGAGAGTGCTAGGACAACGGATAAGTCCATCTCCCATGGCTATGGAGCCATGGGACCTCCCGCCACCAGATATCATCAGCAGCTCTGTATCAATGGGACCCTGGCTCGGGTTAAAGTCCTCCCCTTTCCTCGCCTTCCCCTGATCTCTATATTGCACGAGCTTCTCGTGGGCGGAGATGTTGGTGAAGTTCTTTGGATCATTGAGGTCAGACGCAGAGAAAGCCTTGACTTTCTTGTAAGGGCCAGTGTGGGCCATGGCATACAGGTCGTACACCTCTGGCACCTTATCCGCCTTATTGTAGCGTGCCTGAAAGAGAGAAACAAAGTAAATTAGTAATTAAAGGGATAAAGCTAGCATGATGAATGAATTGCATTCCTTGTGGATAACATGATCCGCCTCCTCCTCGTATCCCTCCTCACACCTGTAGAATGTCTGCAATCAAATGAGACAATATTGATTAGTACAATTAATAACTAGCTAGTTGAAGATTTTAAATTTCATAAAGGAGCAATTACCCAGAACTTTCTGATCATGACGTCTGCCCTCGTCTTGCAGAAGACACCGTCGATAATCTCACCCGGCGGGGCCGGGGCAGCCAAGTAGTGCTCCCAAGTCAATCCAACCTCTGGAAGCCGACCCTCACTAGGCAACGTGACAAACCCCGGGAAGTTTTGTCGAATCAGAACTCCAAGGACGGAGTTGGGCCGGCGGACACTTTCATGGTGGTCCCAACCCCTGCAGCATGACAAGGCCAACACATCAGTTATTTGAAGAAATGTGAATGCAGAAGGTACAAAAAGATTAAATGCACTTACCTCTCCCCATCAGGGAAAATCAACCACCTCTGCTCGCGGGTCGCCGACACGGACGGGAGCCGTGTAGCACCACGCTGGTAGACGTTGCCCCCCTCCTCCCCCTCCTCATCAGTCGGCTCCCCGCCATCATCAGCATGGCCACTCGGCTCCCCGCCATCCTCAGGCTGACACGACCAGGTACCCCATCCAGACGTGTGCTCCTCCGGGGTCTCGTGGGCCGAAGGCCCGTCGACCCGAGGCTTGTGGGCCGAAGACCCGTGGACCGAAGGCTCATGGACCGGAGTCCGTGCAACCTCCTCCTCAGCCGAGTCCACCCTAGCAGTCACGTGCTCGGGTGAAACAGCTCGGGGCGGTGGCGAGGAAGGCGCGTAAGAGTCACCCTACCTCCTCTCCCGTGACCACGTGCTCCACCTCCTCTCTTCTTCTTACCTCGTCCCCTGCTGGGCACCGCGGTCGACGAAGAAGGGCCTGGCGGTGTCGCCATACTGTCCAGCAACGCTCGGCAGAGAGGTGCGGGTGGAATGGAAGACCTCGCACGCGCCAATGAAGAAGGGGCCTCGGCGCGCTCCCGACCAGCGCCCACCATATCTTTCAACACCTGCCATGACAAAGAATAAACAAAATTAGTACAACATAAAAAAAAGTACCGACATGAATAATAATATGTATATCACTTAAGTGTCTCATCATCAAGTACAACATAAAAAATTGAATACCTGACACTACTAATAATCTCGATCAGTATCATCAATAAATGCATAATCATCATCATCACTATAATCAATGATGGGCTCATAGGGTTCATTGGCATCAACATGTGCAAGGCCACCTTGACGTAATCGGTCAAGCATTGACAGGTCATCCGCAGCAGTAACCTCTTCTTGTTCCGGCTCTTCTTGTTCCTCCTCTGGGGTGATGTCAGATTCATTATCGCTGTCTACTTCAATGTTTTGGGGTGAAGTATAGCGGTTCTTGAAACGCTTTTTGGAAAGACGTGTCTCTTGGAAGAATTCTCCTTCATATGTGTCTGGGTTAATGTGAGGTTCATAATCCTCTTCCTTTGGGGGAGAAAGTCTAGCACATGGCGGCACTTCATAAACGACATCCCAACCTTTCAGATTTGGATTAGTTTGGCAGGCCCACGGTAGATAGAATACTTGGGTCGCCTGTTGAGCCATAATATAGACATCAGGAACATCTAAATGAGTTCTTTGGTTGATTTCAACTAGCCCTATATGTTCATGAGTCCTTCTAGTCTCCTTCGGCTGAAACCAATAACATTTGAAGACTACGACATTCGGTGGGTTTTCACCATAGAACAGAAGTTCATAAATTGCTTCAACTCTCCCATAATACTCGGTACCTCCTTCGCCGATAGCAGATACACAACAATTTGTAGACTTTCGGTCGGCCATAGATAGCTCTTTGCCATAGGTACGAAAGCAATACCCGTTGATGTCGTACTTGTCAAATGAACGGACCTTATAGTCAAAACCATTAGTGACTTGTCTCAATTCGGCGTCCATAGACTCTGAATTAGCCTACAAGTTTAATATCAAAGGGGATTGTTGCATTATGCACAAATTAGCGAATGTAATGAAATTGTCTAATAGAAATTACCGTTTGTTTGAACCAAGAGATGAAACCGGGATAGCCACCTCCTTGCTTTGCGAGAAGCTCATACTCTTCGAGGGAATCCTTTTGGATCTCCGCTCCATACGAGAATATGGCGACGTATCGACTGTATGACATATCCAGGAATAAGAGTAGTTCAAAGGAAATAGAAGTTGCGAAACAATGTACCGAGAACTTACTCGATGTACGGCCGCACTTCTATCAGGTTGTTGAAGATATACAACGAAATGGTCCGCCATTCTTCGTTATCCAAAGATACTGGATGTGAAACACTAGCTGGTGCGAGATTCCCTTTGAATAGGCTGAGGTTGGATCCACCCTTTTTAGGCTCGTCAGCATTGTCTCGAGGCTTCGGATTATGCAAATGACGATTTTTGGCTTCGTAGTGCGCTGTTATGGAGTTTGCCGCCTCCTCTGTGATGAATGCCTCAGCCATCGATGCTTCAATTCTACGTTTATTTTTACATTTTTCTTGAAGCGTCTTCTGCATCCTCTCAGTTGGGTAGCACCAACGATTTTGCACGGGCCCCCCCAATCTTGCCTCGGTCGGGAGATGCAAAATCAAATGCTGCATTGGATTAAAGAAGCCCGGTGGAAAGATCTTCTCTAACTTGCAGATCAACTCCGGCGCCAACTCTTCCATTTCTTCTAGCACGCCAGGCGATAGTTCTTCCGCACAAAGAACACGGAAGAAATAGCTGAGTTCTGCCAGTACTAGCCATTCATCCTCAGGGATGAAGCCACGCAACATCACCGGCATTACCCGCTCAATCCATATGTGCCAATCATGACTCTTGAGACCAAATATCTTCAGTTTATCAAGATTCGCTCCCCTCTTTAGATTCGCTGCATACCCATCGGGGAACATCAACTGCTGTTGCACCCACAAGAGAATTTCCCTCATAGCTGGCCTTCCAAGATTGAACCATGCCTTTGGCTTTGTCCAGTTCTGCTTTCCTTTCGGTTCTTTCATGTTTTGTAACGGCCTATCACATAGCGCCTCCAGATCGACTCTAGCCTTAGTATTATCCTTTGACTTCCCATCTATGCCGAACAATGTACCAAAAAGTGCCTCAGCGATATTCTTCTCAGTGTGCATCACGTCGATGTTGTGTGGGCAAAGGAGATCTTTGAAGTAAGGCAGATCCCATAAGCATGTTTTGTGAGTCCACGCGTGCTTAGTATTATACCCCTTGAAGTACCCTGGACGTTGTGGATCTGGCTCGAGAGCGTTTAACTGATCCAGGGTCTGTTGGCCTGTCAATGCAGGTGGTGCAGAGTTTTTGACAACTCTACCCCTGATGAAGTTCTTCTTGTCTTTCCTAAACTTATGGCGAGGATCGAGGAACTGTCTATGCATGTCGAAGCAAGAAAACTTGCGACCGGTCTGAAGCCAACGAAACTCAAGAGCTCCCTTGCATGTGGGGCACGGGAACCTTCCATGCACACACCAGCCAACAATTAGCGCATACGCCGGCAAGTCATGCGTCGAGTACATGTACCAGACACGCATTATGAAGTTCCGTTTGCTAAAGGCGTCGTATGTCTTGAACCCATTATCCCAGGCTTCTTGCAATTCGTCCTTAAGCGGCTGCATGTGCACATTCATATTTTTGCCCGGATAGTTGGGTCCTGGAATTATGAACGTCAGGAAAATGTTCTTTCTTTGCATAATCTGTCCGTGGGGGAGATTGAGTGGAAAGACAAATACCGGCCAACAACTGTATTGGGCTGCCGTGATACCAAACACACTGCGCCATTAGTAAGTTTGAATTTTTTTGAATTTTTTTGCCTCAAGATCTTGAAAGCCCCGTAACTTTTTTTCTATGAGGTTTTTGGGGATTTTGAAAATGTTTAACGGGGTTCCCCCCATTAAATTTGGATGTAACTTTTCGAGTAGATGATTTTTCATATGAAAAACTTTTTCATCCGAGTTCGTATGCAAAAGTTATGCCCATTTTACAAATTTCCACAAAGATTTTGCAAACAAAGTCGAAATTCATATTTGTAAATTTTCCCAACAACTAGACCACATATTACATTGGAAACTTATTTTCTTTTATTTTTTTGACATTTCCATCATTTTCTTTTATTTTTTTAAAACTGAAAAGGCGATCCAAGGGGGGGGGGGTGCATTCGTTGTTGGGGCAAGTTAGTAATGGCGCACCGTGGGGTGGTGCGCCACTACTAGTTAAAACTAGTAATGGCGCACCGAGATACGGTGCGCCATTAGTAACAAATATTTTTTAATTTTTTTTTACTTTTTTTCCAAAACTACTAATGGCGCACGGGGGATGTGGTGCGCCATTAGTATGTCAACTAGTAATGGCGCACGGCGGACATGGTGCACCATTAGTAACAAAAAAAATTATGTTTTTTTTCAAAACTACTAATGGCGCACCACACAAGAGGTGTGCCATTAGTAATATATTACTAATGGCGCACCGAGACATGGTGCACCATTAGAATATAGTAATGGCGCACCACATGTCTGGTGCGCCATTAGTGTCCATACCATCTATAGCCCTTTTTGTAGTAGTGCGTCCTCGAGGAGAAGGTTCTTCTATGGGACAATCCTTCGAACAGTCCACCGCTCCCTGGCCATGGTTGCACGTTGACTCCACTAGAGTTGCCGACGTTGAAAGGTAGTCGGAATTTGTCCGATGGGCAGGTCAGTTGTGACGCCCGGATAATCTTGCTACAGTAATCCCACGCTAATCATGGCACGTCATCCCGATTACTATTGCTATCCTCGCAATAATTTGAAACCGTTCAAATTCAAAATTCAAATTGATGAAAACAATAAAAGTTTTCAAAAATTAAAATAAAATTGTTCGGTGGTTGACGAATATTACAAAGGTAATTATAGTGCAACAGGCATATTTTTATAAAATGGCTAAATGGATTAAATGAT
>LT934122.1:34916570-34957406 GCA_900231445.1 Triticum turgidum subsp. durum
GCGCGTGGCTTTGGTCGCCGACGCCCGCGGCCGGCCACCACCGCTACCTGCCGGCCTCACCCGCCTGTGCCCCGCCTCGTCTGCATACCGCGCCAGGCCCCGTGGCGCCCCTGTTTCCCCCGCTCCGCCCTGTGCGCCGTCGCCGCCGCCGGCGAGCCTGCGCCCCGGCTCGCCGTGCCCCCCTTCCCCGTTGGCCGCGGACGAGCGCCCGCTGCGCCAGTTCGGGCGGGTGCCCAGCGCCCGCTAACACCGAAACCACTTTGGTCACTGGTGCCAATGACATGGGGGCCCCACGGCCCCAGAACGTTTTATTAAAAAAAAGGAATTAAAATTAATAATAATAAAAATAATTAATTAATTAATTAATTAATTAATTAAGGAATTAATTAAGTTAATTAATCATAATTAGATTAATCAAATCAACTAATTAGTCTAATTAAACTGTGATTAGTTTAGCTAAAACCTGATTAGCCTAAACAGGGTATGACAGGTGGGCCACGCTGGACCCACACGTCAGTTTGACCAGTCAACGCCCCTGTTGACTGCTGACGTCATGCTGACGCCATGATGACGTCAGCAAACACTGTTTTGGATAAGGTTGGATTTAAATGAATAAATAAAATCAGAAAATGATTTAAATCTTTAGAAAATCATATCTTTTAATCCGTAACTCGGATGAAAATACTTTCTACATGAAAGTTGCTCAGAACGACGAGACGAACCCGGATACGCAGCCCGTTATTCCACCACACACCTCTAACATACCAAACACGCAACTTTCCCCCTCCGGTTCATCTGTCCAAAAACGCGAAACCCCGGGAATACTTTCCCGGATGTTTCCCCCCTTTGTCGGTATCACCTACTACCGCGATTGGGCACACCTAGCATCGTTACTTGTCATGTCATGCATCGATATGCATTTGTTTGCATTGTATTCATTGTTTCTTCCCCCTCTTCTCTCCGGTAGACTACGAGACCGACGCTGCTGCTGCCCAGTTCGACTACGGAGTTGACGACCCCTCCTTCTTGCCAGAGCAACCAGGCAAGCCCCCCCTTTGATCACCAGATATCGCCTATTCTACTCTATACTGCTTGCATTAGAGTAGTGTAGCATGTTACTGCTTTCTGTTATACCTATCCTGATGCATAGCCTGTCCTTGTTACTACTGTTGATACCTTTAACCGCAATCCTAAATACTTAGTATAGGATGCTAGTTTATCATCATTGGCCCTACATTCTTGTCAGTCTGCCTTGCTATACTATTGGGCCGTGATCACTAGGGAGGTGATCACGGGTATATACTATACATACATACTATACAGATGGTGACTAAAGTCGGGTCAGCTCGAAGAGTACCCGCGAGTGATTCACGGATTGGGGGCTGAAAGGACCTTTGTCCCGACGGCCCTCTGTGTGGATCTTTGTGGCGGAGCGACAGGGCAGGTTGAGACCACCTAGGAGACAGGTGGGCCTGGCCCTGTTCGGCGTTCGCGGATATTTAACACGCTTAACGAGATCTTGGTATTTGATCTGAGTTGGCTACGAGCCTATACGCACTAACCATCTACGCGGGAGTAGTTATGGGTATCCCGACGTCGTGGTATCAGCCGAAGCACTTCGTGACGTCAGCGACTGAGCGGCGCGCGCCGGGTTGGACTGCGTTAACGCAACTTCCTTTGTAATGGAGGTTGCTAGGTCTGCTCACCGGCCGCGTACGCAACGTGCAGGTGTGCTCAGGGCGATGGGCCCAGACCCCTGCGCGCTTAGGTTTAGACCGGCGTGCTGGCCTCTCCGTTGAGCCTAGGTGGGGCTGCGACGTGTTGATCTTCCGCGGCCGGGCATGACCCAGGAAAGTGTGTCCGGCCAAATGGGATCGAGCGTGTTGGGCTATGTGGTGCACCCCTGCAGGGAAGTTAATCTATTCGAATAGCCATGATCTTCGGTAACAGGACGACTTGGAGTTGTACCTTGACCTTATGACAACTAGAACCGGATACTTAATAAAACACACCCTTCCAAGTGCCAGATACAACCCGGTGATCGCTTTTCTACAGGGCGACGAGGAGAGGATCGCCGGGTAGGGTTATGCTATGCGATGCTACTTGGAGATGCTATTTGGAGATTCTACTTGGAGATGCTACTTGGAGGACTTCAATCTACTCTCTTCTACATGCTGCAAGACGGAGGTTGCCAGAAGCGTAGTCTTCGACAGGATTAGCTATCCCCCTCTTATTCCGGCATTCTGCAGTTCAGTCCACTGATATGGCCTCCTTACACATATGCCCATGCATATGTAGTGTAGTTCCTTGCTTGCGAGTACTTTGGATGAGTACTCACGGTTGCTTTCTCCCCCCTTTTCCCCCTTTCCTTTCTTTCTGGTTGTCGCAACCAGATGCTGGAGCCCTGGAGCCAGACGCCACCGTCGACGATGATTCCTACTACACTGGAGGTGCCTACTACTATGTGCAGCCCGCTGACGACGTCCAGGAGTAGTTAGGAGGATCCCAGGCAGGAGGCCTGCGCCTCTTTCGATCTGTATCCCAGTTTGTGCTAGCCTTCTTAAGGCAAACTTGTTTAACTTATGTCTGTACTCAGATATTGTTGCTTCCGCTGACTCGTCTATGATCGAGCACTTGTATTCGAGCCCTCGAGGCCCCTGGCTTGTATTATGATGCTTGTATGACTTATTTTAATTGTAGAGCTGTGTTGTGATATCTTCCCGTGAGTCCCTGATCTTGATCATACACATTTGCGTGCATGATTAGTGTACGATTAAATCGGGGGCGTCACATCAGTAATGGAGTTTGATCATGTAGTACTTAGTTATTCCATTTCCATCCCATAATTTCTCCACTGCCCACCGTCTTATATATAGGTATGGGTCGCTGCCAACAAAGATTGTCTTGCATACCTTCGGCCGTATACCACCATCATTTTGTACAACATCCACAGTAGTGCAGCCGCTCCGGTAGACCCCTTCTCCACCATTGGGATCGGCCTTCCGAACTGGCTGGGCTTGAATATGTATGATGATGCCTACATGAGATTGAAGAAGATAGCACTTGCGGACCCACCGAGAAAGCGACGTGGCTACGACGATTCCTATCTCATCGCGGTGTTCGACCTAAGAATTGTGATCAATGCAAGAGGTAGTAACGGCAGAGGCTGGCGCATGTTGGCGGCGGCAGATTTGTACCCCTACACGTTCGAAGACGCCCTGCGCTATCTAGGCCGTATCTTCACGGTGACAAGCCAGGGAACTTGTTTCATCTGGTTGCCATCCTATGATATGGGAGATTACAAACGGAATGCACAAACCATCATTTTCATCCCTAACGGTACACCATAATTTTGCAGGGACCAGTCATCCCTCGATCAAAATAAGATTGCCGATCCTGGATGTGCATTTGCATCCGCGATTCGGTCTAACCTGGAACCTTGTAGCTGACTCTGGCATATTGGGATCAACTATCTTAGCAGTCGTTACCCATGGTAGCACTGATGTGCAACATGGTCACACTATCTACCACGATCGGACCGTCACCATCTACCTACGTATTCCATTTTTTAACCCTCTCGCCTTCTCTTTCATTGTTGTACTAGTACTAGTACTAGTGGGAGTACTTTTTACCTTGGAGGAAGCATATAGCTAGCTAGGCCCTTGAAGACATGAACCCACTAGCTGCCACCATTTTTGTTTTTCCATGTCTTACTATCTCATCCATGTAGCCAAGAGTGGCTATTTATAATAAGCCGGTTATTTTAAGTCCTTTATACCAGAGTAGTATTATTTTCTGCACAGTATTACTGACCGCCATATTTGAGCACAACATTATTATGCTTGGACCTTGACTATGTACGTCACCATGTGTCCAGATCTGAGATGTCGCGTTTACCAGATAAACGGCACCGAGTTCGACCCTCGTGATGCTACGTGGGTGCCGAGGAACACTCTTGGAGAGTACTCGCTTTTCATTGGGGACAACTACCCCATTGTGAAATGGATGCCACCTTCCGTGCATGACACGGAAGGCCTGCCGTTCATGAAGCATGGCTGTATCTTTAGTGCACACCGCCAGATGAACGACATGCTGGGACACGCTATCAATGATTTATGCAGCTTCATCTTGGATGATTCTCCATCGTGTGGAACCGGACTAGAAAGCTGCGACAATGATTCCCGTTGCCCACCGCTATGGATCGTGCCATCCATGAAGAACACCTGGGACTGGAACCTGGAGGAGGACATGTAGCCCATCTATAACGTGTAAGTGGAGTACGGTATTTTGTGAACGGTAGCACTGTGAATATATGTAGATTAGTCGTGCACAAATTTATCACATGAATTGGAGATGAACTTTTGTGGCATACTGGCATTTGTCCTTTTGAATTTATTACTAGTAAATGTGTTATGTGTACGCGCAACTTGTGTGGTTGTTGCACGGGCTCCAACATGCTCTTTGAGTAAAAAAGGTGGCACAGCTTTGGATATATGTGATGTGGCGGCATCATACAGTAGCATCATTCGCTATAGTTGTACCAGCAAAGTCCTACTAGGACGACAACTCCTATAAAACCTTGCGCTTGGCTCTTTGCCTCTTCGGGAGGTTCAACAGTTCATACTCGTGTGAACCTTGCACTTGGCTCTTCGCCTCTTCGGAAGGTCCAACAATGATGATACTACAGTACAATATGCTTCTGGCAATCTGACACCGATCGAACTGCTGCACGTCCATCGCGAGGGCAAGGGAGAGGGAGAGGGAGTGGGAGAGGGCACTGTAGTCAAAACCATCTCCTCGTCCTGCGAACCACTGCGTGCGTGGGCGAGGGAGAGGCGTAGTAAGCAAGCTTCTCCTCCTTCGGCGAGTTGACGGGACACATCAAAGCAGTACTAGTACTAGTCCATATTGCATCCTTTCATGTTAATATGGCTTAATTTGAAACGAGAAAAATACACTGGCGGTCAACGTATGTAACAATACGCTCTTTACGGTCACTATATATAGTTCTGCGGTGATTATACGATCACTAGCTCATCGTACAACACCGTATTGCACCCTACTGACCGGCCACATAGTCGACGTGGCACTTTGTTGACTGGTTAAATTGTCACCTAGTTTCTGGGTCCCACCTATCAGTTGGCAGAGCAAAGAAATCAGTTAAACAAAACTTTACGCAGGCGCGACAGGAGTCCAACCCTTGCGCGTGAACCACCCTGGCTGTGTATGTGAGTGCATGCACGTGTACTCCCTCTGTCTTCCAACAAAGAGTGTACATCGGCTAAAAAAACAAAGAGTGTAGTACATCTACACTTCCAATGCATTTAGCCTTTAAACTAAATTGATATTGATTGACTAATGCACCAACTTGTGCTCTACGTATAGGCTACATGTCTATTCTTAATTACGGCATGCAACGACCTTTATTCAATCTTCTTCTCTCAATGGTCGCATGCACACATAAGTCTGCTACTTTTGGACGTTAATTGTGCACTGGTCACTCAACTTGTGCTTTTGGGCTTGTAAATCTCTAAATGTACAGTCTTTCACGGATGTAGGGAGTAGGTTGAGCACTTTAGTGTGAGTGTGTGTGTTGCGTCATGTGCTGTGTGCCGCATGGGTGCGTGAGTGTTGCATGCGTCCATGTGCACGTGTGAGTGTTGCATGTTGCATGCATGCATGCATGCATGGGGCTTACTCCCTCCCATTGACATGTTCATATTTCAAGCTTCCTCTGTTCCCTCCATATGGTGATACTCCCTCTGTTCCCAAATACGGAGTAAAATCCCCCCTCTGTTCCCAAATATGGAGTATTTGTCTTTCTATAGATTTAGACAAGTGACTATGTACAGAGCCAAATGAGTGAAGTGAGCGTAGAGGCATAGGAAACGGTTATGCCTATTTTTGAAATATAAAGTTGGCCATGAGGCATGAGCCATCTTTCCTTTTCAAAAAAAGCGTAGAGGCATAGAGATACTGTAGAAAGGAAGTCTTCGCGATCCATTATTCCACATCTCGGTCAGAGAGAACTATTCAACTAGTCTTCACAGTGAAGTGACAATACACGCTGTAGCAGATGGGACACTTAATTAATAAGCTGAACCAGAGTGTTGGTGTTACTAAATCAGCATTACCCAGTACTGCCAGCACTGGCGGAGCTTGGGCCAAATCTTTGGAGGGGCAATGGGCTAAGGAGAGGCAAAACTATGAGGTTTAGCCTGTTTTTACTAACATATAGCACAAAAACTAACATGTATTAAGTGATTTTTTCTTGGGCTAGGGGGGGCCACCACCCAGGTTGGCCCCCATGAAGCTCCGCCACTGACTGCCAGCATGTTTTCCAGTAGAGCACGGTTTCGCAAATACACCTACGCACCTCTGTCCTCCATTAACTGACATATGGGCCCTCTTGTGGTAGACCCACATGTCATCGGTGTAACTATTTACACTCCGAAGGACGGTATATCCTGGTAGTAGTACTAGTAGAATTGAGATTTAATGCACTTTCTTCCCCGTCTTTCAACTCTTCTTCCTCCTATCTTCCCCATCGTCGGCCACACACCATTTTCTCCCACTCACTGCTCGCCCGCCCACGCCATCTTCCTTGGTAGCTCGCGCGTACCATATGGCCCCGCTCACTGCTCGGCCACACGAGGAGAAGCTTCTTCGCTCGCCCGCCCGAATCCACTTCCCCGCTGGCTCGCAGGCACCGAAAACCCCAATGACAGAACCGACTAACACGTAGAGCCGCGATTGGAATTCCCTCCCCGATGTTCTCTTGGAGCAGATCTGTAATCGTATGGACCTACTCAGCATCGTCCGTCTGGCCGCATGCTCGGTGTCTTGGTACCGTCTACTCATCTGCAACCGGCCGGCTATTTTCAAGACACCCTGCTTGCTGATGCCCGATCCTCGCAGGTGGCCCAGACACTAACTTGACGATCCTATGGAGGTTGTCGTGGTGCCCATCGACATGCTACCACTACCCGTTCACCTGTCCTTCATACGCGGCCACTACTGGGCGGGCATGAAGGCCAACTGGATTGTCCTCATCCACCAATCCGGTAGTCCGTGGCATCTCGTGGATATCTACACTGAGCGAGAGATCACCCTTCCATCATTGGATACTGCCGCCATCGAGCCTAGCGGCTTGCCGTACACTCTTGCCTACTACGCATGAGACGCGTCAAGCTTTTGGCTCAACCTCTGTTTGCTGAAAGTTGTAATATGCGAAGTGCCCACACCATCAGAAGACTACATGGATTACAAGCTAATTGCCTTGTTCAACATGGGATTAGTCTATCTGGAATCCGGTCGCTATACATGGTTATGGCTCCTCGTCAATCCTGTTGAGACAACATTTCTGTCTGATGCTATAGTGCATGATGACATCGTTTACGCGGTCGACACACAGATTGGCTGCCTATACTGGTGGAATCTATCGTCGTGTAATTGTTCTATCTCATATCATATTTACCTTATGAATACGACTGCCTGTTCATTGTTACAAATTTAGAATAGATACTATGTCTATAACCATATCATTGCTATATGTTCCTCCCATTTCCTAGATTTTTATGACCACACATGTTATTGTTAGAGTTGATATGAGAACAATTGTGGCATCTAATGATTGTTAGAATAGATATTATGAGCATAACATCATGATTGCTATATGTTACTCTCATTTCCAAGATTTTTATAACAACGCATGTTATTGCTTAGAGTTGATATGAGAACATTAGTATTAAGTGCTATGGTAGAATATGAGTAGGCTCTGTCATAGATGTTTTCCTCTCATTGTTACATGATGTTCGAACCATGATATATTGCTAGAATGTGAAAGCCATTGGCTTATTTTTTTAACTTGGGGTATGATTATGACCACGGCATTGCAATTCTCTGTCTATGATATGTGTCACTGTTATAATAATCTTAATTCCACACATACTCTGAACATGATTGTTTATTTTTGTCCTTTTGGTCTCCAGTTTGAATTGTTGCAGCAGACGCAAATGCGCTGGCCTTCATGATTCCAGGACCCGTGGAATCGTACCAGCAGATGGGTGGTGGTTTATTGCCCGTTCAGCTGACGATTGTCATTTGATGCTCATTTGCACATACCAAATTGACCAAACCATTACATCAAACCACATGCAGTACAATGCCTGGGGCGTTCGTGACATTGATGGCTATGGCTGCTTCGTGTTCGAGAAATATCCCAGCTCCGTTGGGCCAGGCGTATTCAACTGGAGGCGGGTTTACAGCCTCGGCAACAACTCCATGTTCCTCGGGCTCAATTATCCGATCATCCAACTAATCATCGGTCATATCACCGGCGATGATTACTGTGCTATGCAACTTCCATTCGCCAGGGGGGACTATGTTTCACATCATACCATGGGTTTCATGAATCACTATATCCAAAGATTCGTCGACACAGTTTGTTTCTAGATAATCTTCAGTGTGTGTAAGGCAACAAGCTTCCATGCGATGGATGGCTTTTGCAAACCCAACATGCAGCGATGTGGTTCATGCCAACAGCAAATATGCATAACTTGATTCGTACTGATATCTAGACTGAGCCAAGTATTCTGCTGCTATAGCACGACCCTCTTTTGTTGGATATTATGTAGTGTTGTTAGTTTGAAGCACTCCTCCGGTAAAATGTGACACTAAATGCGACTAGTAAGTAGTATAGTAGCATTACTAGTATACGTCGGTCAAATTATTCATCATGTCCACACATTGAATTGACATGACAACACACTGCGCGTGAGGTGACACAAGAATTCTAGTCGCATGTTCGGGTATTCTGGACTTCAGATTTGGAGTACCACTTATCTGTCAAAATCTTTCATCATTAATTTAAAACAGTCGATTGATCATACATTGAGTACCATATAACTGGAATTAACCAATGCAAGTCGAAGAAGGATTGGCCGGTGCTGTCGGCTGACGTGAAGTTCGATCCCACGGATCAAGAGCTGATGGAGCACCTTGAGGCCAAAGTGAGTGCTGACAGCACGAGATCTCACCCTCTCATCGATTTTATCATACCAACCATCGACAGCGAGCACAACATATGCTACACCCATCCTGAGAAACTTCTAGGTAAGACACCGATCGGCCGTCTACATGCACAAACATATTCCTTTGTTTATAGCTCTATTTTTCTTTTTAGAAGCAGACCTGGTGACGCAATTACATTTTGACAGTTAATAAAAAGTGAAACAAGTGACTGCAACATGCCAGAGATGTTATGAAAATGCCAACTACGTACACTAAAACCTGTATTCGACAATACTGCAGGTATCACACTGAGTGGCCTAAGTAAGCATTTCTTCCAGCCCAATTCTAGGGCATTCAAAAGGGGCACGTGGACGTGTTGCAAGATACAGTCGGAGTGTGGCATGCACGCGATGTGGCACAAGACCGGCAATACCTTGCCGGTAATGGTCAACGGCCGGCAGACGGGCAGCAAAAAGGTTCTGGTGCTGCACACCAACAAGAACTTTGACCAGCAGAGGACCAACTGGGTGATGCACTAGTACCACCTCGGGGACCTGGAGAAAGAGAAGGAGCGGGAGCTGGTGCTCTGCAAGATTTTCTACCAGATGAACACTAGGGCCAGGAGTAAAAAGATTATAAGTTAGTTTGGTATTGGTACTTGTACTATTTTGTCGTCTGCAAGTTGGTATTGTTGTTAACGATCTTTCGGCATGAACTTGGCATTTTCTTCCAACCATCATGCCGAGGATCGACGTGGATATAAAGATGAATCATTTGTTTCGAAACAAATTTTCAGGCACCTCATTTTTATTTGATGGGTAGCATAAGCACCTGCCGTTCGAATTCCCAATTCTCCAAATTTTTTGAAACAAGTGCATGCACTTATCTATCTATTATATAATTAAAACGACAGAAAACCAACGATGAAGATTAATTACTCTAAATTAAAGAAAAATCAACGGTGCAGATTTACTACCACGTACAAGAGACCTTCACACGGACATGTATGGCAGGCCAAAATGGGTACGCATAAAAGAATAAAAGAGACCAAAACTAAGTACAATTGACTATGTGAAGAATACGTCCAATAGGACCAGTGGTAGATTTCTGTCCGAATAGCCATACCATGTATAGAGCCAGCTCACGTGCTTACTATAAGCTCACGTTCGTGCATGTAAGCTCCCATAGGACGTTAATTATGCACTACTTCATTCAATCTTCTTCTCTCAACTTGTGCTTTTGGACGTGTAAATCTCTAAATGTACAGTCTTTCACGGACGTAGGGAGTAGGTTGAGAACTTTAGTGTGAGTGTGTGTGTTGCGTCATGTGCTGTGTGCCGCACGGGTGCGTGAGTGTTGCATGCGTCCATGTGTACGTGTGAGTGTTGCATGTTGCATGCATGCATGCATGCATGGGGCTTACTCCCTCTCATTCACATGTTCATATTTCAAGCTTCCTCTGTTCCCTTCATATGGTGATACTCCCTCCGTTCCCAAATACGGAGTAAAATCCCCCCTCTATTCCCAAATACGGAGTATTTGTCTTTCTATAGATTTAGACAAGTGACTACGTACGGAGCCAAATGAGTGAAGTGAGCGTAGAGGCATAGGAAAGGGTTATGCCTATTTTTGAAATATAAGGTTGGCCACGAGGCATGAGCCATCTTTCCTTTTCAAAAAAAGCGTAGAGGCATAGAGATACTGTAGAAAGGAAGTCTTCGCGATCCATTATTCCCCATCTCGGTCAGAGAGAACTATTCAACTAGTCTTCACAGTGAAGTGACAATACACGCTGTAGCAGATGGGACACTTAATTAATAAGCTGAACCAGAGTGTTGGTGTTACCAAATCAGCATTACCCAGTACTGCCAGCAGTGGCGGAGCTTGGGCCAAATCTTTGGAGGGGCAATGGGCTAAGGAGAGGCAAAACTATGAGGTTTAGCCTGTTTTTACTAACATATAGCACAAAAACTAACATGTATTAAGTGATTTTTTCTTGGGCTAGGGGGGGCCACCACCCAGGTTGGCCCCCATGAAGCTCCGCCACTGACTGCCAGCATGTTTTCCAGTAGAGCACGGTTTCGCAAATACACCTATGCACCTCTGTCCTCCATTAACTGACATATGGGCCCTCTTGTGGTAGACCCACATGTCATCGGTGTAACTATTTACATTCCGAAGGACGGTATATCCTGGTAGTAGTACTAGTAGAATTGAGATTTAATGCACTTTCTTCCCCGTCTTTCAACTCTTCTTCCTCCTCTCTTCTTCTTCCTCCTATCTTCCCCATCGTCGGCCACACACCATTTTCTCCCGCTCACTGCTCACCCGCCCACGCCATCTTCCTTGGTAGCTCGCGTGTAGCATATGTCCCCGCTCACTGCTCGGCCACACGAGGAGAAGCTTCTTCGCTCGCCCGCCCGAATCCACTTCCCCGCTGGCTCGCAGGCACCGAAAACCCAATGACATAACCGACTAACACGTAGAGCCGCGATTGGAATTCCCTCCCCGATGTTCTCTTGGAGCAGATCTGTAATCGTATGGACCTACTCAGCACCGTCCGTCTGGCCGCATGCTCGGTGTCTTGGTACCATCTACTCATCTGCAACCGGCCGACTATTTTCAAGACACCCTGCTTGTTGATGCCCGATCCTCACAGGTGGCCCAGACACCGACTTGACGATCCTATGGAGGTTGTCGTGGTGCCCCTCGACATGCTACCACTACCCGTTCACCTGTCCTTCATACGCGGCCACTACTGGGCGGGCATGAAGGCCAACTGGATTGTCCTCATCCACCAATCCGGTAGTCCGTGGCGTCTCGTGGATATCTACACTGAGCGAGAGATCACCCTTCCATCATTGGATACTGCCGCCATCGAGCCTAGCGGCCTGCCATACACTCTTGCCTACTACGCATGAGACGCGTCAAGCTTTTGGCTCAACCTCTGTTTGCTGAAAGTTGTAATCTGCGAAGTGCCCACACCATCAGAAGACTACATGGATTACAAGCTAATTGCCTTGTTCAACATGGGATTAGTCTATCTGGAATCCGGTCGCTATACATGGTTATGGCTCCTCGTCAATCCTGTTGAGACAACATTTCTGTCTGATGCTATAGTGCATGATGACATCGTTTACGCGGTCGACACACAGATTGGCTGCCTATACTGGTGGAATCTATCGTCGTGTAATTGTTCTATCTCATATCATATTTACCTTATGAATACGACTGCCTGTTCATTGTTACAAATTTAGAATAGATACTATGTCTATAACCATATCATTGCTATATGTTCCTCCCATTTCCTAGATTTTTATGACCACACATGTTATTGTTAGAGTTGATATGAGAACAATTGTGGCATCTAATGATTGTTAGAATAGATATTATGAGCATAACATCATGATTGCTATATGTTACTCTCATTTCCAAGATTTTTATAACAACGCATGTTATTGCTTAGAGTTGATATGAGAACATTAGTATGAAGTGCTATGGTAGAATACGAGTAGGCTCTGTCATAGATGTTTTCCTCTCATTGTTACATAATGTTCGAACCATGATATATTGCTAGAATGTGAAAGCCATTGGCTTATTTTTTTAACTTGGGGTATGATTATGACCACGGCATTGCAATTCTCTGTCTATGATATGTGTCACTGTTATAATAATCTTAATTCCACACATACTCTGAACATGATTGTTTATTTTTGTCCTTTTGGTCTCCAGTTTGAATTGTTGCAGCAGACGCAAATGCGCTGGCCTTCATGATTCCAGGACCCGTGGAATCGTACCAGCAGATGGGTGGTGGTTTATTGCTCGTTCAGCTGACGATTGTCATTTGATGCTCATTTGCACATACCAAATTGACCAAACCATTACATCAAACCACATGCAGTACAATGCCTGGGGCGTTCGTGACATTGATGGCTATGGCTGCTTCGTGTTCGAGAAATATCCCAGCTCCGTTGGGCCAGGCGTATTCAACTGGAGGCGGGTTTACAGCCTCGGCAACAACTCCATGTTCCTCGGGCTCAATTATCCGATCATCCAACTAATCATCGGTCATATCACCGGTGATGATTACCGTGCTATGCAACTTCCATTCGCCAGGGGGGACTATGTTTACACATCATACCATGGGTTTCATGAATCACTATATCCAAAGATTCGTCGACACAGTTTGTTGCCAGATAATCTTCAGTGTGTGTAAGGCAACAAGCTTCCATGCGATGGATGGCTTTTGCAAACCCAACATGCAGCGATGTGGTTCATGCCAAGAGCAAATATGCACAACTTGATTCGTACTGATATCTAGACTGAGCCAAGTATTCTGCTGCTATAGCACGACCCTCTTTTGTTGGATATTATGTAGTGTTGTTAGTTTGAAGCACTCCTCCGGTAAAATGTGACACTAAATGCGACTAGTAAGTAGTATAGTAGCATTACTAGTATACGTCGGTCAAATTATTCATCATGTCCACACATTGAATTGACGTGACAACACACTGCGCGTGAGGTGACACAAGAATTCTAGTCGCATGTTCGGGTATTCTGGACTTCAGATTTGGAGTACCACTTATCTGTCAAAATCTTTCATCATTAATTTAAAACAGTCGATTGATCATACATTGAGTACCATATAACTGGAATTAACCAATGCAAGTCGAAGAAGGATTGGCCGGTGCTGTCGGCTGACGTGAAGTTCGATCCCACGGATCAGGAGCTGATGGAGCACCTTGAGGCCAAAGTGAGTGCTGACAGCACGAGATCTCACCCTCTCATCGATTTTATCATACCAACCATCGACAGCGAGCACAACATATGCTACACCCATCCTGAGAAAATTCTAGGTAAGAAACCGATCGGCCGTCTACATGCACAAACATATTCCTTTGTTTATAGCTCTATTTTTCTTTTTAGAAGCAGACCTGGTGACGCAATTACATTTTGACAGTTAATAAAAAGTGAAACAAGTGACTGCAACATGCCAGAGATGTTATGAAAATGCCAACTACGTACACTAAAACCTGTATTCGACAATACTGCAGGTATCACACTGAGTGGCCTAAGTAAGCATTTCTTCCAGCCCAATTCTAGGGCATTCAAAAGGGGCACGTGGACGTGTTGCAAGATACAGTCGGAGTGTGGCATGCACGCGATGTGGCACAAGACCGGCAATACCTTGCCGGTAATGGTCAACGGCCGGCAGACGGGCAGCAAAAAGGTTCTGGTGCTGCACACCAACAAGAACTTCGACCAGCAGAGGACCAACTGGGTGATGCACTAGTACCACCTCGGGGACCTGGAGAAAGAGAAGGAGCGGGAGCTGGTGCTCTGCAAGATTTTCTACCAGATGAACACTAGGGCCAGGAGTAAAAAGATTATAAGTTAGTTTGGTATTGGTACTTGTACTATTTTGTCGTCTGCAAGTTGGTATTGTTGTTAACGATCTTTCGGCATGAACTTGGCATTTTCTTCCAACCATCATGCCGAGGATCGACGTGGATATAAAGATGAATCATTTGTTTCGAAACAAATTTTCAGGCACCTCATTTTTATTTGATGGGTAGCATAAGCACCTGCCGTTCGAATTCCCAATTCTCCAAATTTTTTGAAACAAGTGCATGCACTTATCTATCTATTATATAATTAAAACGACAGAAAACCAACGATGAAGATTAATTACTCTAAAGTAAAGAAAAATCAACGGTGCAGATTTACTACCACGTACAAGAGACCTTCACACGGACATGTATGGCAGGCCAAAATGGGTACGCATAAAAGAATAAAAGAGACCAAAACTAAGTACAATTGACTATGTGAAGAATACGTCCAATAGGACCAGTGGTAGATTTCTGTCCGAATAGCCATACCATGTATAGAGCCAGCTCACGTGCTTACTATAAGCTCACGTTCGTGCATGTAAGCTCCCATAGGACGTTAATTATGCACTACTTCATTCAATCTTCTTCTCTCAACTTGTGCTTTTGGACGTGTAAATCTCTAAATGTACAGTCTTTCACGGACGTAGGGAGTAGGTTGAGAACTTTAGTGTGAGTGTGTGTGTTGCGTCATGTGCTGTGTGCCGCACGGGTGCGTGAGTGTTGCATGCGTCCATGTGTACGTGTGAGTGTTGCATGTTGCATGCATGCATGCATGCATGGGGCTTACTCCCTCTCATTCACATGTTCATATTTCAAGCTTCCTCTGTTCCCTTCATATGGTGATACTCCCTCCGTTCCCAAATACGGAGTAAAATCCCCCCTCTATTCCCAAATACGGAGTATTTGTCTTTCTATAGATTTAGACAAGTGACTACGTACGGAGCCAAATGAGTGAAGTGAGCGTAGAGGCATAGGAAAGGGTTATGCCTATTTTTGAAATATAAGGTTGGCCACGAGGCATGAGCCATCTTTCCTTTTCAAAAAAAGCGTAGAGGCATATAGATACTGTAGAAAGGAAGTCTTCGCGATCCATTATTCCCCATCTCGGTCAAAGAGAACTATTCAACTAGTCTTCACAGTGAAGTGACAATACACGCTGTAGCAGATGGGACACTTAATTAATAAGCTGAACCAGAGTGTTGGTGTTACCAAATCAGCATTACCCAGTACTGCCAGCAGTGGCGGAGCTTGGGCCAAATCTTTGGAGGGGCAATGGGCTAAGGAGAGGCAAAACTATGAGGTTTAGCCTGTTTTTACTAACATATAGCACAAAAACTAACATGTATTAAGTGATTTTTTCTTGGGCTAGGGGGGGCCACCACCCAGGTTGGCCCCCATGAAGCTCCGCCACTGACTGCCAGCATGTTTTCCAGTAGAGCACGGTTTCGCAAATACACCTATGCACCTCTGTCCTCCATTAACTGTCATATGGGCCCTCTTGTGGTAGACCCACATGTCATCGGTGTAACTATTTACATTCCGAAGGACGGTATATCCTGGTAGTAGTACTAGTAGAATTGAGATTTAATGCACTTTCTTCCCCGTCTTTCAACTCTTCTTCCTCCTCTCTTCTTCTTCCTCCTATCTTCCCCATCGTCGGCCACACACCATTTTCTCCCGCTCACTGCTCACCCGCCCACGCCATCTTCCTTGGTAGCTCGCGCGTACCATATGGCCCCGCTCACTGCTCGGCCACACGAGGAGAAGCTTCTTCGCTCGCCCGCCCGAATCCACTTCCCCGCTGGCTCGCAGGCACCGAAAACCCAATGACATAACCGACTAACACGTAGAGCCGCGATTGGAATTCCCTCCCCGATGTTCTCTTGGAGCAGATCTGTAATCGTATGGACCTACTCAGCACCGTCCGTCTGGCCGCATGCTCGGTGTCTTGGTACCATCTACTCATCTGCAACCGGCCGACTATTTTCAAGAAACCCTGCTTGTTGATGCCCGATCCTCACAGGTGGCCCAGACACCGACTTGACGATCCTATGGAGGTTGTCGTGGTGCCCCTCGACATGCTACCACTACCCGTTCACCTGTCCTTCATACGCGGCCACTACTGGGCGGGCATGAAGGCCAACTGGATTGTCCTCATCCACCAATCCGGTAGTCCGTGGCGTCTCGTGGATATCTACACTGAGCGAGAGATCACCCTTCCATCATTGGATACTGCCGCCATCGAGCCTAGCGGCCTGCCGTACACTCTTGCCTACTACGCATGAGACGCGTCAAGCTTTTGGCTCAACCTCTGTTTGCTGAAAGTTGTAATCTGCGAAGTGCCCACACCATCAGAAGACTACATGGATTACAAGCTAATTGCCTTGTTCAACATGGGATTAGTCTATCTGGAATCCGGTCGCTATACATGGTTATGGCTCCTCGTCAATCCTGTTGAGACAACATTTCTGTCTGATGCTATAGTGCATGATGACATCGTTTACGCGTTCGACACACAGATTGGCTGCCTATACTGGTGGAATCTATCGTCGTGTAATTGTTCTATCTCATATCATATTTACCTTATGAATACGACTGCCTGTTCATTGTTACAAATTTAGAATAGATACTATGTCTATAACCATATCATTGCTATATGTTCCTCCCATTTCCTAGATTTTTATGACCACACATGTTATTGTTAGAGTTGATATGAGAACAATTGTGGCATCTAATGATTGTTAGAATAGATATTATGAGCATAACATCATGATTGCTATATGTTACTCTCATTTCCAAGATTTTTATAACAACGCATGTTATTGCTTAGAGTTGATATGAGAACATTAGTATGAAGTGCTATGGTAGAATATGAGTAGGCTCTGTCATAGATGTTTTCCTCTCATTGTTACATAATGTTCGAACCATGATATATTGCTAGAATGTGAAAGCCATTGGCTTATTTTTTTAACTTGGGGTATGATTATGACCACGGCATTGCAATTCTCTGTCTATGATATGTGTCACTGTTATAATAATCTTAATTCCACACATACTCTGAACATGATTGTTTATTTTTGTCCTTTTGGTCTCCAGTTTGAATTGTTGCAGCAGACGCAAATGCGCTGGCCTTCATGATTCCAGGACCCGTGGAATCGTACCAGCAGATGGGTGGTGGTTTATTGCTCGTTCAGCTGACGATTGTCATTTGATGCTCATTTGCACATACCAAATTGACCAAACCATTACATCAAACCACATGCAGTACAATGCCTGGGGCGTTCGTGACATTGATGGCTATGGCTGCTTCGTGTTCGAGAAATATCCCAGCTCCGTTGGGCCAGGCGTATTCAACTGGAGGCGGGTTTACAGCCTCGGCAACAACTCCATGTTCCTCGGGCTCAATTATCCGATCATCCAACTAATCATCGGTCATATCACCGGTGATGATTACCGTGCTATGCAACTTCCATTCGCCAGGGGGGACTATGTTTACACATCATACCATGGGTTTCATGAATCACTATATCCAAAGATTCGTCGACACAGTTTGTTGCCAGATAATCTTCAGTGTGTGTAAGGCAACAAGCTTCCATGCGATGGATGGCTTTTGCAAACCCAACATGCAGCGATGTGGTTCATGCCAACAGCAAATATGCACAACTTGATTCGTACTGATATCTAGACTGAGCCAAGTATTCTGCTGCTATAGCACGACCCTCTTTTGTTGGATATTATGTAGTGTTGTTAGTTTGAAGCACTCCTCCGGTAAAATGTGACACTAAATGCATCTAGTAAGTAGTATAGTAGCATTACTAGTATACGTCGGTCAAATTATTCATCATGTCCACACATTGAATTGACATGACAACACACTGTGCGTGAGGTGACACAAGAATTCTAGTCGCATGTTCGGGTATTCTGGACTTCAGATTTGGAGTACCACTTATCTGTCAAAATCTTTCATCATTAATTTAAAACAGTCGATTGATCATACATTGAGTACCATATAACTGGAATTAACCAATGCAAGTCGAAGAAGGATTGGCCGGTGCTGTCGGCTGACGTGAAGTTCGATCCCACGGATCAGGAGCTGATGGAGCACCTTGAGGCCAAAGTGAGTGCTGACAGCACGAGATCTCACCCTCTCATCGATTTTATCATACCAACCATCGACAGCGAGCACAACATATGCTACACCCATCCTGAGAAACTTCTAGGTAAGACACCGATCGGCCGTCTACATGCACAAACATATTCCTTTGTTTATAGCTCTATTTTTCTTTTTAGAAGCAGACCTGGTGACGCAATTACATTTTGACAGTTAATAAAAAGTGAAACAAGTGACTGCAACATGCCAGAGCTGTTATGAAAATGCCAACTACGTACACTAAAACCTGTATTCGACAATACTGCAGGTATCACACTGAGTGGCCTAAGTAAGCATTTCTTCCAGCCCAATTCTAGGGCATTCAAAAGGGGCACGTGGACGTGTTGCAAGATACAGTCGGAGTGTGGCATGCACGCGATGTGGCACAAGACCGGCAATACCTTGCCGGTAATGGTCAACGGCCGGCAGACGGGCAGCAAAAAGGTTCTGGTGCTGCACACCAACAAGAACTTCGACCAGCAGAGGACCAACTGGGTGATGCACTAGTACCACCTCGGGGACCTGGAGAAAGAGAAGGAGCGGGAGCTGGTGCTCTGCAAGATTTTCTACCAGATGAACACTAGGGCCAGGAGTAAAAAGATTATAAGTTAGTTTGGTATTGGTACTTGTACTATCTTGTCGTCTGCAAGTTGGTATTGTTGTTAACGGTCTTTCGGCATGAACTTGGCATTTGCTTCCAACCATCATGCCGAGGGTCGACGTGGATATAAAGATGAATCATTTGTTTCGAAACAAATTTTCAGGCACCTCATTTTTATTTGATGGGTAGCATAAGCACCTGCCGTTCGAATTCCCAATTCTCCAAATTTTTCGAAACAAGTGCATGCACTTATCTATCTATTATATAATTAAAACGACAGAAAACGAACGATGAAGATTAATTACTCTAAAGTAAAGAAAAATCAATGGTGCAGATTTACTACCACGTCCAAGAGACCTTCACACGGACATGTATGTCAGGCCAAAACGGGTACGCATAAAAGAATAAAAGAGACCAAAGCTAAGTACAATTGACTACGTGAAGAATACGTCCAATAGGACCAGTGGTAGATTTCTGTCCGAATAGCCATACCATGTATAGAGCCAGCTCACGTGCTTACTATAAGCTCATGTACGTGCAGATAAGCTACCATAGTCTCACCAGCCTAAAAAAACTGTTGCCGACTGTCTCCATCAACCGATCGGGCATAGCGAGTATGTATATGTCGTGTGTTAGAAGCATGTCAACGTATGCATGTGTCAACTCATATTATAAATCACAGCTATATATTTTGCAGAAAAAAAAAGATCACATCTATACATGAGTCTAGGCTTTCTATTTTTTTTTATGTTGGTACGTTGGATAAATTGGTGCAAATATATTTGATGTCAAAAAACCATAGCAAGCACATCGCTCAAAACTAAATGACAGACTCAATAAAATAGCATATGGGATAAATATCACAGTCGCTTGAAGCTAGAGAATTCAGTCATAGGTTATTAGTCAGGTTGCTCAAAAAAGAATAAATATATTTCTTAATAGGAGAATATAAAGAATATAACTCAATTTATATGTGAAGTTAAAAATAATGGGTGAAAATAAATAGCAAACCACTTTTCGTCATATAAAATTTAGCAATGGGATTTACATATAAATTTTATGCCTAAAACTGAATATGAAATACAATCAAAAATAAAAAGTCAGATTATTGTCAGATTCAAATATAACTTGATGCAAAACAAACGGACAAAAAAGTTATTCTTGAGTAAATATTCATAGCTATTGTACGATGATTTGTGCTTACACGAATCTCAATGACAGGATCAGATGGTTCTGATAATCAAATTTTAATTTCACAGCCGTCTAAGAAATAGAAAAACCAAAAAGTTTACTACTATGTCTATATGAATACCATTTAGTCAAAGACGAAAGTAACAATCATGTTTCACACATAAACGCAGAATATTCCCACCAAAGTCTGATCATGTTTCCTCGAGATGCATATGCTAGCTATAATATCTTTTTGTAATTTAAGTTACATATCAACACCAATGTGGGGAAAAAAACTAAAAAATGTGTTTTTTACACTAACTGGAAAGCAGAAAATAGTAAATAACATTAATATGAGATGATGTGGATGAATATATATACTTTATCAATTTCCCTAATAGAAAAAACAGTTGTCATATGTTGGTGCAAATGAAGATGATGGACGTTACAAGTCACCAATGTTTCTTTGTCTTGGCAATGAATTCAAGTAATATCAGTGCAAATGCGAATATATAGGTATGAGATGCAAAGGAATTGGGAAAGTTGGCAACCACATCCAGATCTTTACCAATAACTTTTACATATCATATGACTTTTTGAAAATTTCAATGGGACCTAAAGTTTTCTAAATATTCCTTCTCTATATAAATCCTCATGTAGCGGCTAACCAAAAATAAATAAGACATTAAAATATTTATCAAGTCTAGCCGCGCAAACGCGCGGGTTACATTGCTAGTTATCATGATGAAAAAACAATATCCCTGCTGCATCCCAGTTATCAGTCTATACTTGCAGAGTTCTCTCGTTTATTGAGCACGTATATTGTTTTTTCAGGTCGAGCAAGTTTCAACTGGGCTGTAGACTGCCCAGGCTTGGTTTTGTTAATAACAGGCCTAGCCCATGACGACAGCGGGGCACAAAGATCTAGTAGGTATCTACTGGCCTCTGGCCCACCAGCGTTAGTTATATTTTGTTTTATAACATCTGCATGCAGTTTTTTACTGAATCAAATACACGGCCCAGTTCTATTTTCCTCTTGAAACGCATGTCCTACATCCGTTTTCTAATCTCTACCTATAGTTTTACTAGTTCATATACACGTATCATTATATTGAAAATACATAAATTTCCCTTTTCATATTTACATCCTTATTTTTGTTATTGTTTTCCCTCCCAGCGCTGATTTTTTTACCACTGGTTTTCCCTTAAACCAACTCAATTGCCCCATGTCTTATTTGCTTACAAAAACAAAACAATTTTTTTTGGCAAATCAATAAGTTCTTAAAAACATGTTTATCATTTTGGCCGACACCATTGTCAACCTATGTAGTCAATAAACGATAGAATTGCACAAGGAGCGGCCGACCGCTGGGACCAAGCAGCTCGAGCAGTATTTGTGGTTTTGAGGTGTGAGCACTGCAGAGTTTTTCTTGAGCGATGTTTAGCCCATATATTAACTGGGAGGACTATGGCGCGTCTAGCCCAGGCCAGATTTCCAGCCCAGATATGAATCTTTTTCAAGCTGAAAATGGCTAGCCCAGCTATACTTTTTTTAGGAATACCCAGGCAAGGTCAAGTTGTTATTCTCCGCCCCGCTGGGCTGCAAATCTTTCCTAGGACAGATGCATTAGGCTTAACAAAGAAATGGGCTTTAAGAAATAATAAATGGGATGTAATTATAAAAACTGGGCATTAACTATAAAAAACTGCACCAAACACGTAATTACTTTTTAAAATATTATTTTCGGATATTGAAAATTTGGATTTCATTAATTGTTGCGCGCGCAATGTTTCGTTGGATTTTTACATAATATAAGTTTATATTGAAATTGTAGTTAATCTGACTAAAAATTTCGGGATAAAAATATATCGGAAACAATCAAAATGTGGGAAGTTTTATTGAATTCTGTTTTGAACGGTTGGTTGAAATGGGCGGTACTTTTAACAAACTGTAAATGGGTTGTAGTAAATTCCATTAGAATTCAAAAATGGGCTGTACATTCTTACAAATCTCAAATGGGCTATAAGTTCTCTGCCACACACTTGTGGCATTACTAAGTTGACACGTCCCCTCAAAGAAAAAGAGTTGACGCGTATGCAAGGCTTTGTCAACTTATAGTTAACATACGGTTCTAGCAGTAGTGGCCGTTGGATGTCCATCCAACGGATGTCATGCTTCTTCTTCAATCTCAGATATTATAGCTTCACCCACCCGAAAAACGATTCCTCCCCCTGACATCTGGGGCGCACCATTTCGGAAGCTGACCTATGGGCCCACTAAGTTGACACGTACCAAGGGCTTTGTCAACTTAGTCAATATAAAAGATTCTAGCTGCAGTGACCGTACGATGTCCATCCAACGGCCGTCGTGCTTCTTCAACCTCTGGTCTTCTTGCTCCAGCCGCCCACTGCAGTGCCGGTCGTGCCGCCTGCTCCTGCCTCCCGTGGCCGGCTGTGCTGCCGCGGAGGCCTCACTGCCCCTACTACTCCTTCCACTGGCCAGGCCATCCCTCCACTCACCCCCACCCCCTGTTATTCCACGGCGATGGCAGCCTCACACCGTAGCCAAACCAGTAAACCCGCATACTCCTCTCCGCATGAGCATCCATTGTCGCGTCTTCCCCGGCTCCGCGTCGTCCCCTTCATAGGCCTCGCCGTTGTCCACCGCCTTGGTACTCTCGGCGCGGCGTGGTCAACATGGTCAAGGAACGACTTCCATCGGAAGAGTACTATACGTTGATAGACTGACAGCTGGGTCCAGGGCAGCCGCAAGGAATTGGCTCCTTATTACGTGCAAAAAATTTAATCCTCCACTTGAAAGCGGGGACCCACCGGACGGGCCACTGTATTTCGCGAAAAAACGTTTTCCCCCTGACTGCTGGGACCCACCAGCTACATCTTCGCACGCAAGGAAGTGCATCCGGGGGAAAAAATGTTTCGCTCCCTTGACTGCTGGGACCCACCAGCTACATCTTCGCACCAAAGGAAGTTCCTGACAGTCGGGACCCACCTAGTCGAAGTGTACGTAGTGTTGTCATTCTGGTCGCGAACGTGTACATACATACTGGTCGATGTAGAGGCGCGCACGTGCAGTAGTAGAGGCGCCCACGTAGCATGTACACATACGCACAGCGGCCGGTGTGCCAGAAAGAAAATACGGCCACATACGTACATATGGGCAGTGTCTCGAACGCCTACTCGCGCATACGTACGGCCAGGGCTCGTGTACATGGCTGGGTCGGATTGGAGAAACTGCGTCGTCGTCGTGTTCATGGGGAGGCAACGGAATGTGTAGTGTTCATGGGGAGGCAACAAAATGCGTTGTGTTCATCGGGAGGCAACGGAATGCGTCGTGTTCATCGGGAGGCAAAAGAACGCGTGGGAGCCAACCGGCTTGGATTCTTAGTTTGTTGAACCAGGGCGGCCTACCATCCTTGCCAAATGTACCGCCAAGGAAGAATTTGCCCAACGCCGAAAAGCCAAGAAGGACATCACTGATTACACTCACTTAATCATTGGTGATATAGTCTCAGGCTATCTAAATCAGGTTCATAACAGCCGTGACCTGGAAATTGACGTGGTGAAACAAATACAGCACAAATCTGAGGTATAACTTATACTTTTTACCTGAATCTTACATACTGTACCAGCCCCCAAGTCTATTGCTTGTGAACAAATATGCTGTAGACTTTTAGAAATCTGCTTTACCAGTTAACTTATCCGGCTTAAAAAGAAGTTACTTAACCCGGTTATCACATAAGGCTTTAAATCTGCAATACACATTAGCCCCCAAGTGTCAAGTATCATTACTTGTAAGGTGCTTGAGACTTAATATGTGTGACCCGGTAGGATAAAGTTAAAAAATTCTTCAGCATACATTAGCCCCCAAGTGCCAAGTATCTTTACTTGTAAAGTGCTCGGGACTTGAATGTTACCTTACTATAATCCTTACCATAACCTGGTGTCAATGCAGGCTGCCATAAGTCAATTTGAATCAGAGCTTGCTACCCTGAAGAGCCGTCTGGAAACTCAAGAGCTTGAGACGCAGAAGGCTAACTCCAAATTTGAATTTAGTGTCTCTGAAAATGAGAAACTAAAGAAGAAATTTGAATCGGAGAGGAAAACTTCGGCTGATGAAAAGGCCTCCCTGGTGACTTGGGCCGAGACAGCCGAAGCATCTCTTGCCGAAGCAACAACCGAGCTGTCCGACTTAAAACAACAGATATCGCAAATGGTCTCAGCCATCTTTGGTAAGTTATTGTAAACCAGCCTTTAAACATTGTAATCTTACAATGATGATTGTAATAATCACTTCCGGCTGATTGTTATGCTTGTGCCACATACAGGCTCCAGGAGTGTCAACCTGAAGCAGAACACGCTGATCAAGCTTAAAGCAGTTTACACGTTAGTGGAACAGCTATACTCCGGGACACAACATGCCTTGTCCGTTGTAGCCTTATCAACTCCACACCCCCTCCTTTTGCAAGATGTATTGAAGAGCCTTGCCTTTCTACCTCAGCGGATCCAAGACTTAAGGCACTCATCCTCAAGAGCCGGGTCATAGCCGCATTGAGCCGGCCAAAAGCATGGCTCCCAGAACTAGACCCGGTAGACCTTGCTCTTGGATACCCGAGTCTAAAGGAAGACGGAAATGCCTTTGATGATCATGACTTCACCGCCTGCGTCAAAGCCATACGTCCGGTGGCCACCCTTATTGGAAACGACACTGACCTTAGCAAGTATGCGTCGGCTTACGACAGTAACAACCGGAAAATACCAAACGCTCCATATGATCAAATCAGCCTGATCCCTCCAATTCTTAAGCATACTTTTTCCCCTGAAGTGGACCCGGCCGGTTTAATAGATGATGAAGCTGAATTTGAAGCTTTGAGCGGCATTGATTGGGCCTCATCAACTTTCTAGGACAAAACAGTCGACGGAGAAGCGGAGAAGGATAACCCGGAGCCCTCAAGTCCGCCGAAGGAGTGAATCGCCAGGTGTTTGGCCAGAAAACAATGCTTCATCAATTCAGACTCGGGGAGTCTTGTAATAGGGTAGAAAGAACTTCCCTATGCTTGTCATGCCTTCATGCATGTTCTTACCGCTTAATACTTTCCGTAAGCCGCCATGGCTGTATATTTCTTCCTTGGCGTTTTAAATTTTGCTTGCCTTATCCTGCGACCCTTTGATAGTCTTTCTGGCTCATACAATGTTCACCCGACCCACAACAACCTGGGGTGATGAATTTTAAACCGGCAAGACAAAAACATCTCAAAATGCTTTCCACAAAGTTTCAGGATTATCAAAATACTTTACAGGCTTCTGATTTGGATACGATAAGTAAACCGTTCCAAAGGGGTTAAGCTAAGATTCGGATACGATCATATAGCCCCTAGTGGCTTGGCGATGCCGATCAAGTGGGTATCGACAGCTATGTTCTCTTTGGTTCGAATATGACCTATGTTTGAACAGCAAGCCCCCAGGTGACCATAGGATTTTTTTAATGACGCTGATTCGTATACAATCCACGTCAGACCTAAAGGGGTTAAGCTATGATTCAAATATGATCAAGAAGCCCCGAAGTAGGTTTGGCAAATATGCCGATCAAGTGGGTATCGACAGCTATGTTCTCTTTGGTTCGGATACGACCTATGTTTGAACAGGAAGCCCCCAAGTGATAATGGCTAGATTCATATATGATCATAAGCCGGACCAAAGGTAAAGCCGGATTCAGATATGATCCGGTCCCTGTTGGTTGTTTCCACCACCTGTCAAAAAGACATATACACTTTTTTGAGGGTGAAAAAAGGACAGAGGTCCTGCTTTATTACTTTATATAATATATACAAAGTCAAAAAATATATACATCTAAAGAGCCAGTGGCTTAAGTATACTAAGGCCGAAGATGGGCTATATTCCATGGCCGGTGGGTCTCCTCCTCTGATTTACCTGAGTCTTTGTGCTCTCGAATATCAATGAGGTAGTATGACCCATTGTGCAGATTCTTGCTGACCACAAAGGGTCCTTCCCAAGGAGGGGATAGCTTGTGCATATCGGTCTAATCCTGGATGAGGTGGAGCACTAAATCTCCTTCCTGAAATGTTCTGCTCTTGACCCGGCGGCTGTGATAACGACGAAGGTCTTGCTGGTAAGTCGCCGAGCGGGCTATTGCCAAGTCTCGCTCCTCATCTAGCAAGTCAAGCTCCTCTTGTCGAGCCTTTTCATTATCAGCCTCAACGTAAGCTACCACACGGGGCGAATCATGCCGGATGTCACTTGGCAGAACTGCCTCTGCTCCATAAACCATGAAAAAAGGTGTATAACCTGTGGATCTGTTAGGCGTAGTGTTGATGCTCCACAAGGGAAACTCTTCCACCCAACAACCTGGAGTCCGTTGTAAGGGGACCAAGAGCCATGGTTTGATACCCCTTAAAATCTCCTGATTAGCTCTTTCTGCTTGACCATTGGATTGAGGATGAGCAACAGCCGAAACATCAAGCCGGATATGTTCTCGTTGACAGAACTCTTCCATGGCACCCTTGGAGAGATTAGTGCCATTATCAGTTATGATGCTATGTGGAAAACCAAAACGAAAGATCACCTTTTTGATGAACTGAACTGCTGTGGCCGCATCACACTGACTGACCGGCTCTGACTCAATCCACTTTGTAAATTTATCCACTGCCACCAGGAGGTGTGTCTTTTTATCCTTAGACCTTTTAAAAGGTCCCACCATGTCAAGCCCCTAGACTGCAAACGGCCAAGTAATTGGAATCATCCTCAATTCCTGAGCCGGCACATGAGCTCGTCGTGAGAATTTTTGACATCGATCACATTTGCTAACAAGATCTTCTGCATCTGTATGAGCCGTCAGCCAATAAAAACCATGACAGAAAGCCTTGGACACCAGAGATTTTGAGCCGACATGATGACCACAATCTCCTTCATGGATTTCTTGAAGTATTTCTTGACCCTCTGCAGGCGACACACAACGCTGGAACGCCCCTGTGACACTGAGATGATGTAACTCGCCGTTAACAATTGTCATGGATTTGGTCCGCCTGACAATTTGTCTCGCCAAGGTCTCATCCTCAGGCAGCTCTCCTCGGGTCATATAAGCCAAATATGGCAATGTCCAATCCGGGATGACGTGAAGTGCAGCCACCAACTGTGCCTCCGGGTCTGGCACTGCAAGCTCTTCCTCTGTAGGTACCTTGACAGAAGGATTATGTAGAGCGTCAAGAAAGGTGTTAGGCGGCACCGGCTTGCGCTGAGAGCCCAACCGGCTTAAAGCATCAGCCGCATCATTCTTCCTTCTGTCAATGTGCTCCACCTGATACCCTTTGAAGTACCCAGCTACAACATCGACTTCACGGTGATAATCTGCCATAAGGGGATCCTTAGAATCCCATGTGCCTGAGACCTGTTGAGCCACGAGGTCTGAGTCGCCCAAGCACCTTACCCGGCTTAAATTCATCTCCTTAGCCATCCGGAGTCCATGGAGCAAGGCCTTGTATTCAGCTGCATTGTTAGTACAAGGAAACATGAGCCGGAGCACATAATGAAATTTATCGCCTCGAGGGGAAGTTAAGACAACTCCAGCCCCTGATCCTTCTAATTGCCTGGACCCATCGAAGTGACTAGTCCAATACATATTGTCCGGCTTCTCCTCAGGTGCCTGCAACTCTGTCCAATCATTGATAAAATCCACCAAGGCCTGAGACTTGATGGCAGTATGGGGCATATACTTCAGACCATAAGGCCCAAGCTCAATAGCCCACTTGGCGATTCGTTCTATGGCTTCCCTGTTCTGAATGATGTCTCCCAAAGGTGCTGAAGTTACCACCGTTATAGGATGACTCTGAAAGTACTGCTTCAGCTTCCGGTTTGCCATGAACACACCGTAAACAAGCTTCTGCCAATGTGGATACCTTTGTTTAGACTCAATGAGCACCTCGCTGATGTAGTAAACCGGTCGTTGAACCAGATGCTCCTTGCCTGGCTCCTTACGCTCCACCATGATGGCTACACTGACGGCCCATGAGTTAGCAGCCACATATAACAATAGCGAATCTCCATCAATGGGAGTTGCAAGAACCGGTGGCTCAGAGAACTGTCTCTTTAAATCTTCAAAGGCAGTGTTAGCAGCATCGCTCCAGACAAAAGTGTCTGTTTTCTTCATCATCTGATATAGCGGTAAGGCCTTCTCCCCTAACTGGCTTATGAACCAGCTTAAAGCAGCAACACGTCCTGCCAGGCGCTGAACATCATTGATACACACCTGCTTAGCCAGAGAGGTAATCGCCGTGATCTTCTCCGGATTAGCTTCAATGCCTCTGTTTGACACCAAAAAACCCAAGAGCTTGCCTGTAGGTACACCAAACACACACTTGGCCGAGTTAAGCATCATCTTGTAAACCCGGAGATTGTCAAAGGTCTCTCTCAAGTCGGATATTAAGGTTTCCTTTTCTCTGGATTTCACCACGGTGTCATCCACATAAGCATGAACCTTGCGCCCGATTTGATCGTGCAAACAGTTCTGCACACATCGCTGATAAGTCGCCTGGGCACTTTTGAGCCCAAACGGCATGGATACATAACAGAAGGCCCCAAATGGAGTGATGAAAGCTGTCTTCTCCTGGTCCTTAACTGCCATCTTGATCTGATGATAACTAGAGTAAGCATCCAAAAAGCTCAAACGCTCACAACCCGTCGTAGCATCAATGATTTGATCAATACGGGGGAGAGCAAAGGGATCAGCCAGACAAGCCTTGTTTAAGTCTGTGTAATCCACACACATCCGCCAAGTGCCATTCTTCTTGAGTACCAGCACCGGGTTAGCCAACCACTCTGGATGAAAAACTTCAACAATAAACCCGGCCGCTAAGAGCCGGGCCACGTCTTCCCCAATAGTCGTCCGTCTCTCTTCGTTGAATCGTCAGAGAAACTTCCTGACCGGCTTATACTTCGGATCAATATTGAGAGTGTTTTTTCTCAGCGAGTTCCCTCGGTACACCCGGCATGTCAAAAGGTTTCCATGCAAAGATGTCCTGGTTCTCACGGATGAACTCGATGAGTGTTCTTTCCTATTTAGGATCCAAATTGGCACTGATACTGAACTGCTTAGAAGTGTCTCCCGGGGTGAAGTCGACAAGCTTTGTCTCAGCGGCCGATTTAAACTTCAACGTCGGGTCATGCTCAGTAGTTGGTTTCTTGAGGGAGGTCATATCCGTCTGGTCAACATTGTCTTGATAGAATTTGAGCTCCTCCGCGGCACAGGCCATCTCATCGTAAGCCGCATCGCCTTCTTCACATTCCAAGGCCACCTTCCGACTCCCATGCACAGTGATGGTGCCCTTGTAACCCGGCATCTTGAGCTTTAAGTAAACGTAACACGGTCGTGCCATGAACCTAGCATAAGCCGGTCGCCCAAACAGAGCGTGATATGGACTCCCGATTTTGACCACCTCAAACGTCAACTTCTCAGCCCTGGAATCATACTCATCTCCAAAGGCCACCTCCAACTCAATCTTACCAACTGGGTAAGCCGACTTGCCTAGAACCATCCCATGGAAAATAGTGTTGGATGTTCTCAGATTCTTCTCAGTCAACCCCATACGCTGGAAGGTCTCATAATAGAGTATATTGATGCTGCTACCTCCGTCCATGAGTACTTTAGTGAATTTATATCCACCAACCTGTGGTGCTACCACCATGGCTAACTGACCTGGATTATCGACGCGTGGAGGGTAATCCTCTCTGCTCCAAATGATGGGTTGCTCTGACCATCTCAAATAACGTGGAACTGCCGGCTCAACCGAATTTACAGCCCTCCTATGAACCTTCTGGTCACATTTGCATAAGCTGGTGGTAAACACATGGTACTGCCCACCGCTCAACTGCTTCGGTTGGCTCTGGTAACCCGACTGCTGTTGCTGCTGTTGTCCTCCCTGACCAGATTGCTGCTGATTATTTCCGCCTGGCTGTCCCTGAAAACCGGAATTTGAGCCGCCGCCCAGGCCATGAAAGCCGCCGGCCCCTGAACCACCGCCAAATCCCTGACCACCATTAAAGATATTAGAATTTTTAAACGCCTTCATGATCGCACAATCTTCCCACAGGTGGGTAGCGGGGTGCTCCCGGGTGCCGTGTTTCGGACAGGGCTCATTGAGTAGCTGCTCAAGAGATGGACCTGACCCGCCAGTTCGAGGCCACTTACCCTTACGTCTCTGATTGTTACCATGCGTACTAGCATTAGCTACAAGCTCCGGGTTGCCGTCCGCCTTACGCTTATTGCCGCTTTGATTCCCCGGGTTATGCTGTTGACCCTTTCCATTACCGTTCCTTTTACCCTTCCCTGTCTTCTCATATTTGACTAAAGACACCATCAGCGTTCCCATATCGGTGCAGTCACGCTTAAGGCGGCCCAGTTTCTGCCTCAGTGGTTCAAAGTTGCAATTCTTCTCCAACATGAGGACTGTAGAGCCGGCATCCATCTTATCAGATGAGTGAATTATCTCCTTGACTCGGCGTACCCAATGGGTGGTGGGTTCACCCTCTCCCTGCTTACAACTCGTCAAGTCCATGATCGACATAGATTGCTTACAGGTATCCTTGAAGTTCTGGATGAAACGGGCCTTTAACTCCTCCCACGAACCAATGGAATTAGGTGGTAAACCTTTTAGCCAAGACCAGGCCGTTCCATCTAACATCATGGTGAAGTATTTAGCCATTGCCGCGTCACTGACCTCCAACAGTTCCATGGCCATCTCATAACTCTCAATCCACGCTACGGGCTGTAAGTCGGCCATGTAATTCGGCACCTTTCGAGGTCCCTTGAAGTCCTTAGGCAGGCGCACATTGCGCAAAGCCGGTATCAAACAAGGAACTCCACCGGTTCTGGTGGCTACTCCCATCTTAGTAGAAGTCGTTGGATACTCTAGGATATCCTGATGAGCTGCCTGTTGAGCCGCCAGTTGAGCCGCCCGCTCGTTCTCCTGACATACTCGGTCTTGCATCGGGTTATAGCCACCATGCTGGTTACGGTGTTGGGCGTTGCTTGATAAAGATTCGGACTCCATGTGCCTGCTGTAACTTGGGCTCCGGTTCTGACGAGGCGGTGCTAACCAAGGCGGAGGGGTTGAATGAATCCTATCCCAGCTGTAAGAATAGGTCTCCTGCTGAGCCAGGGCCGTCTGGACAAGTTCCCTGATCCTCCGGTCTCCACTGCTGTTGGATCATCACCGTCCACTAGAAGAGCCACGAGGCACGCTGACACCGCGATTAAATTCTCCATGGGGTTGGAAAAGTGACCCTCCGGTATCGGCACATAATGCGGCGGCGTCATGCTCATATGAGGAGGTGGCATCTCCCGACGCTGGGTCGGTCCTCCTGCTCCGGATGTCATAAACGGATTAGCATCGGGCGGGTTACTTGGGCCGGCTCCAGGTGTAGCAAAAAGAACCCTAGGGTCGTAATTCGGAGGCAACCGGGATTGGGTCTTCTGGTGTCTCCTCCTCATTACCTCATTGGACGCGTTTAAACTCATCGTGAGCTGGTACGCCTCTGACTGCAACCACTGTGCCCGGGCGTCGAGAGCCACCCGCTCCGTAGCTAGTCTAGTGTCCTCAGCTGCTAAGGCCTCCTTGGCCTGAGCTATCTCCTCACGTACCCGTGCTACCTCCGCATCATGCTCATCTTTGTTCGCAGGGATAACCGTGGCGGTTAACAGGGTCGTAAGCTTGTTCATGAGGTCTATCAGCACTTGAGCCGGCGGGCGCACATGGCCTCCTGCCCCGGCCGCCCCTAACCCGGAAGTAATTGCAGCCGCGGCTGTAGAGTTTTGTCCGGGTTGAGTCCCAGGCATAAAGACTCCTGCCCAATTTGGCGACTCACAAGGGTCCGGAATACTAAGGCCATCAGAACAGCCCCCGAGTGCACCGTCTTGAACTTGATACAAAGAATCTATTCAACCGGCGGACGAATCACCGTCAGAGTGGACGGCCATCTCACCACCATCTTCAGGACCTTCAGAAAGTACTTCTCCGTGGACGCAGCCCACAAAGACACGCTTCATGCCGGTTTGAACTCGGGTGAGTTTCGCATGCTGAGCCGTCTCGACGAGGTCGGTGCAGTTGTCCGGCTCAGGCCCTGGCTCACCAATCCGGCCGATGAAGACGTGGATCCCTCCAAAGGGGACCCGGTATCCATACTCAATTGAGTCGGCATCGGGGCCCCAGCCTTCGTCGTCGATGTAGATCTTGCCGCGACAACTCTTGGTCACCCGGCCCACTATGTATCCCTTGAGCCCTTCGAAGTTGCCCTTCAAGAACTCAAATCCACCGTGCGCTGGCCCCACGGTGGGCGCGCCAACTGTCATGGAATTGTCACGTCAGATGTCCTTGTGAAAGGACTTAGTTGTGGAGCCATCGCAACTAGGAAGCTTGAAGCGGTTAATCGGGACAAAGGATACGAGAGGTTTATACTAGTTCGGCCCCTTACGGTGAAGGTAAGTCCTACGTCTAGTTGGGTTGGTATTGATGTTTCAATGACCAGGGAGCGAGATACGCTATGCCTGGCTCTCGATGAGTTGTTTCTTGCCCTAAGTCACCCGCATGTCGTCCCCTTATATACACGGGTTGACGCCCTGTGGCTTACAGAGTCCCGGCCGGCTTATATACAATGTCCGGCTCGGTGACTAGTTAAGTCTACCTTATGATACAAGCATATTACTATGGCGGTTTACTACAACGGGCCTTAAGTCGCCTGCGGGCCTTAAGCTCTCTATGAACCGCTATCTTCATACTTTTGGTCTTGGGCTTCTCTCTGGTGAGTCCTCTTTGCGTAACCCGGCCCCTCCTGGGCGGCTTACACAAATAGTTATATCCCCAACAGAATAGGTGATGGAAACGAGGCCTGGCGTACAACAGAATGGAGGAAATGGTCTTGTGTTTGACCGGCCACGTTCGAAACGGGATCTTGTTCATCGGGAGGGGTCTGGCGTACCGCAAAACGGAGGAAATGGACTTGTGTTGGACCTCCTATGGTTGAAACGGGGTCATGTTGATTGGGAGGGGTGTGGCGTACCACAAAATGGAGGAAACGGACTTGTGTTGGAGCGCTACGGTCGAAACGGGGGTCCTATTCATCGGGAGAGGTGTGGCGTACCGCAAAACGGGACTCCACGGGATACTGTTCATCTCCACCGTCAACTTCCTCCAGCCTCCACGGGATACTGTTCATCCACTGTCGACCTCCTCCAGCCTCCACTTGCGACTGTTCATCCACGGGCTCCTGTTCATCCAGCCTCCACCGCACGCTACTCCACCGGCTACTATTCAGCCACCCCTCTCCACGGGCTCCTATTCAACCACCCCTCCACGGGCTACTGTTCGTCCACCCCTCCACCGTCTACTGTTCATCCAGCCCTCCATGGGGTCGTCCTATTCATCTAGCCCTCCACGGGGGTCCTGTTCATCCAGCCCCAACTGGCTCGATCGATCGGGGTCCTGTTCATCCGGAGGCAACATCGATCGGATTCAGTTAGCAGCAGTAGCAAAGGAATCGCTCGATCGGGTTCAATTAACAACCATCGATCGGTCGCTCGGGTTCAGTAACGCGTAGCCTGTAGTGCAATCGGTCGGGTTCAGTTAGGCGATGCCTCGCTCAGGTTCAGTTAGAGCCCAACGCCTTGAACCCACGCGCGTACGGTACGAGAGAAACGCGCATGTCTCGGCCCCCGACCACCCACCGTAACCGGGAATTCCCCGAAATTGTCCTCGCCCTCGCTTCTACCACGGTTTTTTCCGTCATGGACGGCCCAAAGAATGTCATGCAGCTGCGTCTCCGGCCCGCCCAGGACGAAAAGCCAATTTTGTGTCATGATTTTTTGTCATAGAAGTACGATCCCTCCACATCTATGATGATACCGGGTTGTGTCACAATTATCATCATAGAATGTCATAAGTATGAGAGAAAAAATTTCGTTCGGCCCAAAATGTCACGGATGTATCTTTTATTGTAGTGGCCCATGGGCGACGGGCGCTGCCGACGGCACCGGCGGCCATGGCCGTAGCCGGAGCAGGGCAACACGGCGAGGTTAGACGGGGCTGGCCAGAGCATAGGGAGGCACGGTCGGCGGGCGGGGCCTTAGGGAGGCAGGCAGCATTGGGAGCAGAGAGGGTGGCGTGGCGGACGACGGTGCACAGGGAGGCAGGGCGGTGCGCAGCTGGAGCGGCGCGACGCTTGGCAGCAGGCAGCGCCGGCGAGCCGTGGCGGGCGGCTTGGCAGGGGAAAAGGCGGGAGGAGGGGCGCACGAGGGGGCGGGGAAGGCAGTTGCGGACGGCGAGTGGCCATGCAGGCGCGTGCTCGCGCGACAGTGGGATGAGCAGGGGCGGGCCCAGCCGGAGTGGATACAACAGTTGTAGGCAGCCACGACGCAGGTGTGCACGGCTAGGGCTCTAGCGAGTGCGGGGCTGCGGTAGCAGAGGTACGCTAGACGTGGCCGCAATCGATGGCGGCGAGCTCGCGGACGATGCCAGAGTTCCGGACGTGGCCGCAAGCGGCAGAGAGGGGAAGAGGAGGCCGAGGGCCTCACCGTGGGTAGCAGGGGACGGGACAATGGGGGTCGAGGAGGGGGACAGGAATGTCGGCGTCAGAGAGGAAGTAGGTCGACGAGGGGGAGGAGGCAGGCCGGCAAGGACGCGTTCCGGCGACAGTGTCGAGCAGCGGGGCGGAGCCGGGATCGAGCCCCTAAGCCCCGATCCGATCTGGATCGGGGGAAGGAAATGAGAGACATGGGGAGAGTGGGGGCCAGTGGGGCGATGGGGGGAAACGGTTAGGGTTTCAGGGGGGTTATGTAGAGGGACTAGTCGTCAACCCGTGCAATTGCACGGGCTAGTATTTATTAATAATTGGTATATGAATAATGCTATGCAATGTACTTATCAAATAGTCAAACTATTTAACATGGTTCAACCAAAGTTCTTAATTGTACGAAATAGGAGATAACAAAGAAAAGGCATGCACAACTAACCTTGTATAATTCACAAGGGCCACAATTTCTTCCACTAACAATGAGTTTGTACTAATATCTACAACTAAGTAGCTAATAATATTATTGAGCCCAAAGCCGTGCAATTGAATTTGTAACCACCAAAATGTCATTAACACCATAAGATTCATGGACAGATGAAGAATGCTCGAAATAAAATAGGAGCGGTGATTTAACAGAAAATATAACTTAAGAATTCTTATAGTAATAACTACAATTTAAACTCAATGTAAGGAAAAAACAAAAGGAAATTTGAATCCTGAATATATCTATCTATTGCAAAAGAAATCATTTTATTTGCCATACTACTTATGTATTGTGTACTTATATCAGCAAGTCAAAAGAAACAAACTTGCACCAACTTTGGGATTGTTCTTCGCCAAATAATGTTGGTAGGAATTCTGTTTCACATGATATAGAAATATAAATATATAACCAATAGTTTTCTGGGATGCTCAAAGAAAATTAGCATCTGCGTAAAAATAATAGTGGCACTAAAATCACCTTTCATTTAATCATAGAAATATCCATGACCTGTCGAACAGGGAGAAATATTCAGAAGACAGAAAATATGGCTTGAATGTCAGAAGTTTGACACGAATAAGAAGTAGGACATGACTGAGTGATCAAATCTTGCCACTTAAAATACATGACTATGGATGTCAGTCGCAGGACATGAAGGTGTAACATAACAACTCCTTATGTCAACAATAATAGACCTCCGTAGCCTCCACAATCTAGTTAAGTAATTCTCCAAAACCGAGGAAAATCACTGTTGCACAAAGAGTATATGCATGTTTGAACACCTACAACATATGAAGCAGAAACAAAGAACTTTGTTATTTTCTATGGAAATTAAAACTGATATATATTATTCGCATTTATAAACATTAACTTTCTTGTAAATTCAAAATATAGGGGTTTTATGATTATACATCTGATGGTAGTAGTTGGATCATTTACCCGAAAGTGCCTTGGAACATGATTGATGTAGCGCTTTCCATTTAACACTATCTAGTGGTACTAACATAAAGCATTGCCAAAGAAATGTTAGATTTCGGTGTTGAAAATATAAATATTTGGTTCACGTTATGTACTCCAAATACAGTCACAGTTTGTGCATAATCATAATGATCAAGAAATATCATAAAGGTCAAAGAGTACATGTTTCAAGCTAGGTAGCATGTACCTTGGGCTATTTGGTCGCAAGTAATAATGTGCTAACGGCAAGTCACAGCCTTTAGTAAATTAATACAATGTTTTGTGCTGCGAGATAACCACAATCTCCATGATTTTAAATTAAATTTGCACTTAGAATATGAACGATTAAAATAAATAACACATCTTAGTACATAATGTAAGATAGTACTATTTTGCAGGCATAATCTAACTCCAATACAATTTTTCAATATAGGATACGTTGGAGTAGAGGTTGATAATATCAAACCACACACTCCACCATCATCTACAGATTTACTGGGATGGCTGGACCCGTATTTGGAGACACCAAGAACTGATACTAATGCAGTGGTTTCATATAGACAACGAAGATAACTTTGTCCATGGTTCACTAAGGAATAAATCATCAGGAGAAATATCATGTATAGGTTATCTTGTGCTTGGTTAACTTCCTGTCCATATCCCGTGTTAAAAGATCAAAGGAGTAGAATTGTTGGATTAGATGAGGATAAATGAAGTTTTACAGCTCTGACAATATACAAACTATCAATAAGCACAAAGGGCAACAAATTATAAGCCCGGGTTTAAATTCTCAGAACTTGTTACATTTTCCAGGCTTACATATTTGTGAGGTAATATGTTTATTTATTTACTTCGGCGCTTACAGGATATTTTGTATTCAAATAGGTACAGTCCTATACATGTTTGGCCAGTCAAGATATTCGTGTGGACAATTACGTACAGACAAAGAATGATATAAGTATAAAAGAAATGTGATTGTTGTAGCTAAAGCACATCCATCTACCTAACTAAAATGATAAAATATGATATTTAAGAAGAAAATATTCACTAATAAGCCTATATTTCTTCAGATTAGGCTCTTGCACCACCACAGAACTTAAAGATAGAAAGCTTGCAGCACGTAAAAACTGCAAACAAAAGGAAGAAAATGTAAGTGAATTTATTTTAGATTATGTCAAGAGAAGGTTCCACCTTCCATATGCAACCTCCAACAACCTTGGTATCATACATGCATCTCCTCAGGAGAATGACACCTCAGCATGTATAACACTTCCTGTTTCTAAGCCAGCCAGTAGTAGTATATCTCTAGAAAACTGACCCATAACATATAATCTTTAGCTCTAATTATGGTATCATGAAGAAAACGAATTAATCAAGAAATATTGTATGACGTCAGTTTCTAGGCAGGCCCCAACCATTCCCTGATCAATAAGATCCTGTTAACACTAACTTTAAACCCAAACTGAGTATTATTGCAACCCGAATTCTTGCTACTCTCTCTTTGTTGTTAATTCCTTCCCCTGGATAGTCTTAATCTCACGTACAGTTCTGTATGCCATTGCAGTTTTCACATCGAACTGAAACACCAAAGAGATAGTTCGACAAACTTGTATGAGGCTGCTTCTTTCATCTTTAACATGCTTTACGGAATAGTTCTGTTATACAAAGCTGAGTAAGTTCAGTTTATTGTTTCCCTCCAGGAATTGCCAGTGCCATAAACATGGATTGTACTCCTATTTGTAGCTAATATATTCACTCTTTCCCACAAATAAAAAAGAGGTGCAGCAAATTGATGCTATGCTACTTCAAATGATGGAAGGCCTGTCAGGTCAGGTGCACATTTGAAGCTCCTACCAAGATGGGATGCTGGCACGTCCATCGTAGAAGCTCAAAATGATTACCGCTCACAGTGGCGAAAACAGGGTGTCGGCATGTCCACGCAAGAAGCTCAAGAAGGACGCCAATAATGAGAAATCGGCAAGCTACAGGTCCTGCTACCCTTATTAAGACCCCTGCGAGTAGAACTTGCAGAAAATTTCAAGTTAAAAACTCATATTAATTCATTCATCGGCACTTCATTAAAATTTTCCCTCTATTTAACCTGATTACTTGAAGAAACCACCAGGCTTAAAGACTACATAAATGTTAGTGTGTGGATTGTCTGATCACCAATCTACCTAAGCACATCAGAAATCTAACCATCCAGGATATGGACTCACTGATTCTACTCATCTTGTGATTCCTTCAGTTAACCATCAAGTACTATCCTAATGAAACATGTAAGATTAAGTATGAATATTAAAAAGGAGGTAAGATCAAGTTTGTCAGACTTGCCTTGGTGGCTTTTGGCTGGAGTTGAGCCATCCCCCTTACAGGTTAGGCCATGACAATGAGTCCAGAACTAAGTTCTGCCATTGGATCCATGTCTGCGTGTTAATTCTGCCATTGGATCCATGTCTACATCACTGCATGTTATCCGGCGGCCTGTAGGAATGAGCTGCACCATGAGAGGGACGTGGAGTGGGGTGGGGGTGCCAAAAATCATAGAAACATATGCGTAAGATCAGTGCTTCTTACCTGCAGGGCTAAGAGAAAATGTGGGATCTTCCAAGTATATTAGAGAAACATCACCGAGATGGAGTAGCCGCTGCATCAGACGTGTCACGGCGGCACATGAAGGAAAGGCAGTAAGAGGGTCTTAGAGAGGATCCATATGAATCCAGGAGCCATCATAGACCGTTGTCTCCTCTTGTCCAAATCACACAAATAAGCAATACCTGTACATGTAGTGCCATGGAAACAACTCAGTTTTATACGGTTTCATCCCAACAAATTGGGGCGGCTGGTCAAGTTGAAAGATCTGTAGAGGGCAGTCGATGGAGTATCGTACCTTGCGACGGGTGGATCATATGGAGAGCAAGCGATGTAGATTTCAAACTGGAAAGCGTCGTTGCTTGGTCCTGCTCTAGCCTGAGGGAAGAACGATGTTCTTCAATTGATCGGAGGTCCAGGACAGTAGAAGCCATGGAAGGAAACGGCACCCGCTAGGTTAGATCTAAACCTGCTAGGTCAAAGACATTCAAACTATGCGTGGGAGATGAGATAAAGATTGTTAAAGTTGGCTTGTGGGAAAGAGATGCGTACGTGAGAGATTGGGAAATTTTGGTCGCGAGAGATTGGGAAATTCTGGTCGTGAGTGAGATCTCCATGAGATTTTTTTTTCTTTTTTGAGAGATATACATGAGAGGTTGGATCTGAACATTAATAATTCGGTCCCACAGGCATAAAGGAGAGAGATATGGAGTTTTGGGTCGTGAGAGGGATATCCATGAGAATTTTTTCTTTTTTGAGAGAGGGGGTTTTGGGTCGTGAGAGAGATATCCATCAGTTTTTTTTGTTTTCCGAGAGATACATGCGAGATTGGATCTGAACCATCATAATTTGGTCCCACCAGATTAACGGCTCATAAAATATAATTAACGTAGGAATTTCTTGGGAGTCTGTAATTAGTATAGGTATAGATTGGGGCCGGATGGCTGGGCCTGGGTGGCAAGTTGAGCCATTAGACCCAATTGGCCAGGGGGGCTTCGCCTGTTTTGTTTCTTTTTGTTTTATTTTTTTTCTTTTATTTATTTCCTTTTCTGTTTTCATTTATTTTAGAGTAGTTAAGAACTTTGTACAAGTGTGGTTCCTTACCCATAAATACCTAGACATTTAGTGGCATGCTTCGAACATTTTAGTTTTAGGATTTGAAAAATTTGAAGTTTGACACAAACTCAATTTTGAATTCAAATCATTTTGAACTAACATGCGATTAGCAACAGTATCAGAGGTGACCTGGCATCATTAGCATAGGTTTATTGCAGCATAATTATCCGGGCGTTACAGCATCGTAAACGTAGCACCACAGAATACCAAGTGCGATGGCAATGCAACCACTAATGAAAAGGAGTATTGTAGGGTCCCTAGCCCCGACAGTTCATGGGTCGTGTGGGAAGGACCCCCCTATCGCTGTCACTCACCAGGCGACGGTTCAAAATGCCTTCGCAGAAAGGGGTTAAAAACCATTTGTATAGCACCGACGCGTACCAGTGTGTTTTGGTGAACATTGTTCAGAGACCCAGATGAGACCACAGACATGACGAGGAGTCTTGAAATGGCCGATAGGTAAAGATTGATATATTGGAACATAGTATCTGGACACCAGAAGGGTTTCGGAGTCTATCGGGTACATACCGGTGTATCGGAGGGGTTACCGGAACCCCCCGGGGAAAGATATGGGCCATATGGGCCATAGGAGAGCGGCTAACCAGCCCACAAGGGGTTCACATGCCCCCAGAAGGGAGGAGGCCGAATTGGACAAGGGGTGGGGGCGGCGCCCCCCTTTCCTTATCCTACTCCCTCTCCTTACCCCTTTCCCCCTCTTATATAATGGGGTGAATCCTACTAGGAGTCCAACTGGGACTCCTCCCACTTGGGG
>LT934122.1:34957544-34986785 GCA_900231445.1 Triticum turgidum subsp. durum
CCCCTCCATAGTTTACGCCTCCGGTTATATTCTCGCGGTGCATAGGTGAAGCCCTGCACGGATCACATCACCATCACCGTCACCACACCGTCATGCTGACAGAACTCATCTACTCCTTCGACCCTCTACTAGATCAAGAGCTCGAGGGGCATCATCGCGCTGAAAATGTGCAGAACTCGGAGGTGCCGTACATTCGGTACTCGATCGGTAAGAATGAGAAGACGTTCGGCTACATCAACCGCGTTGAACTAATGCTTCCGCTTTCGGTCTATGGGGGTACATGGACACACTCCCCACCTCTCATTGCTATGCATCTCCTAGATAGATCTTGCGTGAGCATAGGAACTTTTTTGAAATTGCTTGTTGTGTTTCCCAACAGATGTCTGATACGTCTCCTACGTATCTACTTTTACAAAAACCTTTGCCCTTGTTTTGGACTCTAATTTGAATGATTTGAATGGAACTAACCTGGACTGACGCTGTTTTCGGCAGAATTGCCATGGTGTTATTTTTGTGCAGAAATAAAAGTTCTCGGAATGACCCGAAACTTCACGGAGTCATCTTTTGGAATTAATAAAAAATACCGGCGAAAGAATCAATAGAAGGGGGCCCACACCCTGGCCACGAGGGTGGGGGCGCCCCACTAGGGTGTGCCCCCTGCCTCGTAGGCCCCTGGACCTCTACCGACCTGAACTCCAACTCCATATATTCATGTTCGGGGAGAAAAAAATCAGAGAGAGGGATTCATCTAGTTTTACGATACTGAGCTGCCGCCCAACCCTGTTCTTCCTCGGGAGGGCTGATCTAGAGTCCGTTCGGGGCTCCGGAGAGGGGAATCTGTCGCCATCTTCATCACCAACGATCCTCCATCACCAATTTCATGATGCTCACCGTCGTGCGTGAGTAACCCAATCGTAGGCTTGCTGGACGGTGATGGGTTTGATGAGATTTACCATGTATTAGTTTTGTTAGGGTTTGATCCCTAGTATCCATTATGTTCTAAGATCAATGTTGCTATGACTTTGCCATGCTTAATGCTTGTCACTAGGTCCCGAGTGCCATGATTTCAGATCAAAACCTATTATGTTTTCATTAATATATGTGAGTTCTTGATCTGATCTTGCAAGTTATAGTCACCTACTACTTGTTATGATCTGGCAAACCTCGAAGTGACAATAGTCGGTACACTTCGCGGTGATAACCGTAGTTTGAGGAGTTCATTTATTCATAGTGCTAATGCTTTGATCCGGTACTCAATTAAAAGGAGGCCTTAATATCCCTTAGTTTCCATTAGGACCCCGCTGCCACGGGAGGGTACGACAAAAGTTGCCATGCAAGTTCTTTTCCATAAGCACGTATGACTATATTTGGAATACATGCCTACATTACATTAATGAACTGGAGCTAGTTATGTGTCACCCTATGTTATAACGGTTGCATAATGAATAACATCCGACATAATTATGCATCATTAGTCCATTGCCTACAAGCTTTTCACATACTAATCTTTGTTGAGTTACTTCTCCATTGCCACTGTTACGATTGCTACAAAACTGCTACTGTTACTTCTGCCACTGTTACCGTTACTTCCATACTACTTTGCTACCAAATATTTTGCTGCAGATATTAAGTCTTTCAGGTGTGGTTGAATTGACAACTCAGCTGCTTATACCTAAGAATATTCTTTGGCTCCCCTTGTGTCGAATCAATAAATTTGGGTTGAATACTCTACCCTCGGAAACTGTTGCGATCCCTTATACTTGTGGGTTATCAATATCTTTTTAAGGCGTTGTTGTCGGGGAGCATAGCTCTATTCTTTGAGTCACTTGGGATTTATATCCGTTGATCACTATGCGGAATTTCAAAAGATCAAAGAACCAACATTTTTCCCTCAACTACGAGGGGAGGTAAGGAACTTTCATCTAGCTCTGTACTTGATTCACCATCTGTTTTAAGTAAACTTGCGACACATGCACCAGCTATTGATTCTGATATGTCATATGTTATTGATGATGCCACTTCTACTATGCATGATGCTTATGATGATATTAATTCTCTGCTTGATAATAATGTGCCACTAGGTGAATTTTCCTGATGAACAACTTGATAGGGTTGGAGAGAATGAAATTACTGAAACTGATGATATTAATGAAAGTGATGATGAAGATTCTCCTGCTAGATATGAATTGCATGTTGTACCTGAGGGTTATGTTATGGATGAAGAAACTGCTGGAGAGTTTCTTCCTTGCAATGATAGATATGATCTAAAAAAATTGTTAGATAAGCTAAAAAAAGTATTTGAATGCTAGAATTAAATATGACCCTATGTTTTCTACTTCGCCTATCTGTGTTACTGATAAGGATTATGAATTCACTGTCAATACTGAGTTAATTACTTCGGTTGAATCCGATTCTTTCTATGGCTATGAATCTGAAACTATTGTGGCACATCTTACTAAATTGAATGATATAGCCACCCTATTTACTAATGAGGAAAAAATTCACTATTACCATATTCTTAAATTGTCTCCTTTCTCATTAAAGGGTGATGCTAAGATATAGTTTAATTCTCTTGCTCCTGGTTGTGTGCATAGTCCCCAGGATATAGTTTGCTACTTCTCTACAAAATATTTTCTCGCTCATAAGAAACAAGCTACCTTGCGGGAAATATTTAATATTGTGCAAATTGAAGAAGAGAGTCTCCCACAAGCTTGGGGGGGGGGGCTTCTCCAATTACTTAAAGCTTTGCCTGATCATCCTCTCAAGAAAAATGAAATACTTGATATCTTTTATAATGGACTAACCAATGCTTCCAAAGACCACCTAGATAGTTGTGCTGGTTGTGTTTTCACGGAAGGAACTATTGAGCAAGCTGAATTGCTATTGAATAATATACTGACTCATGATAATGATTGTACACTTCCCTAACCAACTCCTTGATGGGGAACATGGTAATTTCAAAAAAATTCCTACGCACACGCAAGATCATGGTGATGAAAAGCAACAAGAGGGGGAGTGTATCTTCACACCCTTGAAGATCGCAAAGCGGAAGCATTTATCAACGCGGTAGATCTAGTTGTACACCTTCACGATCCGCCCGATCAAGTACCGAACGTACGACACCTCCGTGTTCAGCACACGTTCAGCTCGATGACGTCCTCGCCTTCTTGATCCAGCAAAATGGGCAAAGTAGTAGATGAGTTCCGGTAGCACGACGGCGTGGTGACGGTCTTGGTGAAGAACAATCTCCGTAGGGCTTCGCCTAAGCACTACAGAAACTATGACGGAGGATAAACTAGAAGGGATGGGGTTGCTGGCACACGGGCTTGGTGTTTCTTGATGTGTCTTTGGTGCTAGCCCTGCCCCTTTATTTATATGTTGAGCCTTGGGGTCGAAACTTGGAGTAAAAGCCTCCACAAATTCGGTTTCACCCGAACGGCAAGAGTCCTTCTCGGACTCTAGGGCCAGACGCCAGGGTTCCCGTCGTCTGGACCCAGACGCCAGGGACCCTAGCGTCTGGCCCCTGGACTCCGCAAAACTTCCTTTTGCGCTTTCCAAAAACCTCATGGGCTTTCCCCTTTGGCCCAAATAAAGTGTTCTCGTACCCAAACATTTCGGGAAACATCCGGATCCCCTTCCGGTGAATTCCGGAACCCTTCCGGAGATCAAACACTATTATCCCATATATCAAACTTTATCTCTGGACCATTCCGGAGTTCCTCGTCATGTCCGTGATCATATCCGGGACTCCGAACAACATTCAGTTACCAACATACATAACTCATATAGTACTATATCGTCAACGAACGTTAAGCGTGCGGACGCTACGAGTTCGAGAACTATGTAGACATGACCGAGACACCTCTCTGGTCAATAACCAATAGCGGAACCTGGATGCCCATATTGGCTCCTACATATTCTATGAAGATCTTTATCGGTCGAACCGCATAACAACAACCATTGTTCCCTTTGTCATCGGTATGTTACTTGCCCGAGATTCGATCTTCGGTATCTCAATCCTAGTTCAATCTCAGTACCAGCAAGTCTCTTTACTCGTTCCGTAATGTATCATCCCATAACTAACTCATTAGTCACATTTCTTGCAAGGCTTATAGTGATGTGCATTACGAGGGCCCAGAGATACCTCTCCGACACTTGGAGTGACAAATCCCAAACTCGATCTATGCCAACTCAACAAGTACCATCGGAGACACCTGTAGAGCACCTTTATAATCACCCAGTTACGTTGTGACATTTGGTAGCACACAAAGTGTTCCTCCGATATTCGGGAGTTGCATAATCACATATTCATAGGAACATGTATAAGTCATGAAGAAAGCAATAGCAACAAACTAAACAATCAAGTGCTAAGCTAACAGAATGGGTCAAGTCAATCACATCATTCTCCTAATGATTTGATCCCGTTGATCAAATGACAGCTCATGTCTATGGTTAGGCAACCTAACCATCTTTGATTAACGAGCTAGTGATGTAGAGGCATACTAGTGACACTATGTTTGTCTATGTATTCACACATGTATTATGTTTCCGGTTAATACAATTCTAGCATGAATAATAAACAGTTATCATGATATGAGGAAATAAATAATAACTTTATTATTGCCTCTAGGGCATATTTCCTTTAGTCTCCCACTTGCACTAGAGTCAATAATCTAGATTACAAAGTAATAATTCTAACACCCATGGAGTCTTGGCGCTGATCATGTTTTGCTCGTGGAAGAGGCTTAGTCAATGGGTCTGCAACATTCAGATATGTATGTATCTTGAAAATCTCTATGTCTCCCACCTAGACTTGATCCCGGAGGGAATTGAAGCGTCTTTTGATGTGCTTGGTTCTCTTATGAAATCTGGATTCTTTGCCAAGGCAATTGCACCAGTATTGTCACAAAAGATTTTCATTCGACCCTATGCACTAGGTGTGACACCTAGAACGGATATGAACTCCTTCATCCAGACTTCTTCATTTTCTACTTCCGAAGCAGCTATGTACTTCCCTTCACACGTAGATCCCGCCACGACACTTTGTTTAGAACTGCACCAACTGACAGCTCCAGCGTTCCATATAAACACGTATCCGATTTGCGATTTAGAATCTCCAGATTAGTGTCAAAGCTTGCATCGACGTAACCATTCATGACTAGATCTTTGTCACCTCCATAAATGAGAAACATATCCTTAGTCCTTTTCTGGTATTTCAGGATGTTCTTGACCGCTATCCAGTGATCCACTCCTGGATTACTTTGGTACCTCCCTGCTAAACTAATAGCAAGGCACACATCAGGTCTGGTACACAGCATTGCATACATGATAGAGCCTATGGCCGAAGCATAGGGAACATCTCTCATTTTCTCTCTATCTTCTGCAGTGGTCGGGCATTGAGTCTTACTCAACTTCACACCTTGTAATACAGGCAAGAATCCTTTCTTTGCTTGATCCATTTTAAACTTCTTCAAAATTTTATCAAGGTATGTACTATCTCTATAGATCTTGATGCCCAATATATAAGCAGCTTCACCGAGGTCTTTCATTGAAAAACTCTTATTCAAGTATCCTTTTATGCTATCCAGAAATTCTATATCATTTCCAATCAACAATATGTCATCCACATATAATATTAGATATGCTACAGAGCTCCCACTCACTTTATTGTAAATACAGGCTTCTCCAAAAGTCTGTATAAAACCATATGCTTTGATCACACTATCAAAATGTTTATTCCAAATCTGAGATGCTTGCACCAGTCCATAGATGGATCGCTGGAGGTTGCACACTTTGTTAGCATCCTTTGGATCAATAAAAGCTTCAGGTTGCATCATATACAACTCTTCTTCCAGAAATCCATTCAGGAATGCAGTCTTTACATCCATTTGCCAAATTTCATAATCATAAAATGCGGCAATTTCTAACATGATTCAGATGGACTTAAGCATCGCTACGGGTGAGAAAGTCTCATTGTAGTCAACTCCTTGAACTTGTCGAAAACCTTTCGCAACAAGTCGAGCTTTGTAGACAGTAATATTATCGTCAGCGTCAGTCTTCTTCTTGAAGATCCATTTGTTCTCGATGGCTTGTCGATCATCAGGCAAGTCAACCAAAGTCCATACTTTGTTCTCATACATGGATCCTATCTCAGATTTCATGGCTTCAAGCCATTCTGCGGAATCTGGGCTCATCATCGCTTCATCATAGTTCGTAGATTCGTCATGGTCAAGTAAAATGACCTCCAGAATAGGATTACCATACCACTCGGCTGCGGATCTTCTTTGGTTGACCTATGAAGTTTGGTAGTAACTTGATCTGAAGTTTCATGATCATCATCATTGGCTTCCTCACTAATTGGTGTAGGAGTCACATGAATAGATTTCTGTGATGAACTACTTTCCAATAAGGGAGCAGGTACAGTTACCTCATCAAGTTCTACTTTCCTCCCACTCACTTCTTTCGAGAGAAACTCCTTCTCTAGAAAGGATCCATTCTTAGCAACAAATGTCTTGCCTTCGGATCTGTGATAGAACGTGTACCCAACAGTTTCCTTTGGGTATCCTATGAAGACACATTTCTCCGATTTAGGTTTGAGCTTATCAGGTTGAAGTTGTATCACATAAGCATCGCAGCCCCAAACTTAAAAAATGACAACTTTGGTTTCTTACCAAACCATAGTTCATAAGGTGTCGTCTCAACGGATTTTGATGGTGACCTATTTAACGTGAATGCAGTCGTCTCTAAAGCAAAACCCCAAAATGATAGAGGTAAATCAGTAAGAGACATCATAGATCGTACCATATCTAGTAAAGTACGATTACGATGTTCGGACACACCATTACGCTGTGATGTTCTAGGTGGCGTGAGTTGCGAAACTATTCTGCATTGTTTCAAATGTAGACCAAACTCGTAACTCAAATATTCTCCTCCACGATCAGATCGTAGAAACTTTATTTTCTTGTTACGATGAATTTCCACTTCACTCTGAAATTCTTTGAACTTTTTGAATGTTTCATACTTATGTTTCATTAAGTAGATATACCAATATCTGCTCAAATCATCGGTGAAGGTGAGAAAACAACGATACCCGCCGCAAGCCTCAATATTCATGGGACCACATACATCAGTATGTATGATTTCCAATAAATCTGTCGCTCGCTCCATAGATCCGGAGAATGGCGTTTTAGTCATCTTGCCCATGAGGCATGGTTCGCAAGTACCAAATGATTCATAATCAAGTGATTCCAAAAGTCCATCAGTATGGAGTTTCTTCATGCGCTTTCCACCAATATGACCTAAACAGCAGTGCCACAAATAAGTTGCACTATCATTATTAACTCTGCATCTTTTGGCTTCAATATCATGAATATTTGTATTACTACGGTCAAGATTCAATAAACCATCAACATTGGGTGTATGACAATAGAAGGTTTTATTCATGTAAAAATAATAATAATTTATTCTCCGTCTTAGATGAATAATAGTATCGCAATAAACATGATCTAATCATATTTATGCTCAACGCAAACACCAAATAACATTTATTTAGATTCTACACTAATCTCGAAAGTATACGGAGTGTACGATGATGATCATATCAATCTTGGAACCACTTCCAACACACATCATCACTTCATCCTCAACTAGTCTATGTTTATTCTGTAACTCTTGTTTCAAGTTACTAATCTTAGCAACCGAACAAGTATCAAATACTCAGGGACTACTATAAACACTAGTAAGGTACACATCAATAACCTGTATATCGAATATACCCGTGTTCACTTTGCCATCCTTCTTATCCACCAAATATTCACGGCATTTCCGCTTCCAGTGACCATTTCCTTTGAACTAGAAGCACTCAGTTTCAGGCTTTGGTCCAGCTTTGGGCTTCTTCACGGGAGTGACAACTTGCTTGCCATTCTACTTGAAGTTCCCTTTCTTTCCCTTTGCCCTTTTCTTGAAACTAGTGGTCTTATCAATCATCCACACTTGATGCTCTTTTCTTGATTTCTACCTTCGTCGATTTCAGCATCACGAAGAGCTCAGGAATCGTTTTCGTCATCCCTTGCATACTATAGTTCATCACGAATTTCTAGTAACTTGGTGATGGTGACTAGAGAACTCTGTCAATCACTATCTTATCTGGAAGATTAACTCCCACTTGATTCAAGTGATTGTAGTACCCAGACATTCTGAGCACATGCTCACTAGATGAGAAATTCTCTCAAGTCGGGAATTTTCTTGAAATATTAACTTCAACTCCTGGAACATCTCATATGGTCCATGACTTACAAAATTTCTTTGAAGTCTCGATTCTAAGTCGTAAAGCAAGGTGCACAAAACTATAAAATAGTCATCATATTGAGCTAGCCAAAAGTTCATAATGTTTGCACCTGCTCCTGCAATAGGTCTGTAACCTAGTGGTGCATCAAGGACATAATTCTTCTGTGCAGCAATGAGGATACACCTCAGATCACGGACCTAGTCCGCATCTTTGCTACTAACATCTTTCAACTTAGTTTTCTCTAGGAACATATATAAAACATAGGGAAGCTATAACGCGAGCTATTGATCTACAACATAATTTGCAAAATACTATCAGGACTAAGTTCATGATAAATTAAAGTTAAATTAATCATATTACTTAAGAACTCCCACTTAGATAGACATCCCTCTAATCATCTAAGTGATCACGTGATCCAAATCAACTAAACCATGTCCAATCATCACGTGAGATGGAGTATTTTTCAATGGTGAACATCATTATGTTGATCATATCTACTATATCATTCATGCTCGACCTTTCGGTCTCAGTGTTCCGAGGCCATATCTGCATATGCTAGGCTCGTCAAGTTTAACTTGAGTATTCTGCGTGTGCAAAAACTGGCTTGCACCCGTTGTAGATCAACGTTGAGCTTATCACACCCGATCATCACGTGGTGTCTCGGCACGATGAACAATGGCAACGGTGCATACTCAGGGAGAACACTTTTACCTTGAAATTTAGTGAGAGATCATCTTATAATGCTACCGTCAATCAAAGCAAAATAAGATGCATAAAGGATAAACATCACATGCAATCAATATAAGTGATATGATATGGCCATCCTCATCTTGTGCTTGTGATCTCCATCTCCGAAGCACCGTCATGTTGACCATCGTCACCGGCGCGACACCTTGATCTCCATTGTAGCATCGTTGTCGTCTTGCCAACTACTGTTTACGACTATCGCTACCGCTTAGTGATAAAGGAAAGCAATTACATGGTGATTGCATTGGATACAATAAAGCGACAACCATATGGCTCCTCCCAGTTGTCGATTACTCGGTTACAAAACATGATCATCTCATACAATAAAATATAGCATCACATCTTGACCATATCACATCACAGCATGCCCTGCAAACAAGTTAGACGTCCTCTACTTTGTTGTTGCAAGTTTTACATGGCTGCTACGGCCTGAGCAAGAACCGTTCTTACCTACGCATCAAAACCACAATGATATTTCGTCAAGTTAGTGTTGTTTTAACCTTCAACAAGGACCGAGCGTAGCCACACTCAGTTCAGCTAAAGTTGGAGAAACTGACACCCGCCAGCCACCTATGTGCAAAGCACGTCAGTAGAACCAGTCTCGCGTAAGCGTACGCGTAATGTCGGTTCGGGCTGCTTGATCCAACAATACCGTCGAACCAAAGTATGTCATGCTGGTAAGTAGTATGACTTGTATCGCCCACAACTCACTTGTGTTCTACTCATGCATATAACATCTACGCATAAACCTGGCTCTGATACCACTGTTCGGGAACATGGTAATTTCAAAAAAATTCCTATGCACACGCAAGATCATGGTGATGCAAAGCAACGAGAGGAGGAGTGTATCTTCATACCCTCTAAGATCGCTAAGCGGAAGCGTTTATCAACGCGGTTGATGTATGTGACGCCCCTGATTCAATCATACACTAATCATGCACGCAAACGTGTACGATCAAGATCAGGGACTCACGGGAAGATATCACAACACAACTCTAAAAATAAAATAAGTCATAAAAGCATCATAATACAAGCCAGGGGCCTTGAGGGCTCGAATACAAGTGCTCGATCATAGACGAGTCAGCGGAAGCAACAATATCTGAGTATAGACATAAGTTAAACAAGTTTGCCTTAAGAAGGCTAGCACAAACTGGAATACAGATCGAAAGAGGCGCATGCCTCCTACCTGGGATCCTCCTAAACTACTCCTGGTCATCGTCAGCGGCCTGCACGTAGTAGTAGGCACCTCCGGTGTAGTAGGAGTCGTCGTTGACGGTGGCGTCTGGCTTCTGGACTCCAACATCTGGTTGCGACAACCAGAAAGAAAGGATAGGGGAAAAAGGGGGAGAAAGCAACCGTGAGTACTCATCCAAAGTACTCACAAGCAAGGAACTACACTACATATGCATGGGTATATGTGTAAGGAGGCCATATTAGTGGACTGAACTGCAGAATGCCAGAATAAGAGGGGGATAGCTAGTCCTATCGAAGACTACGCTTCTGGCAGCCTCCGTCTTGCAGCATGTAGAAGAGAGTAGATTGAAGTCCTCCAAGTAGCATCGCATAGCATAATCCTACCCGGCGATCCTCCCCTCATCGCCCTGTGGAAAAGCGATCACCGGGTTGTCTGTGGAACTTGTCTAGGTGTGTTTTATTAAGTATCCGGTTCTAGTTGTCATAAGGTCAAGGTACAACTTCAAGTCGTCCTGTTACCGAAGATCACGGCTATTCGAATAGATTAACTTCCCTGCAGGGGTGCACCACATAACCCAACACGCTCGATCCCATTTGGCCGGACACACTTTCCTGGGTCATGCCCGGCCTCGGAAGATCAACGCGTCGCAGCCCCACCTAGGCCTAACAGAGAGGTCAGCACGCCGGTCTAACTCCTATGGCGCAGGGGTCTGGGCCCATCGCCCATTGCACACCTGCATGTTGCGTGGGCGGCCGAAAGCAGAACTAGCCCCCTTAATAAAGAGCAGGCTTACGTTCCAATCCGGCGCGCGCCGCTCAGTCGCTGACGTCTAGAAGGCTTCGACTGATACCACGACGTCGAGTGCCCATATCTTTCCCGCGTAGTTCGTTAGTGCGTATAGGCCAGTAGCCAGACTCAGATCAAATACCAAGATCTCGTTAAGCGTGTTAAGTATCCGCGAACGCTGAACTGTGCCAGGCCCACCTGTCTCCTAGGTGGTCTCAACCTGCCCTGTCGCTCCGCCACAAAGTAACAGTCGGGGGCCGTCGGGAACCCAGGCCCACCTCTATCGGGATGGAGCCACCTGTCCTTTCAGCCCCCTCATCAGAATCACTTGCGGGTACTCATCGAGGTGACCCGACTTTAGTCACAATATGCACAGTATGTATGTATGTATAGTATATACCCGTGATCACCTCCCGAGTGATCACGGCCCAATAGTATAGCAAGTCAGACTGACAAGAATGTAGGGCCAATGATGATAAACTAGCATCCTAAACTAAGTATTTAGGATTGCAGGTAAGGTATCAAAAGATGTAGCAACAATGTCAGGCTATGCATCAGAATAGGATTAACGGAAAGCAGTAACATGCTACACTACTCTAATGCAAGCAGTATAGAGGAGAATAGGCGATATCTTGTGATCAAGGGGGGGGGCTTGCCTGGTTGCTCAGACAAGGAGGGGTCGTCGGTGACGTAGTCGACCACAGGGGCATCAGCATCGTCACAGGGTCTACCGGAGAGAAGAGGGGGAAGAAACAGTAAATACATAGCAAGCAAGTGCATAACAGGACAACAAGCAAAGCTAGACGTGTTCTAACGCGGTATGAGGTGATACCGGTGAGGGGGGGGGGACATCCGGGAAAGTATCCCCGGTGTTCCATGTTTTCGGACAGATGAACCCGAGGGGGAAAGTTGCGTGTTCGATATGCTAGGGGTGTGTGGCGGACGAACGGGCTGCGTATCCGGATTCGTCTCGTCGTTCTGAGCAACTTTCATGTAGAAAGTATTTTCATCCGAGCTACGGTTTATTTTCTGTGATTATTCAAAGATTAAACCATTTTCTGGAATTATTTAAATTAACAAAAAATGAATTATGACGTCAGCAGGGTGTCAGCATGACATCAGCAGCTCAACAGACCCGCTGACTGGTCAAACTGGCCAGTGGGTCCCACCTGGCAGAGACAAAGGCCTTAACAGAGTTTATTTTAATTAAACAAGGTTAAATAAATGCATGGGCCCCGGGTGTCAGCGACTGCTTAGGTTAATTAAACATTTTAAATTACACTGAAGTTAATTAGTGAGTGGGGCCCGCCTGTCATTGACAAGGGATGCCCAGTCAGCAAAGTTGACTGAGTCAACTTAGTCAATAGGGGCCCGCGGGGCCCGCTGGCAGTGACCCAGGGGGTGGCCCCAGGTGTGCGAGCTCAGCGGTGGTGCCGGAGCTAGCTCCGGTGACCAAATCCGCGGCGGAGGGCGCGGCCGTGCGTCGGGATTCGCCGTCCGGCGGCCAAAATGGCCGCGGGCGGGCGCGTTCGACCGGGGAGAAGATGCTGCATTCAACCGGAGTGGTTACGAGGCCGGAGCTGGATGGAGGTGATGGCGGCGAGCACCGCAGCGGACGCCGGACTTCGGGCGTCGTCGGATACGGCGCTGCACGGTACAGGAAGGCACGCTAGGGGTATCGTTGGACTTGTATGAGCTCTAGGAGCTCGTCTACGAGGTCGGACGCAAGCTCGGGCTACGGTGGTCACGGCGGCGAGCTCGTCTACGGCGACGAGTACAGCCATGACATGGTCGGCATCTACGAGCGCGGGGATGAGCACAGAGTGAGGGGAGAAGGAGAGGAGCTCACAGCGCTCCTGCAGATGTGCAAAGCGGGCTCGGGGGAGAGCTCGACAGCGCCAGAATCGAAGACGAACGCCGGCGATGGTCCGAAGTAGACGGAGCTCAATCCCGCTGATGTAGGGTGTCCCGGCTTGAGCTCACGGTCGAGGAGGATGTAGCAGTTGTCGGTGGAGCTTCTGGACACCGCGGCGGGGCGCGGGGACGACGACTGCCGCGGGATCGATGGTGGCGAGCACGGGCGGTCTCAAGTGGTGACGGGCAGAGGAAAAAAATGTGCGGGGGAGAGGGAAGAGCAGCTAGGGTTTGGGGGACGGCATCGGGGTGGCCTTATCCTCGCCGGGGGGCCGTTGGGTGGCCGACGCGTGGCCAGGCGCGGCCATGGCCACGGGATGCTTGCCACGATTCCCCCCTGCCTCCCTATAGCAGGAAGGAGATGAGTGGAGAGGTGGGCTGGGCTTCTGGCTGACCGCGGTGGACTGGGCCTTAGACACCCACCAGAATCTTAGGCCCCTTTTCTTCTATTTTTATTTTTCTATTTTATGTTTCTTTTATTATTTCTTTTCTACTCTCACTTATCTCTTAAGCTTATTTAGTTTTAATAATTAATGCAATAGATCCTAAATTGGTAGTTCTAATTATACCACAACCACATTAAATTGGGATCTTTAAATAAAAATAGTTTTCATTTGTTTCAATATTTTCAAAGCATTTAAATAATTGTTTTTGCTACTGTTTAAATCATTTTAGAGTATTCTAAAATTTTATAAAAGTGTGATTTCTCCACCATAAATACCTATGCATTATTTGGCACAACCCAAACATTTTAGTTTTAATGTTTGAAAACTTTTTATTATTTGTTTGATTTTGAATTTGGGTTTGAATCAGTTTCGAACTAACGCGGGATTAGTAACCGTAATGGAGGTGACGTGGCATCGTTAGTAGAGGGTTACTGTAGCTTGATTATCCGGGCGTCACAATGTAGTTGTACACCTTCACGATTCGCTCAATCAAGTATCGAACATACGGCACCTCCGTGTTCAGCACACGTTCAGCTCGATGACGTCCTCGCCTTCTCGATCCAGCAAGATGCACTACAAAAAAAATACACTTCCGTGATGATACGTGTTTGTCACAGTAGGTCGCATTTTCTGTCATGCATGTACATCCATGACGATTTTATTACAGAATCAAGATAGTCATACATGTGCTGTCGTAGAAGTGTTCCATGAAATTACCAAAATTATCATCATGGAAGTGTCCACTTCCATGACGATAAATCTCGCATCACAGAAGTGCTTCCGTCAAGGGTGACCGACACATGGCATCCACCGTAACGGAGCGCCGTTAAGCTATCGGGTCCCGTTTTGGATCCGATAACGCGTTAACAGCCCGGACCAATGGGGATTTTCCACGTGTAAAATCATCATTGGCTGGAGGAAACACGTGTCAGCTCCCCGTTGGCACAGGTGTCACTTATCCAATGGCCGAGATGCACTTATGAAATGTTGACACATGGACCGGCCCAAAAGTGGCCCATAAAGTTTAAATGGGCCGGCCCAACTAAAGGGCCACAAGATTTTGCGGTCCATAATGGGCCGGCCAAGCAAAAGGCCCATGAGATTTTGCGCGCCATAATGGGGCGGCCCAGCTAAAGGCCCACAAGTTTTTGCGGGCCATAATGGGCCGGCCCAGCTAAAGGCCCACGAGATTTTGCGGCCATAACGGGCCAGCACAGCTAAAGGCCCCCAAGACATTGCAGACCATAATGGGCCGGCCCAGCTAAAGGCCCACGAGATTCCGCCACCCTTAATGGGCCGGCCCAGCTGAAGGCCCAAAAGATTTTGATGACACTAGTAGGCCGGCCCATTAACAGGCTACCATGTTTTGGGCCAAATGCCGGTCCATATTTGATCCAGTCCATTAACAGCCTACCACGTTCCGGGCCTAATAGAGGCCCATATGAGATCTGGCCCGTTAAAAGCCTCCCATGTTCTGGGCCAAATTAATGCCCAGATCAGGTCCATCCCTTTGAGAGGCTTTGGGCTAAATTATGGCCCATATCAGATTCGGCCCGTCAACTAGACGCTATGCCTTTGGGCCCACTTGATAAAGGGCCATTTAGTAATTCGGCCTGATATTAGTTTCGGCCTATTAAAGGCCCGTTTAACATTTCGGCCCTATATATATTTCGGGCTATTAAAAACATGTCATATATTTGGGCCTAACTACGGCCCCGTTTGCATTCGGCCTACTCAGAGCCGAAAATCAGATTGGGCCAAACAAGGACTGAGACAATTTTGGCCTGTTATAAGCCCATGATTTGATTGGCACAGTGATGGGCCGAGGTCTATTTCGGCCTGCTGTCGGCCCGTGAGCTGTTCGGCACGTTTCAGGCCCAATCTACTTTTCGGCCTCCTAAAATCCCATTGAGTTTTCCTAGGAAAATAGGGCTGGCGGTTTACTCGGCCTATTGAAGGGGCCCGAATATACTAGTGAGCCAATTTACATTTAGGCCTGTTAACGGACCAAGATGACGGGGCCCATGATATGGATCTTACATAGTCATTTGCATGACGACCCAATCATGTACTGTAATTTTACGGTTTGGCCGGTTTACTGCGAAGACAGGATATATACATTAAAATAACTGCAGCATCGTGAATAAGAAAAAAAACCTAGACTATACAATAAAGAAACGGAAATGTTAACGCCCACACGTGTGGGCGTTTGCACATCGCCCACACGCCTCCATCACCACTCATTTTGCAACGTATGAATAGATGACATCAGCAGAATTTTTTTTGGTTTTCGGCTTAAAAATGTTGTATCTCCTAAATAAAAAAGCGAACTAAAAATCCATTTTCACCATTAAATCCGTCTCGACGAGATCTTCAAAACTAGACCCTATGTTGATATGTTTCGACGATTTTTTTGCCAGAAGTTGCCACGATCTTTACATTGCAGCTGCCATAGGGCATAAACTAAAGTTGCCATGTGGGAATTTTAGTTTGTAGATCATGGCAATTTTAGTATTTTGATGACGGCAACTCCAGTACTTTGACCATGAAAATTATTTTTTGTATGAACATGCCAATTTTATGTGCATGTATCATGGCAATATTAGTTTATGGTTCATGGCAAGTCTAGTTTCTTAATTCCTCGTTTTATAAATGTCAAATTTTACTTTTAAATGTAGAAGAAAATAGCTGAAACATATCATGGCAACTTCAGTGTAAACATCATGGCAATTCATATGCAATAGACATGGCAACTTTTAATCCAAAAAAAATTCATCAAAACATACCAACATGGGATCTAGTTTCGAAGATCTCATCGCGAGGGATTTAATGGTGAAAACGGATTTTCAAAGATAAAACATTTTAAAAACTGAAAATCCAAAAAGATTCCTGCATGCATTCATGCGATGACGTGGTAATCTGTTTACATTAGAGACGTGTGGTGCGTCTCCCTTCCTGCCACACGTGTGGCAGTTAGCGCGACCATAAAGAAATTATGGCATATTACATCCACTGGGCATCAAAGTTCGCCACTATGATAATAAAGCACAAGCAGACAGCAGATTACATAGACTGGGCATCAAATATTGCCACTAGTGCAATTAAATACACCGACAAAATAATATACAAAACCGACAACACTTCAATAGAGTTCAAGAAAGGTTAGCCCTGCTCGGAAGATGCAATGCAAGCAGCTGATCAAGCTGATGAGACTGCACTTGTTTGACACTTATATCCTCCTCACTGTGAAATATAAACAAGCAGAGAGATGACAGGTTTTGCACATATAAGTATCAGTGCTGACAATTCATCACATTTCTTACTGACGAATAAAGTGACATAGTTTAAAATAGAATTAACACAATATGTTATTGTGCAGGTCAAGACATGGCAGGAAATGACATTGTGAAGGTGTTGGCAGCTTCACGACACCACTTGATTACAGATCAAGAACTCATAAGTATCAACGGTAAGTGTGATGTCAATTTACCCATTTCAGATTGGCAAAATAAGATCACTTGCTCTGTATAGTTTAATTTACATGGCATGAAGAAGGAACTTGGTTGTACAACTGAAAATTTAAATTGAGAAGAACAAACTTTTGTTTATGAACTACATAATAAACTTTAAACATGCAATTTGATGCAAACACCAAAAATAAAAAGTTGTTGCAGTCATGCCTAACTAAATATACACAACAAAGTTTGAAGGCTTGAGAAGGACAAACTTACATTATTGGTGAAGGCGGGCTCTATAAAGCCCTTGTCCATTCTGATGGGGGGGGGGCAATTCAAGAAGTTTACCAGAATCTTCTTCATAAGCATTGCCTTTATTCTACATTTTGTTAAGAGTAAATATAGGTGTGACAATATAAGAAAAAATGGAGAATATTTAAGATAAGATGAAGAGTGATGCTACATAACCAAATAGCTATAAATGTAAGTACAACGATACGGGCAAAAGGTACAGCCAAGAGCAATGCAGAGCTAAACTTCTTCAGTACCATCGGTGTTATCCAACTTTACGGTAAGAGTAAATATAGATCTGATGTGTAGAAAATGGAGGGCAAAGGAAAATAAGCTGCAGAGTGATGGTACATGAACAACTACATGTCAATATAAGTACACTGATAAAGGATAGCAGATACTTACAAGAACAATGCAGAGCTAAAAAATTTCACTAGCATTGGATATATTCTACACTAATGTAACCATTCATACAAATCAGATAATTTGGAGCAAACAATTGATAAGCAAGCTATCATGCATACTGTTGTCACATAATGAACCATGTATGTATGCAAGTACAATGATATAGGACAACGGGTACTAACAAGAGCGAAGCAGCGGGCAGCATATCTGCGATATCCTGTTGTTCTTTTCAAACCGGAATTCTTTTTCGAGCAGATTTCCTGCAAAAAAGATCTGTAAGGCACATGCGGAAAAGTAGAAGTTCAAATTGTCATGCGATATCATAGACAGTACCTCATCCTCGGAAGGAGACCAGTGCATAACAAGGTTTTTCCATTCAATGTCTTCTAAATTTAGCATAGGAGAGTTCACTCGAAATTCGTTTATAGACTTGTCATCAAAGTTGATTTCCTCAGATAACACCGATACTGTTGCAATGCTTCCTTGAAAAGTGCAAGCAAGCTTTGCTCGTCATGACCATCCAGATTGACCCTCGCCTACTTACAACAATGCAATGTAAAGCATTGATGTGTTCAATCAGCAGAAAACGGGAAAATAATCACCATGAATAATAGCACTTACACGAAAGTGGGACAGGAAGATGTGAAAATGGTGTTTGTCTTCACTATAATCTTCCCATGATGGTAATATATGCACGTAGTCCCTAACAAAATTGAAAGCATTGTCTTTTAAACTGGGAATAACTGGAATGGGGTTCCAATCTGCAGGAATTGGCCGTCTCTGCAGTTGGGATAGGTGTTCAGTCGGTGGACTTGCTGTACTTTTTGCTGGAGTGGGATATTTCTGTGGTAGGACTGGTGCTATGGCAACTGAAATCGGCATACCTTTTGCTAGAGTGCAGGTCCTGTGTGGTGGGGCTAGTGGTGTGGCCAGTGAAGTATGGGTATAGTCTGCTGGAGTCGGTCCGACATTTTGTGTCACTGGTTGTACAGCCAATATAAGTGGGGTGTTGTCTGATTTCTCCGGCACAACCACGTTTTTCAAGAACTTTGCTGGTGCTCCTTCAGGTTCGTCAATCACCCTCTTCCTTTTTGATGTCTGATGCACAAGAACAGTATTTGAGTGAAAAAACATGGTATGGTGTTAGATGGAATATGTATTGATAATGGATGGGCATGGCATCTCGACATATATGATGAGTAAACTAAGCAGATGGCGGTGCAATAAAGTAGAAGAAATGCAAGACAACATATGCAAGATACGCGCAATCAATAAAACCTTGCCAAATTATAACAGGCACCTTGATGGGTGAACATGACAGGCCATCTGCCTTTGACTCCTCGAGGTTAGAATAGTCATTAGGATCATATTCTGAACAAGAATCTACAGGTGGGGAGCGTATGATTTTCATTGCATCTAGAATGGCACCCAATGCCTTGGTGCCAATTTTGTAAGTCATTAGAGTGTTCTACAATTTTCTTCTGATGCGCGGATTCTGATATTCACTGTAATTACGTATAATCTCGGAGAACCAAGAAAACATAAATAGTTGTGAGATTATCTTTGTAATGTAGATGATATTCTAATATAGGGGCGCCCCTGTAAACACTTGTGTGCTATCACTGGATTCTGATGAGAGAGCTCATGTGTGCTGTAATATGGTGTGTGCATTTATATAATCTGGCACAAGTACACAAAAAAATAAGCTCCAGAACTAAGGATAGTTGGCAGATAATAGGTTCATAATATACTGTATAGAGAGTTTATTGCCAAAGCATGATAACAAGAGCACACAGCAACTAGGCAGATCATAGTGGACATAACAGGGGTACACCATAACCACGATATATAAATCAGGAAAGTGGAACTGGCTTGAAAATACAGTGTTGTATTGCCGCTAGTAATTGAAAGCCTATCGATCACCTACAGGCCAGCTCTATTAGCTATTGACTGCAGATGTCCATGCGCCCCTTCCTGACAAGGAACATACTATACATACTAAATACTGAATAAACAAAGAGGAACATGTTAAAGCACAGAAGACGAAGCATATTCTTGAGGTTCCGCTTCATTGCAGACAATGTTGGTTGCCCACTCATGATGAATCACATCGCCAAAAGAAATGCAATTCCATGATGTCTCCTTATATGTGGCAATTTTGAACAAGACTCATTAGGATCATATTCTGAACAAGAGTCAACAGGTGGGGAGCGTATGAGTTTCATTGCATCCAGAATGGCACTCAATGCCTTGGTGTCAATTTTGTAAGTCATTGCAGTGTTTAGCTTCAAGAGTGGACTGCTGCTAGTGCGACACAAAGCAGCTACACAGATCATAGTGTAGATATAACGGGAAAACCTTAAGCATCAGAGTAAAATCAGCAAAGTGGAACTTGCTGGAATATATGTGCTAGTATTGCCGGTACGTCTAGAAAGGCTTCGGATACCAGCTCTCTTCAAGTGAAGGTGCGGTAGTATTAATATCAGTGTAACTCTCAAAGGCGACACAACTCCCCGCATTTCCTTGCTATTCTTATAGGATTCAAGTGGTCAGGCCACTACAAATCCTATTCCTATGTTTATAGAATCCTATGAATCAAAGAGGCTCAAAGTGTCCATCACAACCAACTGTATAGACCTCTACACTGCAAATGTCCCCGCTCATCTTCAGTACAAGGAACATACTGTACTACTATCATACTCCCTCCGTTCCAAAATATAAGTCTTGGTAGAGATTTCCACTATGGATCACATACAGATGTATCCAGATACATTTTAGAGTGTATATTCACTCATTTTGCTCCATATATAGTCCATGGTGGAGTTTATACAAAGACTTGTATTTAGGAACGAAGAGAGTACATATTAAAGAAGAACAAAAGAGGAACATGGTAAAGAAGAGTAAGCAGATTTTGGATAACAAAATGTTGGTTGCGCAGTGCCCACACATGATGAACCGGAGCGCATTAAGAATGCAACTCCCAGTTGTCTCTCGGCCATTTCAGGCGGTTGGATGAAGATCCTATGTCTCTTAACCCTTCTTCTTCCTCGTCTCTGATTTTTCCCATACAGAACACCGCACGGGCCGCCGGCCGGACCATCGGCCCCCACCGCCTGTATTCCTACGCCACCCCACCCCCACCCCCGCCCCCGCCCCCACCTGCATCGAGTTTTCCTTGTTCGGCGAGGCCACACAACCACCCGAGCCCCTTCGTTCGCACCGGCGAACTCCGGTGAGCTCTGAAAAATCGACTGACCCAATTTTGAATTTTAGTCTACTGTGATTTAACTAGTGTGGAGTATAAAAGGGGAAATCATAAGCATTGGGAGTATAGTGTTGAGCGTGCCATGGCGGATCTGAAGGTGCAAACGGGACAAAGGCAACTTCCTAACCAAGATAAGAAATCAGAGTAAAGCAGTGGGGATCTATTTTCTTGCTGCGATAAATAAGTTGAGCAAATACAAAAGAGTACCGCCTCTGGTGTGGCACCATGTATGCATCTGCTGAGAATTTGACGGTGTTCCAGTAGCGATGGCTGTCAGCGGCATGGAAGCAGATCTAGGAGGGTAGACGGTGGCGGCTGGGATGAAGCGAGAGGACGGGATGGAAGGATCCCAGTCCGAAGCCGTGGATAATAGAGGTCAGTCTCTTTTAATGGACGGCAGCGTCAGGGTATCAGCTCCGGCATGGTGGAGGAGGACGGCGGTGGATGGGGTGGCGGACGGAGGATGCTGGGGTGGAGAGGGTGTTTTGGCGCCCACAGAGTACGAATGGGGAAAAGGGAGGTAGAGAGGAACGGGGGAACCATGTATTCAGGACGCGCTTGTCTCAAATGCGAGGAAATTTACAAACTTAGCCCCCGTTTCAAATTTCCTACATCACAGAAATACTAGTCGGTTGGGGATAGGACAGTAATCTCGCATACACCGAATATTTGCCAACAAGAGTTTGTTTTTGATGCCTGGCGATGTCCTAGACTAGGGCGGTCTCACCATGTCGTCTCCCGATCAGTTAGATTGGGCCGAGGACCCCCATGGCCGTATACTCATGGGCCAGTCCAGACAGCTGCCGCATACAAGGAAGATTCCACAAGACTTGGTCATCAAGACAAAGACTCCTTTCACGCCTTATTCGGCTAGGACTCTTGTTATCCTAGGCCTCTGGTACACAATCATAATCATATGCTAGCTTCTAGGGTTTTAGCCTCTATGATCTCGTGGTAGATCAACTCTTGTAATACTCATATCATCAAGATCAATCAAGCAGGGAGTAGGGTATTACCTCCATCGAGAGGACCTGAACCTGGGTAAAACATCGTGTCCCCCCGCCTCCTGTTACCATCGACCTTAGACGCACAGTTCGGGACCCCCTACCCAAGATCCGCCGGTTTTGACACCGACATTGGTGCTTTCATTGAGAGTTCTGCTATGTGATCGGCAAAAGGATCAATGGCTCAACTGCAGATTAACTGCGACGTCGGCTTCTTCGTCACCGGCTCGGCTGGTCACCTTGGCTTGACCAAGGACTGCGCCCTACCTCCGATCGTCATGTTCGGATGAGGGCCTTCATCAACATCAACTTCGATCTCCATCAAGATCATGGAGGAATCATCCATGGAGCTCGGGAGCTCAACGTCCACATTGCCTTCGAGCGGTCGTGCTGTTTTTCTGGACAGCGAACTTGTATCCGCCGCCACCGCTTCCTCGAGTGTCGCTTAAACGATTGCTTCGACGGAATTGTGCGGAATTGAGTCCACAACAACCCTACAAAATTTCGTCGAGTTCCGATGGAGGAATCTCTGGCAATCTCCGATATACTGGAGCCCTGTTGAATCTGGACGAGAATCCGGACGAGTTTGGAGCATGGTGTCCAGCATCTAGCTCGGACGTCCTTTGGAAGATCCAACCGTTGATTGGCTGCAGAATTCCCATATCTATCAGCTGACAAACATTCAGCTCGATCCAACCGTCCAAACTCCAGGAATCTTCCGATTAGTGCATAATTTTTCGGATCTATTTTCTGCGCGAGAATGAATCCGACCCAAGTTCATCTTCTTTATGAACGGGATTTCGGACATCCTTTTTGAAGGAAGTTTTTGTATGGGGTATTGTGTTTTATTATCAAACACATCCCATTAATATTAAAAGTATTTTTATAATACGATCTTCACCATCGCGCCGGTGTCAAACCGGATCGACAACATCACTCCACGGCGGCCGACCTGCGCTAGACACGTCGTCGCTTTGTTGAGCCGATCTCAACTTCTTCGGAGCATCATCTCGGCCAGCCGAACAATAGTTCGGCATCGCGAAGGATAAATCACGGAGTGGGCACACCAGCATTGCCGCATGGTCACTTCATCAAGCCAGCATTGACCACATCACAAGTGACGACCTGGGTCGGCATGGCCGCACTGTTGCCTCTTCGAGCCAATATCCGTCACGCCGAACTACTTCAACACCTCGGCTGACATGGCAGCTGCAACAACTCCTCACCGGCCTGCTCTGTCACCTCGGCTAGACCGGGGACTTGGCTATTTCTTCATCTACATACTCCGGTGACATCGGCGTCACCAGCCGACCAGCTTTGTCACGTTAGCTGGACCGGGGGCTTTGCCTCGGCAAGCCAACCTTTGCCAGCGTCGCCATGCCGTTGCTTTATCGCCCATCAGGCAATTGGTGGGCGGATCGATTCCCAATTTTGGGAGTCGCTTTTCTTCGGACAACTACAATAAATAAACCAGGTGCGATTAATCCTAACAATTTTTGCTTGTTGGGCTTATTTTTCTTAAAGTATTATTACTCTAGTTTGTTCCATCATATGTACAAAGGTCTATCAAACGGCGGCCATGCCGAGGACTGCGAACCTTGTCAGATTTGTCGTAGATCAATGGGCGTCTTCGTCCCGACACAAGCCCAAATCGCATCATCAACACCGAGCACATTAACCAGCTAAGTTGCTTTCATGCTCAAAAACTTTCACTTTTAAATTTTGTTCGGTTCGAACAAGCATTATACTTTTTGGCACAAAGTTGTTTGTGACAAAGTTCCTTGTCAAAACTTTGTTTGTGACGCACATATTCACATACCCCGTTTATCTGGGGGCTCCCTTGATGGAGATTTTCCTCTTGCATATTGTTATACTTGTATAGCTTCATTCCTTGTTCGTGTATTACGCCACAATGCACCATGTTGACTTAAGCGATTTGCAAGCTGGGTTGCCTGGCTCCTGTGCTTACCCCTACATTCCCGATTGTTCGGCTAGGGAGTAAAGGGAGCACCTTTGCAATTGTCACGATCGGTTCATCCGACCCGGACCTCAGAATGGGTGAAGCCGAAAGCTAGCACTCTTACTGTTTTCAACAATGGTCGGCACACAATGGAACTCATGAGTGCAAAAAATCTACTGCACAAGTCTCATAATAATAATGGGCAACCGAAGAAAGGTATCGGTGAGGGTACTATTTTCTTCGAAGACGCTTCTTACACTTTGTCAGTAATATAGCATGAGTTCCCCGAGCGCGCTTTGTCTGTTACAACCTTATGGCCTGATTGCCTGGTTATCGGAAATACCATCGATATTCTCAACAGGTGAAGTACATAACACTTTTCGGCCCTTGGCCAAAGAGGGAGAAGCCGACGGTCGGTTAAGACGCGTTTAAAGTTCGGGTGAACACGGATATGATATAAGTACTTTGTTACATACAATCATTATACATAAAATTGTTTTACCCAAGTCACTTGGGGGCTCTTAAATTTATGTGAGTTGTTTTATAAGTGTTCTTCTTCCTAGTCGTTGCAAAGTCTTTTTTCTATCACTCCTTTTTTCAACGCGAGTGTGTGGTCAATAGTCGAGGAGCCTAAGTACTCTGCCTTCGGGATAGGAGGTTGAAGCCATAGGATGACCAGTCTTGAGATAGGATGTGTCATGTCAAAGCATGACAGAAGCACATTTTTTTTCTAAGACCAATTTTCGGATTGGCACCGAACACTTGATCTTGTTCGGACGTCAAGTTTTTTCTCACGTTTCTTGGTTTTTCAAGTTTATGGCACTTTTAAACTATTTGTTTCGTATAAATCTCACAGTGCAATGCCGGACACCTTTAGAGATTCGGCAAAAATTCTCGGATATTGCTATATATGCATCAGTTTCGAATTGTGTCTTCGGTCAATAGTTGGGTTGCCCGGCTCTTGTACTTGCCTCCTCTGTTCCACTTCGTTCGGTTAGATGTGCAAAGGGAGAACCACTACGATTGTGCTTCCAGCTCCCATGATTAAGCACCGCAGTAGAGAAAGCCGAAAACTGACTGCCACAATAAGCGTAAACTGGTCAGCAGTCCGATGACTATGTTAAATGACGGGCCGTTCATAACATTGGCCGAAGTCTTTACGACTTGACCTCGGCTGTCGCCGAACACTAAATGGGGGGCTACTTGCTGGCCTCCCAACTTTAAGCTCCTATGACTAAGTGAAAGTTATAAAGCCCGCATATCTGATTGCCTCGTTTCCGCCAACACAACCGCCTTCGGGCACCGAGACGTCGGTTAAGGGTTGTTTTGTTATTTCAGAAACACGTTGCGTAGCATCTACAAGGGGGTAGAAGCCAATTATGGGCCACTTTCAGATTATAAACGGTCACAACGGAAGTGAAAATTTGGGTTCATCTAGACCACAGAGTTTGGAAGCTTTCCCCAAACTAAATCCTCAGTATTTTCCTCCCACATTGATCGGAGCTGAGGTTTCATGATCGTTCTTAGCATGACAACCCAAAGAAAGGAACCGATAGCGGGACTATTTTCTTTGGACGATGTTTCTTATGTTAAACAATAATATAACAAGCTCTCTGCGTACCTTTGCTTATAAAACCGTATGGCTGGATTGCCTTGTTTGCCTTAAATCTTTGCCCTCATAAAGGCTTTATAAAGTAGGACAAATACTCCTCGGCTGCTGGCCGAGGAGGTTGAAGTCGATGGTCGGTCAACAAAGTTTTGTACAATGCGGATGCGAACATTAATGATGTAAAGTACCTAGATACATAGAGTCATTACACATAATTTGTGATTTTACTATGGATATCGATCCTTAATTCGGCCTCCCATGCCCGCATTAAGGCTCGGGGGCTACTAGGCTTTGGGATTATTATTTAAAAATATTAAAAGGGGTACATCGATCCCCTGATCTGATGTTGCCACCCGACCAGTGTCTCGGGGGCTACTGCATTGGCAACCCAATGCAGAAAATTCAAAGTGCAATATAGTTTTCGAGGAGATTATTATCCTCAGGTTGGTCGGCTGCACCCAACCTGAGTCTCGAGGACTTTGCACACTGCGTTTCTATTCCTATGTATGCTGCCGAGCTAGGAGTTGATCCTCAGGCTGATTTCGCGCATCGACCTGAGTCTCAGGGGCTACTAGGATCAGCGGTTTCATGTTTTTCTTCAGGTGCATCTCGGGTTTTAGACCGACGCACACACCTTGAGGGCTACTGGCTATATATATCTCAACAGAGAATAAATTGCACCACCTCGGAAGCAGTCCGGCATAAAGCTCGGGCGTCAGTGGCTGGCTCCATAGAGGGCATTCCCGGCAATAAGCTCGGCTAAACTCCTTCAACTTTTTTGAACCAAGATGATCTATGGCATCTCGGATACAGTCTGGCGTTGGAGCTCGGATACAGTCCGGCGTTGGAGCTTAGACACAGTCTGGCATTGGAGCTCAGATACATTCTGGTGTTGCAGCTCGGAAGCAGTCCGGTGTTGGTGCTCGGCTGCAAAAGACACCTCGAATGCAGTCCGGCATTGGAGCTCAAACGCAAGAGAACACTGCCGCCCGGGAACAACTTCAAACCCGAGGTGTGGCATAAAAATAACAAGGCATTGATAACGGCCGAGAACTTAAAGGGGCTCCTTGGATACCCAACGTGTAAACTCTTCGGATGCACTCCGGCAATCCTCAAAGATCGAAGATGAGAAGATTTGTTGAACCAGTTTTCAAGACCAACAACTGAAGATGAAGAACAGTTCGGAAGAATCGAGGAGCGTCCCTAACTTGAAGACCGGTTCAGGGGGCTACTGATGGTGTCCTGGATTAGGGGGGACTCACCACGTCGTCTCCCTATCAGTTAGATTGGGCCGAGGACCCCCATGGTCGTATACTCATGGGCCAGTCCGGACAGCTGCCGCATACAAGGAAGATTCCACAAGACTTGGTGATCAAGACAAAGACTCCCCACCGGCGTATTCGGCTAGGACTCTTGTTATCCTAGGCCTCTGGTACATTATATAGACCAGGGTCAGGCTAGTCGATAGAGATACACAATCATAATCATAGGCTAGCTTCTAGGGTTTTAGCCTCTACGATCTCGTGGTAGATCAACTGTTGTAATACTCATATCATCAAGATCAATCAAGCAGGAAGTAGGGTATTACCTCCATGGAGAGGGCCCGAACCTGGGTAAAACATCGTGTCCCCCGCCTCCTGTTACCATCGACCTTAGACGCACAGTTTGGGACCCCCTACCCGAGATCCGCCGGTTTTGACACCGACAGCGCCCATCGTGTATGAATATGAATCGGGGAGGGAGTCGATTTCGGCCGAGGACACAGTAGCGCCCACCGTGTATGAATCCGGGTGAGAGGCGGTTACATCACGTTTGGGTGAAATTACAAACCTACCCCTATCGAAACCTATAGAAATCTAGGAAATAGGCTTTGCGTGACAGGGATAGGCAGTAGTAATTTCCATCTCGCAGATTTTGGTTTCGGGCGGTTACTGCGACTTTCGCCGCTTCGTTCAAATTTTGCAGGGTGCACTTTTACCATGCCAACTCAATTCGAATCCCGTTTGTATTCTATTTTTTTGGGCGGGGTCCATTTTCAATTGGAATTAAATTATATATACATCATTTTTTTATATATACTTTCAAAAGCACAACACCATTTATACATAAATATGGTTTACAAATGGCATGATCTCAGATTCACAAGGTTGTATCCATCAATTTGTATTTTCAAATATTTGAAACCACTTTATGTTGAAATCCAATGTATGCATTCCTCGCTAACTGTCTCCAATTAATGTGTGTTTCATGCGGTTTTTTTTTACTTCTCAAACATGTATAATGTGTTTCACACACGCAACATATAGTGTAATCCCGTTTAGACATTAATCCCGTTTAATCTATGGATCACCAATATTGATCAACTATATAACATTACACGTGTGCCCAAATTCAAATGAATATGCATGTTTGATACACCAATTTGCGTTACGATATTATCGATGTCGTGATCTCCAGTTTAAATATTTGAATCCCCTTTAATCCAGATATTCGTCTCATATAGCTATCACTCATGCTTATATAGGACTATCTCTCTGGACCTATATGCGTTCATTGTCTCTTAGGTATCTCTTGTGCTACATGTATGTCGACGATGATCTTTTATCTTCGTAACACATTGACGGTACTCTCTCCTTCGACCTTCATCACTCTATCTCTCTCTAAGTATATCTCGCTCCCTGCTATGTGTCTCTAACTATGATTATCCAAGTGGAATCTCTTTCTCTCAAACAAACACAAAACATTGGCTCCCGAGGTCTCATTTCTCTCTACTATTCCCATTTGTGCCAGTCGCACACCCCTCGTACAGTGATGTCTTTTGCTCCTTAGATATGAGAACCTACGACTCTTCCTCTTAAATATCTCTTTCTCCCACACAAACACAAACTCTGTCTCCCAGGGTCTCATATTTCTCCATTGTTCTCTTGTATGTCGCTCACACACACTCTCTCTCTCCCTAGAGACATCTTGCGTTCCCTCATATGTCTCTCTAGCTATCACTCTTGTTGTGAAATATCTTTCTCTCTCGCAGACACAAAACTCCGTCTCTCGGGATCTCATTTCTCTCTGATATCTGTTTGTATGTGACTCACATGCACCCTCTCTCTATCTCTCTCACACCCACACACATAACTCAGCCTTCTCATCCACTCGACTCTTATCTCTAACGCACACTAGCTAGCATGTTTATCTTTCTATTTATCTGTTTCTCCATCAACCTTCTTTCTCTCCCTCGCTCTTGCTTCCTATCACGCACACTACATATGTTTCTCTCTACATGTAGTCAACTGCCCTATTTTTATATTTCTCTCACACACACATATATAAGTTCACCCTCTGATCCACCCGGCGGTCATCTCCAACACTCAAACTAGAGGATGTCCCTCTAGCTAGCATCTCCATCTTTGTATCTATCTATAGTTTCTCCGTCAACATTTCTTTCTCGCACGGAGTCTTGCTTCATATCACCCACACTATATATGTCTCTCCATACATATGCATTTATAGGTTGATCTCTTTTGCACAATCATTGTGCCTCACTCCCTCTACTCGCCATAGATGCATGCTAGCCCACGCCACTATCTCTTAAAGACAAAACACATGCTCAATTGTCGGGCCTTCTTCCCTGCATTCTCACATGCATGCATATTGTCATACCGATCCGTCTCTCCCATGTCGTTGATCTTATGACTTATGTCTTCTTTCTTTTATCTCCATGTGTGTGCACACACACACACATCCCACATATACATGTATACCTCTCACACATGCACGTTCAAGGTCTCTATGTCTCAGTACGTAGTTAATTACCCTCAACCCTAACGCCACATCGAATCGTTCTCCTCTTGTGTGCACATAACTTTCACCTGGATGGGTA
>LT934122.1:34987340-35006005 GCA_900231445.1 Triticum turgidum subsp. durum
CACACACACACCCACCCACACACAAACACACTAAGACTCCATCTCACACACACGTGCTCTAGGCGGAGCATTTGTTCCTACCACCCTTCATCCAACCTTACCCGTATGATAAACAATCACCTCAATTTACGTGAATTACATGGACAAATTCCACTTTACTTTAGTATTCAGCAAACTTATAATTTGTACCCTTATAAAAAAACGAGTTGGCGATGATGGTGTGCCTGTCATCTTGTAATATAGACCGTTTGATCTATATCTGACGGATAGAAAGCAAACTATGATAATTTTACAAAAGACACCAGCACCTCTCTCCACATCCTTATCTCCCACAACCTCATTGCTCAGTAATTAAAAAAGGAAGTCTCTGGAACAATCTAGCATGGTGGCCGCTGCCGCCTGCCGGCGCCGTCAATCCCCATGCCTCCGCCCATTCCGACCACTAGTCACCACCACGCTCCACTCCTCCTCACCTTATCTCTCATCTTTCATTTTTTCGATGACATTCTCGAGATACCAGTTTTTCGGTAAAATTCTCGAGATATCATTAGTTTTTACACATGAGATTACTCCTGCATGGACCAATCACAACATGTGTTTTATAAAAAAATGCATATTGATGTTCCGTGCAATGCACGAGCATCTTTCTTGTAATTATATAACGCAAATCATGAACAGGAGGTGACATTTTTTTACACAACCACGTTATCATGGCCACGTAAATCACTAGCTAAAGTAAATACCATTATACTTATATCCCGATGCAAAAGGTTGAGTACATGTCCAAAGAGTAGAGTCGCACACACGCACTCTGTCTCTCATAATCTCTCTCACACACACACCATTTACGTGACGCCCACTTAAGCAGACACGTATGTTACAATTTGTGCACCCACGGGTACACGTGATGTTGCGCATTTATTTAAGCCGGACGGCGAACCCAAACAGTAGATGCATTCATTCCCCTCCCGCCGCCTCTTCTCTGTTCGCTGTTGCCCGGTATCCATGGCCTGGCCGAAGGTAACAACATACGCCATACTCCCGATGGAGCGGCGCTTTAATATGGAAATTTTAGTGGTCATGCATGCATCTTTTTGTGCTAGCACTCCTATATAAGGGTTGACCGGTCGCTTCCCGTGGACGTGCGCGGGCGGTGGAAGAGGAGGGAGAAGGGAAGCGGGCTGTGGAGTAACGTTTTTTACCACAATTTTCTTAGGAAACTGAGTGCAATAATTTAGTAGTTTTGCAAACTACCAGTACTACACCTGAAACGGTAGAAAACCTATACTCCCTTGCCAGCGCGCGCTTCCCGTGTGAAATGGTCAGCATCACCATGGAGCGTCAGTGCCACATTAATGCCCGTCCAGAGCGGCGGCGGCCTCTCACTGGCGCCGGCTTTGAAGTGGAACGACGATCGAGAGAGCGCCGCTTCCCGGTGCACGCGACTTCTCTGCGTAGAGACTGGTCATAGGCCTTATTTGGATCCATGGGTTAGAGTTAGTTTGAGCTAGTTGGGGCTCAAATAGCCCTAAAGTATCCAAGCATGAGGGTTTAAATTGGAGCAAGTTGCACGGAACCCACCAAAAAAAACTATCCCACCCAAGAGGTGCTAACTGGAGATAGTCCTCATTGGGACCACTGAAAAATCACTTTTCTCTCTCCATCAAGTGCATTTATTGTCAATCTAACCCTGTCACCCAAATACCTCTTTGGCTATAGTTAGTTCAGAGTTACTCATGAGTTAGTCTAACCTCTAGCTAAGTTAGAATATCAAATAGGAGCAGTATAGGACATGCAAGTTGCTCAAAGCATACAGTCAAATTCGTACGTGAAAGGATTTTTTTCTTTTTGAAAACGGAACATGAAAGGAATTTTTTTTAGAATGCTCTTGGCATGTCGCTAACATGTGATGAGTTAACCGACCTCAATGGACGGCAAAAACGCCAGCCCGCTGCACTTTGAGAGAGACGAGGAGGGAGAAGCGATATAGGCTACTAGATTACTAGAGATAGGTGTCGCACGGAAGCCAAGAAATATGGTGATAGCGTGGGTTAGCCATGTACTAGTATGATATAACTACACTGGGCTATCATGTTTCGTACTCTTCCAGTCCACAGTGGAGATGATTGGTTGATTTTATATCGCTGAATAATATTAAATATTATGAGTTGAGACACTCCACCACGAGGTTCCTTGCTCCTTCTCGGTCGTTGGGAATCTATGTTCTTCCACTCTATTTTTTTACATGAGCTTTGTTCATCCTTTTACCAACACGCGAGACATCTAGCATCAAGCTGCACGTGTTATGCAAGGACCGTTCCATCTATATGAAGAATACGTGGGACTGGAACTACGAGACGGACATGTACCCAGAAGTGGATGTACAAACCTGAGTAATGTAGCGCATTAAGTGAAGTAGAAAGGCATAAATGGTATGAACATGCGTGGCATATAGGGTGTGTTTGGTTACGTTCTCATCTCAGCAAAGTTGTTCCCTCTTCATGCATGCTCAACTCAACACCCCTCTTCATGCATGCTTCTAGTGTATTTTTGCTAAACTAGTGTGGACTCATGCACTCTCCATACACTCTATCAAACACCCAAAAGTGGGTCGAGAAGGGAACTCTTGGGTGGCATTTGTCTCTTACTATGTACTACCACTAAATGTTGTATGTGCAATGCACGGTGATGTTATGGACTACGTGCCTAAGTACTCTACTACTACTATATTAGTTCGAGGCACATATTAACTTTTATATTTGTTTACGTGTATGCCTGAGACCTTCCAACTAGACGTGTCTTTCTCTCCAGGTCACACTTTGTATCGCTCATACCACTAAGTACTACTACGCGTGGTCTCCGACCCAGAAGTGGAAGAACTTGAGACGCTCTACCATGCTGTTTTTTGCGTTGGGCTCTACCACGCTGTTCATGTCCCACTCCTTTCGCTGACGTGTGGGACATCCAGCACGTACCATGTTTGGCACTCTTCATCGTAAGAGTTGAAATGCTAGCATTCATCAGAAATAAAAAATAATTATAAATCAGCAGTGATACTATTTTTTTTAGAACCCATCAGTAGTGATACTATACCACGCGGTTTCCTTGCTCCTCGATATCGGAAAGAATACTTCCGTTCGCCAACATGTGGGACGTCGACCATCCTAGTCCACTTGCCATGCACGCAGAACTCCAAGGGAGAGTCACCCCAGTCGTCACACTGCAGTAACAATGACTGATGAGCCATCAAATCACAGGCCCACTTCCCACTTTGAAGTTGCTCGAACGAAGGAACCATCATGACTTCGTTGAATTTCGCTTCTTGAAGAAAACTACTATACCAGCAGTACTGCTAGCTATAGTAGTTACTCCAACAGAGGCCTCCTTTCGTTCATATGATAGGAATTTTATAGGAATATGAAAATCATAGGAAGTGAGATGACATGCATCTCAATTCCTATAGAGAAAGAGATGCCATTTGATGCATAGGATATGAATTTTTCCATTTAGTCTAGGCTAATGTACTGGCAATTTGCTCTCAAAACTACAATAGTAACTAGTAGTACTGGTACATGCTCGTACTAAGACACAGACACACACACTAACTACTAGTACTACTACTTCTCACATGCTGGCCAGAAGCCGTCGTTCTCCTTCCCGGCTTTGTCGGAGACACCCCACCGTGCTTGGATCTCCGCTGACCTCTCCGCAGCATCGCGTGCGTCCTCTTCTTTCTAGCGGCGGTGGGCTTTTCTTTTCTTGAGTGCTTTCTGAATTTTTCGCTCCCTCTGTGCGGCTTTGGTCGCCTCTTTCTCTACCGCCCATTCGGCCTTGGCATCTTCAAATTCCTCCCACATGGGTGTGATGTCGCGAGCCGCGATGAACTCGGCACGGCAGGATGCCATCACTTCCCTACCATTTTGTGTGCGGTCGTGGGCAGCGAGGAACTCGGCAAGATGGGATGCCATCGCTGCCTTACCGGTTAGTGTGCGGCGCGGTGGGATGAACGATGCTTGGTGAGAGCTCTGGGGTGGAGTGGCCGGACAACCGTATAGTGCATTGGTTTGTCAAGAGCTCAAGGACAGAAGACGGAGGAAATTAGGATTCCCCTTCAATCCTGGTCATTTATTACCGAGTAAAATGCATTGGCGGTCATCGAAATTGTCTTGATAGCTCACTTTGATCATTGTATATGAGATATGGTGATTATACGGTCACTCGCTCAGCGTATAGCTCTGTATTTGTTTGGTTGACCAGTCAAACAGTCCGCATGCGCCTCATCAGCTCGTGTTCTTTATCTATCTACGTGGGCCTACCCGTCAATGGAGAAAGAAGTACTGTAAAAACCAAATTATGTGTATGTGGGGAATCAAACCACGGACTTGTCGCTGCAACGCACCCTCATCAGCCAAATGAAAATGAAATACTTCGCGTCAGACACTCACGCTCACGTTGTCAAAGCATGCTAATGCATGCACATCGCCCTCTAAATCAAAGTCCTGCTCATGGCGCAACGCAAACGGCGAGCCCATCACCTTCGCGCCCCGGCGGTGCCTGACATTACTGTTTAGACGTTTGATGGAGGCCTACACAAAATGTATTCACCTGGCTCAACACCAACGGTCATACTCGGAGCGCCTTGCTCATGCATATCGTCCATCACAACGACAATCTATAAAACAACCTAGCTAGAGATGGTACTATGGAAAGGAGTATGTACTATCGTGAGCGACCAATCTTAGTGCCACTGCACACCAGTGTGTGTCTGATCGATTCGTCCATTATTCATAAGTTATGCATGGTTGTGTGGTGTCTAATGGTGGTCGTCGAAGGCTAGCTGGCGACAAGAGCGGTTGTCAATATGTGCCGCATATGCTTCAAAGGCTCTTCATCCATGAGTTCACACTTTACCACCACGCCAGCGTCTGACTGCCCTGGCCTACCGAAACCCCTTCCATCTCTAGTGTGTGCTTCCCGCCTGAAACAGTCACCGTCTCTCCAAAATGTTAATGCCGCATTCATTGGACTTAACTGCAGGTGCAATTGGTGTGTCACTGACATGCGGGGCAGATGCCCGCTGGGACCACATGTCAGTAACCCCTGCAGTTAAGTCACTGAAGCAGCATTCGCATTCACGCCCGACCAACCTACTCCGGCACCAGTTGTCCATCCGTCTGTCGCGGCTCATTGCCATTCGCCCGCTATATTAACTTGAGCCCCAGCTCCCAGCCATAGCCAAAGACCCACACTTATTCTCCTCCAGTCCCTTCCTTCTGTCGGCACCACTCCAACCATGGCCTCCTAGCGCTCCGAAGCTCTCTTGGACATACTGTCGCCGGAGCATACAAGGGACATCAGCAGCTCCGCTCTAGGCGTGCTCCAAAGCTCTCTTCGATGTACTGTCGCAGGAGCAAACGAAGGAGATCACCGGCACCCCCCCCCCGGCTGCCCTCCGGCGCCACGACCATGAGGGCGGCGAGGAAGAGTAGTACACGGTAGGTCGCCGCCGCTCTGGTCCTAGGAAGGCCACCGCTACTCCACTCAGTCGACGCCAAGCTTGGTGGGGTAAACATTGGCGGCCGATTAGCCGCTTGACGGTGACGTGGAAGCGGAAATCTTCAGAACCTTGTGCTCAGGAGGAGGAGGTTATCAAGGTGGATGAGGAGGAGGAAAAGGCAATGGCCGTCTTTCTCGGGTTCATGTCCGGACATGGTGGTCGGGCGCCGGCGATCGTTTAGATTAGGTTTACAATAGGTTTTAGTACGGTTTGTGCGAAATATGTAATGAATATCGTCCAGTTTGTCGGAAAAGTTTTTGAAATGTAATGAATTTCATCCGGTTAATTTGAAATTTTCTTTGTCTGCACGAATTTCGTCCGGTTAGTTCATATAGTTGTCGAAAGGTATGCGGGCAGCATCGGATGGCATCCACCAGTGTCCTCGGACAGATGCCGGTGTAAATTTGTGGGCCAGCGCTAGAGATGCCCTAACTATCATGCTATAATCGCTAACAGTGCTCCATTATTTGGCAGGGAACAGTTATGCCTCGATCAAAATCAGATCCGCGGTGTTTCGCACTCCTCCCGCATAAGAGTGTAAACTCTTGCTTACATAAAAGTGGAGCAAGTGCATGGCACTGTAGCACATCATATCACTCAAACTAGCCCGCCTAACGAGCAGGAAAGCACCGCCCTCGTCAATTTGTTCTAGATTTCTATCGATCGATCGCGCGAAAATTTTATGCTTCGCAAGTTCTAAAGGAAAAGGTGGCACACTTATGACTCGTACGCGTCGCACCCCCGACAGTCCGGCTCGTACGCGTCTTGCAATTTCACTGATATGTGGGACTGTAATTAAATAAACCGTCGATAGCTGAAATCTAATCGCTCGGCGGGCGTCGGCTAAGAAGAGAGAAACGGGGGAGGGAGAAGAGATTGTCTGCCCGCCATGCACAAACTCCAAGAAATATATGGTGATAATGTGAGGTGGGCCATGCTGGAGTCCGGACCGCTTCCGGAGCCTGCTCTGACCGCCCTGGCCCCTCAAGACACCAGCTGCCCGCGGCATGCGTGCATAACAAGTACTAAAAAACTGGGCTATAAGCCCGCTTATGTGGAGGAGAGAGAGGCATTGACAAGGTCAAGGAGTGGGCTCTACAAGAGCCCGTCTCTACACGTGCTCCTAGGTATAAAAAAATAATTCTAAAAAAGGCATAAAAACAATTGTGTCTAAAAAAAGAAAGTTAAAAAACATTTGAGAGGAAATAGATAGAGAGAAAGTGAGAAAAAATTGTAACCTTATAGCCAACCTTATAGTCAACAGTATGGTAGCATTACATGAGGAAGGAGGGAGTAGTGCACATGCCAAGTTCACTAGGCGGTCGTGTTTCACACTCCTCCGTCGTAACAGTGGATACAATAACTTTCATCAAAAATAAACAATGAATACTCGTTGCTCGTCCTCTATATCAGAAAGAATACTTTCATTCGCCGGCATGTGGGACGTCGACCATCCTGGTCCACCTGCCATGCACACAATTATCCTGGTCTACCCCAGTTGTATCGTAGGCCTAACCTTTCCCACTATAAGTTGTTTGGACGAATGAACCATCATGAATTTATTGAATTCCGCTACCTCAAGAAAACTTACTGTACCTGCAATACTGCTACCACACGCGAAGACTGGACGACATTGTACCACGTCATATCACTGAAACCCACTAGGCCAAACTAGCCCGCCTAGGTCGGGAGTACGTCTCTGCACTGCTATTATTTTGTGTTGTACGTCTCTGTACTTTTGCTACGATTTTCCTACCCTATGAACCAAACGAGGCCTGAATGTATCTGTGTCGACTATTGTCTGATCGATCGCTAAGCCTACAATTTTAGGAGCTAGGGCTATTGGTCAATCGACGACGGATAATTATAAGCGTACCACGAGCTCATCAGCCCTTGCAAGTAATATAGCTCGCACATTAGCTAGCCTACTAACACCAATTATAATCAAACAAGCCCTGCTGATATGATAAATAGTTCAAACTTATATCTAAGCATGCCATATATTACATCAAAAGCTGGTGAGGATACATCTGTTTCCATAACTCAGAGAGGGTTCGCATGATTCACTATCAAACAAAAGTAGCAAGTACTGCCAAAACAAGATAGTGCACTAGCCCTAAGATGGTTTGATAACACGCATCATTCTGGTAATTAAACACAGGGCAATACAAACTACCCTGAAGGATTAGCGCGACCAACTATTTCTTGTCATCCATCTCTCGGGCAATGACCACAGCACAGACAGCAGCATGTGAATCGATCTCTGGGGTGATGTCCACAGGACTAACCGTGACATCGGAATCGATCTCTGGGGCGATGTCCACAGGATGGACAGCGGCTTTGGAATCGATCTCCAGGGCGATGCCAATAGAATGGACCGCGACATCAAAAACAATCTCTAGGGCGTTGTCCATAGGATGGTCCGTGACATCGGAATCATCAAGGACGTCCACTGGCACCTGCACAACCCTAACATATTAGCAAGCACATTGCAAATAATCAAAAACCACTACTATGGTAATAAGCCATTATTTTTTACCTTGTGCAGCACACCGAGGGATCTCATCCCTCCAGGGGACATCACCTTGCCAGGGGAATACTGCTTCTCAATGGCGACTATCTCCTCAAACTCGGCCTTGAGCCTCGCATAGGTGGCCATCAGAGTTTCTGGGATAGGCATGCTGGGTCCCTTGTTGTTCTTCCATCTTTCTTTGAGGAGTTCATCCGCCAACGTCGTCAACTCTTTGGCCAGTGCTTGTTTCTTGGAGTTCTTCGTCTCCATGGGTTGGCCCACCAACATGGTCAACTCGTTGGTCGGTTCTCGCTTCCGGGAGATTGTTGTCTCCAGTGGATTGTCCGTCGGCAACTCTTTGCCTAGTGCTCCATGAACCATCAATGAACTGACAAACAAAGAGCAATCGAAAGGAAACCACAATCGCAATGAAAACGGTAAAAGAATAGGCTGTGAGAATCGGTCTGTGCTTCGCAAAAAGAAGATTCTTGGAATGAAAATATAGCAGCATAACTGATTCGCCCACCTTTCCTTCATCGGTACAGAAGAAAAATTGTAGAAGTGAGTAGCCTGGAGTGAGGTTTTCTTCAAGAAAGGAAGAAATGGCTTCAACAAGCGTTCCAGTGAAATGATGGTTGCTTCGTCCAGTCCAACTTGGAGGCCACCTAATCACTGCTGGTAAAGGTGTGGGTTTTGTGATATGACAGGTCATGACGGCCACACTAGGGTGACAGGTGAGTCTCAACTCTAGCACCTTGCTATGATTTGGTGGATGGCACGTGGGCTCGGATGCTTTGATGTCCTGCATGTAGATAGAGCGGCTAGTCATATAGGAGTGCTCAGTTGTGCACCGCGACCAAGGTGGAGAGGAAAACGAGAGAACTATGTAATTAATGCATGAGTTTAATTAGGGTAGTTTTGTAAAGTACGACATACATTCCTACAATCGCAAAATGCCTTGGTTCATGAGATTTGATATTTGAGCCCTATAAACCAGAAGGGAGGGGGTACTGCACGCGGTGTAGTCTAGTCACTTGTTGATATCTCTAGAAAGGCAAGTACTCCTTTCCAGTTTACAGGGCTATACTAATCACTCCGTCTAGGTGTGTAAGTCACCTTACGAAAAGAAAATAGTCCCAAAACACTTAGGAGCGGTGCATTAACTTCTACCTTGTTTCTTGTTTCTTGACATATCAACCAATAAGAGATGAGAGGTGTGCATGCTTTTAATGACTTGGGACTACCAAACACGACATGCAGTGGCTAGTTCATTGCATGTAATGCTATTAATTAGCAAACAAACATTGGTAACCCCAGGAGGAAACAGTGCTAAGCGCGTGGACCTATGTAGAATGAGTATCAACCAATGGATGATGGAGTTTAATTGTTAAACAATTCAATGAGGGAAGCTTAGCTACAAATTCAATTACTTACTCACCTAGACGGAGGGACTAGCAAGTACTAGTACTACTACAATAGTGGGCTCAAATAGCAAACATGCTCTCATGCAAGAGCCTGGCTACTATATGTGTGCTCCAAGGCACCGCACCATGCAAGCATTCGCAACTGCCACGTTCGGGTTGCGCTTGGCTCTTCGCCTCTTCGAGAAGACGAACAATGATGTTACTCCTACTTCTACAGTATCGAATCCACTGGTGCATGTCCGTCCACCTCGTGCGGGAGGGATAGGGTGTAGCGAAAGCTTCTACTTACTGCTCCTGCCTTTGCGTCTATGAAAGGAGGGCCCAACAGGTGGTTGGCCCTCCTTTCATGCAGCCAAAGGCAGGTGCAGTTAAGGCACCGGCGCTCAGTCCATGATGGAGAGGGCGTTGTAGTAATCAAACTTCTCAGTCTTGTACGAGTTGACGCGACACATCAAAGCACTGCACTCGATATAAGTCTTTTACACATTTCAAATGGACTACAACATATGGATGTATGTAGACATATTCTGCTTCGTATGTAATCACTTGTTGCAATCTCTAAAAAGACTTATATTTGGAAATGTAGGGAGTACAACGCATGCATGCATGCCGTGACTTTCCTTTTGATACTTGCATGTGTTGATTTGATGCACCTTGCCAAATTTTGACTATAAATTTAACTAACCAAATTTTCATGCATGTCACAAAAAATTATGGGGCTGTTTCGATTGTGACTATGTTTGTCTTATGTCGCCACATTATTTTTCCCACACTTGCCACACTTGCCTAACTTGAGTTGCTCAAATTGTTAGACACACTTTGGCTTGCCTAAGGGAATCTTGCCACAATTTTTGTGTCTATGACATGTGGGGTTCACTGCTAATAAAAAATTCTTATCTTAGGTGTGGCTAATAAAAAAGACTTATATTTAGGAACGGAGGGAGTAGAAAATATAAATAATAATGCATGTTGGGGCAACCCACATTTCCGCTAATTTTAGCTGTGGGCTTGTTCACAATTTTTACGAGGGGGTGGTTGTTCAATTAATGGAGGGACTTGTAGTACCAGACTTGAACAATACAAAGTGCGACCTAGCACACCATAACACCACTTGGAACAAGTGGGTAGCTATTTCAAAACACAATCAACAACTAAAAAAACCGCGACCTAGCATGTAGTACACAATTTTAAACAATTGTTTTGATGGAGTGAAAAAGGAAAACTACCCCACAACGTATATATAGGCTGCAGCCTCCGCGCTTGCTTGCTAGGGTTGCTCTATTCACACAATCTCATCCTCTCCAGATCTAAACAAGATAGGGGTGGTAACATTGTCTTTCTCCCTTCAAAAAACACTGTCTTTCTATCCTCACCGTTGGTTACAGATCTGAAAATATCCCCCTCCGACGGTGAAGGGGAGGAGGGGCGGCGTTTAGGCCATCATCGACAGCGAGGGAGGAAACCCACTACCGACCGCACTGTTATCTCTGGCCGAGCGCCAGCGTGGGAGGTCCTCTGATCCCTTCATCGTTGCCTGTGCATGGATCCGGCCTCCCGCCGCCCACCTATCCACGTCCCGACGACCTTCAGCTATATCTTCATTCAAAACCGCCTTAGCTCTACTTCCCCAGCTTGCTACGTCGCTGCATGTGCATCATTTTCTACCTCTCAGCCCCTCTCAATCAGATGGTCCAAGGTCACCTATTTTTTTTCTTCTATTGTTAGAGGTAAAGCTACTTCATGGAGTCGAATCTTGTACTCCCTTCGTCCAGAAATACTCATGATTGAAATGGATGTATCTAGATGTTTTTTAGTTCTACACACATACATTTTGATGACAAGTAATTTCGGATGGAGGGAGTACTTGGTTCAAATAAGAAATAAAGTGGCGGTGGGGGAAATAGTATGTACATCGGACTTGGTACAAACATGAAGGAAAGGGGGTCAAAATAGTACAAACTGGTCATCCAACCGTCTCTTGGTCGAAAAGGGAAATATAGGGGTAACGATGTACACAGTGGTATGACCAGGACTAGATTTTCTATCCACACATAGGAGTAGGTGGCCGGAGGGAACAAAAATGGGACCAACCCATATATGTTTCTTGGATGTTTGTTTCTCGGGGCAATAAACTATGAATCACCACTTTATGCCCCTGTTTAGGTACATGGTGCTGGACTGCTGGTGCACCCACTGTCCCATGCCCTTATACCAAATATTTAGTTGTTCTTAATCTAATGTCCCTGGTAAAAATGAAGCCATGCCACTGTTATAAGCCATGACAAGTTTAGCCAAATGTTTTTTCCTGTAATTGTTTGAGACTCTGACTGTTTCCTATGTACCTTTTTGTGCAAACAGGGATATCCAATTCACCTGGTTGCTGTTGTGACCTTTTGGTGCACTACCCAAAACTCTTCTTAAAAGAAGTGACTTTTGTGTTGTTTAACTAGAATGTCATAATGGAACGTTGGTTCATTTCGGTGGAACTGCAAAGGGAGATCTGTGTTTCAATCCTCATCATCCATATTGGCGCCATAACCTTCCTTTAGGTAAGAATGATATTTAATGTATGTGTTCATCTCTATTTTCCGACTGCCATGAGAAAATAATGCTATTTTTTACTAGTACACTTGTACTCCCTCACTGACAAAACCAATTCTGAAATAGAAGGACAATCACGTACTTGGTTTCACCAACTGGTGAGGAGAAAGAGAAACAGAGCATGAAGAGGAAGAAGAAGAAGAATAAACAGTGCCAAGGCGATCTTGCTGAAGCCAGAAGGCATCAGTCGAGGCCATTCAAGGGGTCTGGAAACGACTACCTTACATGTGAGATGATCCTCCAGGGATCCCTTCCACTTCTGATGTCTCACTTAATTAATTAGGAGTACTTAAGTACCACTAATTTATTGTTGCCTAATTTTCCTGTCGGAGTTAAACAAATCTTTAGTAGGGCCCTATGTTGAATCATGTATGTGTGTATGTTTGTATATGGAGGTGAATCATGAGGTGGACAGGGAGGGAATATTATTAGTGTCATGACATAATAGTGCTATTGTTTTGCATGTCAATTTATTGCCATTGGTTCAATGAGGCAATGTTTTATGTATTGTCCATCATTAAATTTGATGCTAATGTTAGAGTAATATGCTAATGTATCCTTTCTCACTAAGCTAATGAAGGTTTCACCTTGTTCCTACTTGTGCAAACAGGGATCATGTTGTGCCAATCATACATTTTAGTGGAACTACACAAGACAATACAATGAACTGTTTCCCAGCCAGTGCTTTAACTCTGCTGGAAGTTCTTGATAATCTTTGTATATAATCTCAGCACTGGTAAACATGAGTGATTTCAACCATACATTTGAAGTGCACAAAAATATATACTATTGAGTGATTCCAGTGAGTGCTTTATCATCTCTTATGGGACTACATGAATAAGCTTTTTTTCTAAGGTTGGTACGGGCCTAAGGCCTTCATCCATATTAGTTTGCTGTCATCTTTATTTGTATCGTGCTACTGTCATGAGAAACTCCTTTATCTTTGCATGTTGAAGTTTTGCAACCTATGATAAATGGCAATGTTTTGAGTGTTGAGCTAATTTACACTGATTAAATAAACTAATACCTCTCTTTAAGCAAGACTACTATGATGCTAACTTTACCCATTAAGATAATGAGGGTGCTTCTGTTTGTTATTGTATGTTTCATCAACTAGTCCCACTATTACAGTAATCTCACTCTCTCAATATATGTGCCAACGGGGATGCTTGATTTTGGTGGAACTGCACACAAACTTTGGGTGCTTCATTTCCTTGACAGCTTCTGTCCTTTCCTGTCAGTCGCTAATCTCGGCTTGCTTTCTTCCTTCGCTGTGAGTCGCTTCGCTTATCTCGGCTTCCAGTCAAAGGAAATAGTAATTGATATGCTACCTCACACAGGTTGGTACTCGTCTTTATCCTTATTATTGTGCTTGTCATGTATTGGTAATTTGGTATTGTGCTACTGTTTGCCGATTTTATAAAGGAGTAACATGGAGCCTGAACTCGCAGGCAAATCATTGCATTGGGTGATTTCAGTGGAACTGCACAAAATGATTAGATGGACAGATACTTATGCTGCTGCTATGTACTACAAAGTTCACTCAGACAAGCAACGATGTTGACAAGATGTGCCTATATTCATTCGAGTATCAACCAGCATCAACCAGTTGTCAAACTCCCAAGTATTAGGAGAGTGAACGCCAAAAATATTGCTTGGCGCATAGCCTAGAAGAACATAGTCCAGTCTTTGGTCCCAACTTGTGCCTTTTGGTTATCGGCAGATATGGTAGCGAACTGTATGGCATGGAGTCTAAAAATTCCAAACAAGTTGGTTGACGTGTATATTCATCTGGCACTTAATCAGTCAACACGCCAGCGATGCTCCATTTCAGTTGAATTGCACAAAAAAATTGAGTGGTTCATTTTCTCAACTGCCTCCTTTCTCGTCAGCAATGTAGAATTTTGGCGAGCTACAGGACCAAGATGAGCCAGTAAACTAGTTGGATGAAAGTAGTGGCCAAGTTGCTCAAACCTTGCTCGGCACATGGCCACTATTTGAGGATAAACCTACAAGAAAAGTTCAGACTGTCTGTGCTGCCTCTTATGTACTCGAAAGTTTACTCGTACAAGAATTAATTTTAGCAAGAAGTACCTCTGACTGAACACCATTTACCAGTCTGTACCCTAGGTAATTAAAGTTCGTCCATGGATCATATTGGCTGTGATGTAAATCATTTGGATGCATAAACATACTGAACATGTGTATATCTGAATCTTTTTGTGAATTATGTATGAATATTGTTGTGTGATCTATCAATCATTTGGATGCATAGATATGCTGAACTTGTGTATATATGAATCTTTTGAGTTGTTGAGAGTGAATGTTGGCTACGAAAATGAACGTGTCTGGTGAACCTGAGTTTGATACGAATGTTTACCTTTTTTGTTGTATTGGTGTGTGAACTTGTTAGTATGCCTACTGTGGTCCGGGTATGTGACGTGTGGGTGTCAACGGCACACCTTCTTCCCGAGAAGAATTGCACCTGCTTTGTTAGGGTAGCAACGGCGCTTCTGCTCTTTTTAATCTTTTTATTACTCTGTCTTCCCCTCTCCCCCGCTCAACCCCTGCAGTAATGTTTTCGGCCTCAAAACAAACATAGTACTGCGTTGTTTTGGGGGCTTGATGAAAAATCTAGTGCTGGTTTCTGTAGGTTGGCCTGCCCAGCAAATGGGCTGCTGGTCCACCACGACAGACTGGGAGGCTAAAAATACAAGTTTTATGGTGCAGAGGCAAGTAAAAAAAATGCTATCGATAGCCATCCACTGAAGAAAAAAATCGCTCCTGATATGCTTCTTCAGTCAGTTCGCTCGGGGATCTGGTATCATTTTTTTCCAGAGGGCGAACAAGTATCAGCTAGGCCTAGGTTTTGTATTTTAACATGTGTAGCCCACGACATACGGAAATAGTGGTTTCAACTTATTTTTTGAGGTCCATACTGGCCTATGGGCTTCTTCTTAAAGATCGGCAGCCCAATGTAGTTTTTTAATAAAACGCAGGTCTCTGTTCTATTTATCTATATATAAGAATAATAATGTTGTGTCCAATTTATGTTTTCCCTTCTAACCACATTATATATATTTATATTATTATTATTATCGTATATTTTATAGAGACTTATATATATATTATAAAAACATCCCACGTGTTATTAACTTATAAAAGTAAATGTTGAACAGAAGTTAGCAAGGAAAATCCTGGTTGTTTTTGACTCATAGGTAAGAAAAATCCTGGTGATTGCATACAAAAGCTTGTGAAATGTAATTTCTTAATAATAACACGCTCATTTTAAGGACCAATTTAATAATAACGCGCTCATTTTTATTTTGAGCAATAACTCGCTAATTTGTTAATTATATATATATATAATGTGCCTCTCCGGTTTATTCTTTGATATTAATTGCACCTTCTAACATAACATTATATATATAACGAGCCCAGCTAATTCATGTATTTCAAGGAAGTGCAAATGGGCTGGGATTTCTTAGAAAATATAAATGGGCCTGATTGACGCGAAATTATTTGTTCACCCAGCCCAACAAATGGACTGTACATTCTAGAAAACATGGGTGAAATATATGCCACATTTTTGTAGGCTGACATGTGGGCCAATCGGTCGAAGCCTACGCAGGGCGTTGTCAACTTGGTCAACAAATGATTGTGACATCCACAGCCATTGGATTTATATCTAACGGCCGGCATGCACCTTCAATCTCTCGTCTTCTTCTTCCAGCGTCGCCAGGACCGCCTGGTCTGGCCTCCGGCGGCTAGCGGCTGTGCTTAGCACGCATCGCTGCGAAGTGCTACCCCACCGCCGGCCAGGCTATCCCTCCACCCCTCCACACATCCTGTTATTCTCCACCGACTGCAGCCCCACGCCACACCAGAACCAGTTATAACCCTTCTCCTCCTCTCAATCTGTGACTCCACTGCCGCGTCTTCCCATCTCCGAGTCGTTCTCATCCGGGGCCTCATTGTCGTCCACCGCCTCACTGAGCTCGGTGTAGTGTGGTCAACAAACGAGAGTCATCGGTAGAGGACTGTACGTGAAGAGCCTGATGGCTGGGACCCATGAGGTCCATGGTCGCACGCAAGGAAAGTTCCTCCTTATTAAGCTAAAAAAATGTTTCCTCCACCTAATAGCTAGGACCCACCGGCTGTATCTTCACACGGAAGGAAGTGCCTCCTTGTTTTGCGAAAAAAATTATTCATCCCGTTGATAGCTGGGACCCGTCAGATTTGGTGGCTGACTTGTGGGCCTACTAAGCGGACGTGTACGCAGGGCTTTGTTATCAACAAATGATTCTAGCAGCTGGACTGTTGGATGTTAATCCGACAGCCGTGCTCCTTCTTCAATCTCTGTTCTTGCTCCACTCTCCCATGGGCGGCACCGCAGCTGTGCTGCCGTGCACCCGAACCAGACAAGTTTCCCGCTCCTCTCCATCTGTGTTTCCACTGCCCCGTCTTCCCCGTCTCTGGGTCGTTCCAGTCTGGGGCCTCGCCGTCGTCCACCGGCCTTGGTGTGCTCGGCACGGTGTGTTCAACGTGGTCAACAACCGAGAGTCATCGGAAGATGACTGTACGTGAGAGGCTGACAGTGGGGACGCGCCACGCCCATGGACGCATGCATGCAACACAACGCGGCGTGGTCAATGTGGTCAAGGAATGACTTCCATCAGAAGTGTACTATACGTGGAGAGGCGGACAGTTGGGTCCACGGCCGCAGCAAGGAAGTGCCTCCTTATTATGCTGAAAATAATGATTCCTCCACCTGACAGCAGGGACCCACTGGACGGGCCACCGTATTTTGCGAAAAAAATGTTTCCCCCCTGATTGCTGGGACCCACCTGACGGGCCACCGCATTTCGTGAAAAAAAGTTCGCCCCGCTGTCATCTCGGACCCACCGGAAGTGCCTCCTTATTAACTAGAAAAAAATGAATACTCCCCCTGCTAGCTGGGACCCACCTTGGTGGGAGGCTGACTTGTGGGCCTACTAAGTTGACGGGGACGGAGGGCTTTGTCAACTTAGTCAATAGGAATGGTTCTAGCTCCGGTGACCGTACGATGTCCATCCAATGGCTGTAGTGCTTCTTCAACCTCTGGTCTTCTTGCTCCAGCCGCCCAAAGCAGCGCCGGTCGTGTCGCGTGCTCCTTCCTCCGGTGGCCGGCTGTCATGCCGCGGAGGCTTCATCGCCCCCTACTATTCCCGCTGATGGCCAGGCCATCCCTCTACTCGCCCACACCCCCTGTTATTCTGCGGCGACGGCAGCCTCACACCGCAGCCGAATGAGTGAACCCCCATACTCCTCTACGCGTGGGCATCCACTGCCGCGTCTTCCCCGGCTCCACGTCGTCCCCTTCCTAGGCCTCGCTGTTGTCCACCGCCCTGGTGCTCTCGGCGCGGCGTGGTCAATGTGGTGAAAGAACGACTTCCATCGGAAGAGTACTGTACGAGGAGAGGATGACAGCTAGGTCCACGGCGGCCACAAGGAAGTGCCTCCTTATTACCCGCAAAATAATTATTCCTCCACCTAACAGCAGGGACCCACCGGATGGGCCACCTTATTTCGTGAAAAAAATGTTTCCCCCCTGACTGCTGGGACCCACCAGCTACATCTTCGCATGCAAGGAAGTGCGTCCGGGCAAAAAAAAAAACAATTCGTCCCCCTGACTGCTGGGACCCACCAGCTACATCTTCGCATGCAAGGAAGTGTCTGACAGTCGGGACCCACCTGATCGAAGCGTACGTAGCGTTGTCATTCTGGTCGCGAATGTGTATGTATATACTGGTCGATGTAGAGGCACGCACGTGTCTTAGTAGAGGCGCACACGTGTCGTAGTAGAGGCGTGCATGTACCACGTACACGTACATACAGTGTCCAGTGTGCAAGAAACAAAATACGGCCATGTATGTACATATGGGCGTGGTCTCGAACGCCTACTCACGCATATATACGTACGGCCAAGGCTCGTGTACATGGCTGGATCGTAAAGGAGAAACAGCGTCGTCATCGTGTTCACGGGGAGCCTACCGGCTGGGTCGGAACAGAATGCGTCGTCGTGTTCATCAAGAGGGCTTGGACAGAACAGACGATGGAAACGAGGCCTGGCGTAACGCAGAACGGAGGAAACGGCCTTGTGTTCGACCGGCCACGTTCGAAACGTAATCCTGTTCATCAGGAGGGGTCTGGCGTACCGCAAAACGGAGGAAACGGACCTCCTACGGTCGAAACGTGGGTCCTGTTTATCGGGAGGGGTGTGACGTACCGCAAAACGGACGAAACGGACTTGTGTTGGAGCGCTACGGTCAAAACGGGGGTCCTGTTCATCGGGAGGGGTGTGGCGTACCGCAAAACAGGACTCCACGGGATATTCTTCATCTCCACTGCCGACCTCCTCCATACTCCACGAGCTACTGTTCATCGACCATCGACCTCCTCCAGCCTCCACCTGCGAGTGTTCAACCACGGGCTCCTGTTCATCCAACCTCCACCGCGCGCGACTCCACCGGCTACTGTTCAACCACCCCTCTCCACAAGCTCCTGTTCAACCACCCCTCCACGGGCCATT
>LT934122.1:35006183-35040912 GCA_900231445.1 Triticum turgidum subsp. durum
TTCAGTTAGTAGCAGTAGCAAAGGAATCGCTCAATCGGGTTCAGGTAACAGCTATCGATCGATCGCTCGGGTTGAATAATGCGTAGCCTGCAGTGCAATCACTCGGGTTTAGTTAGATCCCAACGCCTCGCTCCAGTTCAGTTAGAGCCAACACCTCGCACACACGCGCGTACGTGTACAAGAGAAACGCGCATCGCTCGGCCCCCGACCACCCACCTTAACCGGGAACTCCCCAAAATTTTCCTCGCCCTCGCTTCTACCACGGTTTTTCCGTCATGGACAGCCCAAAGAATGTCATGCAGTTGCGTCTCCGGCCCGCCCAGGATGAAAAGCCCATTTTCTGTCATGATTTTTTGTCATAGAAGTAGGAGCCCACCACATCTATGAAGATACCAGGTTTTGTCACAATTATCGTCATAGAAGTGTCATAAGTATTACAGAAAAAAATTCGTTCAGCCCAAAATGTCACGGATGTGTCTTTTTTTTGTAGTGACGGCAAAGTAGTAGATGAGTTCCGGCAGCACGACGGCGTGGTGACGGTGTTGGTGATGAACAATCTCCGCAGGGCTTCGCCTAAGCACTACAAAAACTATGACGTAGTATAAACTAGAGGAGACGGGGTTGCCGGCACACCGCTTGGTGTTTCTTGATGTGTCTTTGGTGCTAGCCCTGCCCCTCTATTTATATGTTGAGCCTTGGGGTCGAACTTGGAGTAAAAGCCTCCACAAAGTCGGTTTCACCCGAAAGGACAGAGTCCTTCTCGGACTCCACGGCCAGACGCCAGGGTTCCCGGCGTCTGGATCCAGACGCTATGGACCCTAGCGTCTGGACCCTGGACTCCGCAAAACTTCCTTTTGCGCTTTCCAAAAACCCCGTGGGCTTTCCCCTTTGGACCAAATAAAGTGTTCTTGTACCCAAACATTTCGGGAAACATCCGGAACCCCTTTCGGTTAATTCCGGAACCCTTCCGGAGACCAAACACTATTATCCCATATATCAAACTTTATCTCCGGACCATTCCGGAGTTCCTTGTCATGTCCGTGATCATATCCGGAACTCCGAACAACATTTGGTTACCAACATACATAACTCATATAGTACTATATCGTCAATGAACGTTAAGCGTGCAGACCCTACGGGTTCGAGAACTATGTAGACATGACCGAGGCACCTCTCTGGTAAATAACCAATAGTGGAACCTGGATCCCCATATTGGCTCCTACATATTCTACGAAGATCTTTATCGGTCGAACCGCATAACAACATACGTTGCTCCCTTTGTCATCGGTATGTTACTTGCCCGAGATTCGATCGTCGGTATCTCAATACCTAGTTCAATCTTGTTACCAGCAAGTCTCTTTACTCGTTCTGTAATGTATCATCCCGCAACTAACTCATTAGTCACATTGCTTGCAAGGCTTATAGTGATGTGCATTACCGAGAGGGCCCACAGATACCTCTCCGACACTCAGAGTGACAAATCCCAATCTCGATCTATGCCAACTCAACAAGTACCGTCGGAGACACCTGTACAGCACCTTTATAATCACCCAGTTACGTTGTGACGTTTGGTAGCACACAAAGTGCTCCTCCGGTATTCGGGAGATGCATAATCTCATAGTCACAGGAACATGTATAAGTCATGAATAAAGCAATAGCAACAAACTAAACGATCAAGTGTTAAGCTAACGGAATGGGTCATGTCAATCACATCATTCTTGTAATGATGTGATCCCATTTATCAAATGAGAACTCATGTCTATGGTTAGGAAACTTAACCATCTTTGATTAACGAGCTAGTCAAGTAGAGGCATACTAGTGACACTATGTTTGTCTCTGTATTCACACATGTATTATGTTTCTGGTTAATACAATTCTAGCATGAATAATAAACATTTATCATGATATGAGGAAACAAATAATAACTTTATTATTGCCTCTAGGGCATATTTCCTTCACTCCTAATCCAACTCCGAAGAAAAGGGGTATTCTATATCTCGGTCCTGAACATATGCAAGAGGCAAAGAAATCTATGAAAGAAAAAAGGTATTAAAGCTAAAGTTGTTAAGAATTTACCCCCTATTGAAGAGATACATGGTCAACCCGACACAGGTAGTAAAGGTAAATTCTCTCTATAGATTTGATAAGGGTGAAATCCCATCTACTAATTTGCTAGTCAATGCTTGGATGAGTTTGATAATTTTATTGTTAAGCAAGAAGACTTCAATGTTTATTTTGGTAGACAATTGAAACGCAATGCTTACATGGTTGAACACTTGAGTGATTATATGTCTAGAGTTAAAAGTTATCTTAAGCTTATTAGTAAACACACTTCCATGGTTGCAACTCAAGTAGAACAAGTACTTAAGGCACAAGATGATTTTCTCAATGAGTTAAATAATAAGAATAATGATAATGTTGTTAGAGTTATGACTAGAGGTGGTAAAATGACTCAGGAACCTTTGTATCCTGAGGGCCATCCTAAGAGAGTTGAGCAAGATTCTCAGAAAATTAATACTGATACATCTAGTCCTTCTAATTAAAAGAAAAAGAATAAGGATAGGACTTTGCATGCTTCTAGCGAACCTGTTATTGACACACCTAAGAATCCCGATGATATTTCTATTTTTGATGCTGAAACACAATATGGTAATGAACATGAACCTAGTGGTAATCTTAATGAATGCTCATGTTGATCCTCAACCTAGTAATGATAATGATGTAGAGATTGAGCCTACTATTGATCATGATAACCCACAATCAAATAATCAACATTATGATAAGAGAGACTTCTATGCTAGGAAGCATGGTAAAGAAAGAGAACCATGGGTTCAGAAACCCATGCCTTTTCCTCCAAAGCCATGCAAGAAAAAGGATGATGAGGATTTTGAGCGCTTTGCTGAAATAATTAGACCTATATTTTTTGCGTATGCGTTTGACCGATATTGTTACTAATAAAAGAAGGATACCGAAAGCGGAAATTTCCACCATGCGTGCTAATTATACTATTAAGAGTGGAATACCATAGAAACTTCGAGACCCAGGACTACCAACTATACCATGCTCCATTAAAAGAAACTATGTTAAAACTACTTTATGTGTTCTTGGAGCCAGTGTTAGTGTTATGCCTTTATCTCTGTACAGTAGACTTGATTTGAATAAGTTGACACCTACAAAAATCTCTTTGCAAATGGCTGTTAAATCAACTACTATACCCGGTATTTGTGAGGATGTGCCTATTGTGGTTGCAAATGTTACTATTTTAACCTACATTGTTATTCTTGATATTCCTGACGACAACAGTATGTCAATTATCCTTGCTAGACCTTTTCTATATACTGTAGGGTCTGTTATTGATTGCAAAGAAGGCAATGTATCTTTTCATGTTAATGGTAATGAGCATACAGTACACTTTCTGAAGAAACAACCTCAAGTTCATAGTATAAATTCTATTGGAAAAATTTCAACTATTACTATTGGAGGTTTTGAATTCCCTCGTCCTACTATCAAAAAGAAATATGATATTCTTATTGTTGGGGACATGCATATGCCCGTTGAGGTAACCCAGTGTTATTCAAAAATTCTCTGGTTTCATATTATTCGAAAGAGGTTTGTTAACAAGGCTTGATCAACCTTGTTAGTGGATTCCTTTTGATGAGCATGAGATGGATGAAGTTAGAAAGAACATCTCTCTATACCCTCCTTTTACTTTCTGGTATTTATAATAAATAAAGAAAAATAGTATTTTCTGTCCATTTTCTGAATTATCCTTGCAATAAAAAAATACCCCAAAAATAAAAGTTCTCCAAATGCCCTGAAAATTGAGTATGATTTTTTGTAGAATATTTGAGAATTTCTGGGACCTAGAACACACCAGGGGGACCCACCATTTGGTCACGAGGGTGGAGGGCGCGCCCTACCCCCTAGGCGCGCCACCTGCCTCGTGGGCCCCATGTGGCCCCCTCCACTTATTCCAGTACCCAAAAACTTCATCTTCCTCCAAAAAAATCATCACGTAGCTCAAACTCGTCTTCTTGCTTGTTTTGCTACCATTTTCGATCTCCTTGCTCAAAGCTCCATCCAGAAAACTGCTTTGGGGGATTGTCCTTCGGTATGTGACTCCTCTAATGATCCAATTATTTTTTGTTCTTGTGCTTTATTTAGTTCAAATTTTGGTGCTGAGATGACCCTATTCTTGAGCTTGCATGTCAAATTATATGGTCCAAATTAGTTTTGTTGCATGATATAGTCTCTAGGCACTTGTGAGAGTAGTTGCTATCAATCTTGTTGAGTTTAGTTCACTTTTACTTTGAGTCACTAAAAAATTTCAGAAATTTTCAGAGGAAGATAATATTAGAGAGATTGTTGAGAGGCTCCTCGAGCCGAAGTTTGAAGGAAAAGCAGAATGATGAGAATAAAAAGCCCAAGTACAACCTTCCCGCACCGTGCAGGTTTGGCCGTGTGGATGGCCTTGTGATGCATTCCTGAGGGCCGCTAGAATTTATGAAGACTTTTATTATTTTGCTGAGAATGCAACCATCACCGACTTCATCCACGATAAGTGTGACCAGTACCTCCTACTCACTAATATTTTTATGCAAAACTTCCATTTCCATGCTAGGAGATCACCACCTTCGGTAGATTTTTATTTATATCATGAGTTTAAGGAGATGTCACTCTATGATTTTTGTGCGGTTTGCAAGTTGCCCTTCGACCGCAGTGTCGAGGAACCATATCCTAGTGATGTGGATGAATTTATTGATAAAATTGTTGTAGGGGAAACGAGAAAAGTATCAGATGAAAGAATTGCTAGTAAACATTTTCCTGCTCTACGTTACTATGCAATATTTGCTAGTAGATGTTTAATTGGTCGCAGGAATAGTGGAGGCCTCAGTGCTCCTAACCTTGCCATTTTGCTCCATGCTTTACTTCGTGATAGAGCTTTTGAAAGCACAAGTGCTCCCTGGGTGATTTTGGTAATTTATGTCAACATATCTCTTGTTGGACTAATACCTTTACCTAGTATATTTCAGATAAGTTCAACAATGGACTGGCATGGACTAGAGGAAGTGGAACCTTCAAAAATGCTAAGGACAAAAGGATTGGCTCAAGCTTAATGCTCAAGACTCTACATTTTCTATTTTAGTGATCCAATATCACATTGAGTCTATAGGAAAAGCCAATACTATCAAGGAGGGCTGAGGTGTTTCTTAATGAGGTTCTTGCTCCAAAGGCCTCAAATACTTTCTCACGTCCACCTATGGCCTAAACCAAAAGTCAAACTCAGCCCCACCAATTCTTTCTATCTGGCGCCACCGAGTTCAGATGTCAAAGCCACTGCCACAAACCATAGGCAAATCGGTCTCACCGCTAGGGACCTCGGTCTCACCGAGATGGGATTGTAATCTCTCTGTGAAACCCCAAAATTTTAACCTTGTTTTATTAATCAAAATTTTGCCAGGAAGCTTAAACTTTTGTTTTCTGGATTTCCTTTTGATTTAAGAACCATTCTTTTCTTTGTTATTATGGAGTTTTACCCCAAGTGAAAACTTTTCAATCATTATTGGACTTATTTACCCTCTCAAATAAAACAATTCTTTTATCAGTGGGGTTATTTATATAATTATTTTTCCTTGAGCTTTATTTCTCTAAAAGGGTTTTTCTTAAGTTTTAGGGTCCCTTTTGAACTGCAACCCTTTTATAAATTCATTTAAAAATCCCACCAAAATTTGGGGATGTCATGTGCTGTTTTTAAATCACTTTTATGCAAAAATATATTTCATTTTTTGGATATTTTGAGCTCTACATCAAATTTTCAAATCTGGTCCAGTGGGCAATTTTGCACCACAACCTATTTAAATACTTCTTTAAAACTTCCACCAATATTATGGGATGTTAATTGGAGTGTTATATTCAACTTTATGCAAAAAACTAGTTATGTCCTTTGATAAAATTGAGTGAAACAACCTCTTTTTCATTCTGGCCCAGTTGGTGTTTTCTACTGCATCCCTAATCATGTTTGCTCTAGTGACCATGAGCTTTCTCATGCTTGTAGTACACCTTACAAAACCCTTAAGTCCAAGAGAGTGGACCCATGGGAGGATTTTAAGTGCATGCAATCATGCCTTTTTCTTTCGGTCCAAAACTGAAGATTTGCCAAACTTGCACTAGCAAGTTTATGGTTTTGCCCAAATGACCTTACCACCCTCTTTTGCATCTAAAGAGACACTAGCCTGGAGAGTTTGGCCACCCCAAGAAATGCCTAAGTGCCCTTGGTTTTGGCATGATTTTTAGTTTGCAATATGAACTTGATCCACTGACCCAGCAACCTTGTCCACTAAACTCCTAGCTACTCCTAACCTAGGTCTGCTAATTGCCAGCCTCACCCAGGCCCTGTAGCATGCATTGGCATTTCGTCGAGCAACTAACGTGCGTGCTTTGGGCGCGCCCAGAGCGCACGTTTTGCACGCGCGTGCACCGAGCCGCCGCATCTCGCTGCCGCCCACCCCGCGCCCGTTCTGGCCCTTGGCCAACCGCAGCCATCACGCCCCGTCTCCTCCTGCACCGCAGAGCCAACCCGACCACCCCTGGCACCACACATCGCCACCATTAGGTCGGCTGTGGCGGCTAGCTGACGGCCGCAGCAGGCCCTGGCCGTGTCGGCGCCGCCCGAGCCACCCCAGCACACCAGCTGCCCTCTGGGACAGCACAATCCTATCTGCAAGCCGTCCTCTAGCTCGCGTCACTGCCACGTCGCCCTGCAGCATAGAAAGGCGGTTCGCCATCGTTCTTATCACCGGCCGCCTCGGGACCGACCTCCACCGCCTATATAAGGGCCCCCGAGCTCAACCGAGTCCTCAAGCAACCTCAAGGCCGTCTTCCCCGCCTCCGGCCGGTTCGGCCGCCGCCAAGTCCCGGCCGATTTCGTCGCAACAAAAGCCCCTCCCGTCCATCCAGCGCCACCACCCGACTCCACGTGACCGTGCGGAGCCACCCATCACCTCAGCCCCGACCGAGAGCCACCATAGCCCAGACCCCCAATCCCTCCCGAAGCCATCCCCGCCGTGGAGCTCGCAATCGGCGACTCCCTCCGTCCCCGTCGTCCAGTCAACCACCGGGAGGACCGCCCTGGTCCGGCGGATCTATCCCTGTCCTTGGATCCCCGTGGGGAGCCGCCGTTCTTCGGCGGCGATCACCGGAAGCCCCGCCCCGCTCGGCCAGAGGAGGGAGAAGACGCGAGCTACTGGTCAAACCTGACCAGTGGGCCCAAGGGACCCACTGTCAGTGACCAGCCCCGCCGCCACGTGTTTTAAGTGAAAGCGCAAACGACCCGAGTACGTCTCCCCTGCTTCGAAAGCGTATTGTCATCAAAGCGTTTGTCACACCCTAGCTAGTCATGCATCAGAGTGTGTGCATCATGTTTAAAATTCCTTTTAATTTTGAAATGGGGATTTGTGAAACCCTCAGAATCTTTTTTGAAAATGACCCAAATAAAAATTTCTCCAAAAGGGTCCAAGAAAATGCTCATGTTGCTCTCTGAAAATATTGGACAGAGATAAAAATCAAACCAATATTTTTAAGAGCTCATAGGTATTTATTTTGGGCATTTGGAATTAATGCATAAATATTTGCATTGGAAATATATTAGTTATATATATTAATATATGTCCAAAAATTATGCCACCTGTTGGGGAGCTCTGGAATAATATATCTAGCTCCTGCAAAAATTGGCATAAGATAATAAAATGATTTAATATTTTATTTAAATCAAAACAAATGTCAGAAATTAGAAAACAGAAATAAATAAAAGGGAGAAGCTTACCTGGGGCTCCTCCCTGTGCAGCCCAGCCAGCTGGCCGGCACAGCCAGCAGGCGGCCCAGCCCGCCTCCCTCCTCTGTCGTCTTCGTCCTCGACAGAGGGAGGGGAGTGTGCCCAGCGCGCGCGCGCCACTGCGCCACGCCACCAGCTCGCCTGCCTGCCTGCCCCTCCCCTCCTCGTCTGGATGGCCTGGAACGACGCCACGCCCTCCCCTGCTCTCTCTCACTCTCCCCCGGTTCTTCCTCTCCTCTCCCTCGCTCTCTCTCTCTCCCGTGTCCGAACGCACCCATCGCCGCCGTTCGCCTTAGCAGCCGCCACCAGCCTCCCCTCGCCTCCCCGACACGCTCCCCAGCTCCGCCGCGACCCCCTCTTCCTCCCCACCAAGCCAAGCCCCTCGGGAAGCTCTGCATCGCCTCCACGCCATTGTCTTCGCCCTCGACCGCCGCCGATGGTCGCCGTCGATTCGCCGCCGTTCGTGCTTCCCCGAGCTCGCTGACCCTCCCTGCATGATCTCCGTGAGCCCCTGCTTCGTTTCCCCCTAACCCCATGTTCGATTTCGAGCTCTAGCCGCCCCTCTACCGGAGCCGAGACGCTCCGCCGCACGGGCTCGTCGCCGGCGAAGCCCCGGTGACCATTTGGTCACGGGCGCGCACCCGTTGTGCTTGCCGCGACCCGTAGAGCCCCTCCAGCGCCTCAGCGCCCTCGCTTGCGAGCAGCAGCGCCGATCCCGACCGCACCCGAACTCCGGCCGCCGCTCACGAGCTCGCCGTCGTCGGTACCGGCCACCTCAGGCACGGCCACCACCACCGTTCGACGCGCGGGAGCAAGGGCTCTCCAACGAGCCCAAGCACGGCCTCGCCCGTGCCCTGTAGCGCGTTTCCATATCGCGCCGGCGTCATGTCGCAGGTGGGTTTGACCCACCTTGACCTGTTAGCTAATTAGGATTAGTTTAACTTAATCAACCTCTGTTAGTCAACCCCGCTGACACTGACCAGTGGGCCCCAGCGCCACTAATTCCTAATTAGGATTAAATTAACCCTGTTAAACCCCCCTGTCACTGACGTGTGGACCCCACATGTCAGGTTTGACTCCAGCCAGCCGCAGTTGACCGCTGACATCATGCTGACGTCATGCTGGCGCAATATATATATTTCTGGATTTAAATTAAATCAGGAAATTACAGAATATTATTAAACTTCAAAAATTCATAACTTTTATTCTGTAACTCCAAATCAGACAAATTATATATGAAAAATGATCAGAAAAATCCAATCTATCCATCTGTACTATTTTCATGCATGATCAAACAAGTTAAATTGATGTTTTTAACAGAACAAGGAAAAGCACTTTAAAGGGCCATGTTTGAGTTTGAAATTTGAATCTTTGATTGAAATTGGTTCAAACCCTTCTGGTTTTAGTTGCATTAGCCCAACACACTCATATTGCCATGTTTCATGCATGCATCATATTGTTGCACATTGTTTGGTGATGGTTGTGTATCGGTGTCCTTTGCGACAGGTTCTGCCTCCGAGGAGTACCGTGATTACCCTAACGAAGAACCGTATCAGTGCATCAAACCATCAGGCAAGCAACCAACCATTTGATCATATCGATACAATCCCATGTTCTCGCTCCTGCTCTCTTTTACTGCATTAAGACAACGCGTTTCAAACTGCTGTGTGCTACGGTAGTTGAACCCATTTCCTCTGCATGACCTGTCATTGCCACAGTAACTAGATGAAACCCACTAGCATGTGTAGGAGTAGATTGAGCCATATGTATGTCTTGTTCCTACCTTGCTATGCCTGCTATGCTTAGAGTCGTGTCAGGTCTGGTTCATCTGGGTGATGGACTAGAGTGAAATGATTATGTCGGTATTGAGAGTGGTGTGGTGAACACGATTTGGTAAAGGTATCGATGAGAGGCCATGTAGGAGTACATGGTGGGTTGTTTCATTGAGGCCGACCTTAAGCACTGAGATCTGTATGTGTGATTTAAGATACAGCTACTACCATGCATTGGGCCCTGAAATATGACCCCGCTCGACTTCTTATTCACCCTAGCTCTCTGTCCAGGAGTTGCAAGTAGTTTCTGGTGTTTGTAGCCTACTGGAGGCTGTGGACAGCGCTGACCGTAGGGGTGGGCTGTGATGCGGTAGGTACGTGGCCGGGTATACCGAATACCCGTTAGGTATCTCGGGAACCCTGTTCACATCGTTCGGGGCCGTATGGGAAACCTCGGCCGGACTCCCTGCGGATGGAACCTGGATAGGCGATAAACCTGGACTAGAGGCTTAAGTGTTTAGGTAGGTCGTGGTCTACACCCACGTCGGCTTTCGCTTGAAGTCTGCCGAGCACATGTCGTGTGCAGACGCTAAGTGGTGGAAACATGTATGAAGAAGTACACCCCTGCAGGGTTAACATGATCTATTCGAATAGCCGCGTCCGCGGTAAAGGACTACTTGGTTGCCTATACAGTTCATAGACAAGTAAATGGAAACTATTAAAAGCCTCAAGATAAGTGTGAGTGCCGAGAATGGCTCTTCCGTAGGAAGACGGGAGGGGATCCTCGGTAGTGTATTGAATTGGTGAGTAGTGGACTCGTGTGCGCAAAACCATTTCAAGTTGAAGTATCGTAGGATAGTCTAGCCAAGAGTCAAAGCTGGCTTGCTGCAATAACTCCACCAACCCTTCTTGATAATATGCATGTATGTAGGATCTGATGTAAGTCTTGCTGAGTACCTTTGTACTCATGTTGCTATAATTTACATTTTTACAGAAGACGCTGCAACCCCTTCTGATGGGTTCTATGTAGACGTTGACATCAACGAGTAGGCTAAAGGCCCAGGTGGTGATCCTGAGCTTGTGAAGGACCACGTAGTATAGCTAGGCTTTCCAAGCCTCTTTTATTTTACTAGTTGTCTGTACTCAGACAAGTTACTTCCGCTGCTGGTTTGTATGACTGTATGACTTGAATGCTGGGTCGTGAGACCCGTACCTTTGTGTATGTTATGTATGGCTCCCCGAGCCTTAAATAAAGTACTTGTATCATAGAGTCATGTTGTGATGCTTCGTTGTATTTGCACATATCGAGCATATTGTGTGTATGATTGAAATGCTTGGTATGTGTGGGATCTGACTATCTAGTTGTTTATCTTTAGTAGCCTCTCTTACCGGGAAATGTCTCCTAGTGTTACCGCTGAGCCATGGTAGCTTGCTACTGCTCTGGAACACTTAGGCTGGCCGGCATGTGTCCTTCTTCGTTCCTGTGTCTGTCCCTTCGGGGAAATGTCACGCTTTGAGTACCGGAGTCCTGTTAGCCCGCTACAGCCTGGTTTACCGGAGTCCTGTTAGCCCAGTGCTACAGCCCGGACCCACTTGTTGATGACTGACATGTTCGAAGCTGGGTCATGGATGCCTGTCCCTGTAAGTCTGTGCCACTTTGGGTTTGCGACTAGTCATGTCAGCCCGGGCTCCTTATCATATGGATGCTAGCGACACTATCATATACGTGAGCCAAAAGGCGCAAACGGTCCCGGGCAAAGGTAAGGCAACACCCGTGGGGATACCGTGCGTGAGGCCGCAAAGTGATATGAGGTGTTACCGGCTAGATCGATGTGACATCGAGTCGGGGTCCTGACAGCGTTGGCATCAGAGCCGGACTGCTTGTAGGTTCTCCAAGCCAAACTGGTCGATGTTGAGTCTAGAAATTCTTTAGTTATATGTAGGGGAATTGTTTGTGGGTTGGAACGTAAGGCTCTTTTTACTCCTTTATCTTATGACATCCTGATCTGAGTCAGTCCATTCTTCCACCGGGGGTTATGGAATTAGGATCTATTCTCTCTATCAGGATCACGTGTTACTAATCAGTAGTACCTTATAGGTTTGATGGATACAAGCCTAGTTCAGTTCTACTACCATATTATGTTGCTAGGATGGTCTCAGAACTTTGATATGATGATGATGAGTGTGTATGTAATCCTTTGTCAAATGTCTCAAAATCCTTCTTGAGCATTTACAGCTGTTATGCTGCCGAAATTTTGCTAGAAATTCTAATGCCTTTGCATTATGATTGTGCTTTCAGATGGCCACTCGCGACCTCAATCAAGTGGTTCGCCTGACTCGATGCCTAGATGTACCCGGCCATACTGCTAAGTTGGTCAGGTAATGACTGAGGCTGGATACCGCTGGTATCCTGAGTACACGGTCGAAGAGCAATTCCGAGACTTTAATCAAAGCCAGTATCTCGGCACTGTCAGGATATTTCCATCTTATCCTGGATCCACCGAGCCCCTTCACTGCTCCTATGGACTCGGGGTTACTATTGAGATGGCTGTGCAGGACGCCGCCTACTCTATGATGACCATCATGCGAGTCAGATCTGGTTTATTTCGGGACTCTGATTTCCGGTATATGCCAGGCTCACTTCCGGGAGCACAAGGGTATCTCCAGGCTATCTATGCTGACGCCACCCAGGAGGATTCACGGACTCGCACCACTGCTGAGATGCTCGAGGATAAGGACCGTGAAAATCGGGCCTTGAGGTTAGAGCTCTTCAATACCCGTGCTGACCATTGGGCCACGTTGACTTGGTTTGCACCGGCAGTGCAAGCTGGATATTCGGATATGCGCGATCTCTATCCTGTGAGATCTGCTCTGCCAGACGTGATGGGTTGGCGTGATGTAGGAGGCATCACCCCACCTCACGGTCCCCGCAGGCCACCGTCTGTTGGTCCAAGACCTCATCCTAGTCCCTATGGTCCACAAGCTCCGCGAGATCGTCTGTTTCCGGATGATCATGTTGAGCTTCCAGGCTATGGAGGTGACTTCTACGAGGACTACTACGGATCGGTCTGAGTTAGTGGTAGTATCACTAGTTCGTGTTAGCTGTGTCGTCTATCGTCCCGCGTGACTCGTGGGATATGACCTAGTTTGTACTCTTTCCGGAGGTGTAGAAAAATAATGTATAGGAGCTTGGGATGCCTCCGATGAGATGTAATCCACTTTTCACCATAATAGTACTTTGTTTGGTCTTGTACTAAACCCTGTATGGTGTGTATGACGATGGAATAAAGAAGCAGTTTCTGAATCTACCATGTCATACGGATGATCATATTGCATTCCGAGTTATTCCTTACATTTTGTATCCTATGTCGGAATTTTATCATCCTGACTGAATCATTGTCTTGTTTACCTAGGATGGTCAACACGCGCACTAACCCTGCTCCTCAAGAGCAGGCCGAAGGCAGTGAAGTCAGGGATGCAAATCTGCCTCATCCTCCTTCCCTAGCCGAGGTTATGATGGAAGCTGAGAGAAACAAGCGGGAGACCAACCATTTGTTGGAACGTATTGAACAGAACACGGCACACCAACAGAGGACTAACGTGGTGTCACTCAGTGATTTTATCAAATTACATCCACCCACGTTCCACCACTCCGTCGAGCCTCTCAACGCTGATGACTGGCTTCGCAGTATCTCTCACAAGCTGCGTTCCGCGCTAGTAGCTGAGGCTGACAAGGTCACCTTTGCTGCATATCATCTTGAAGGCCCCGCCAGTCTATGGTGGGAGAATTATGGAGCTATGCGCCCAGCGGGCCATGTCACTACTTGGGCTGAATTCAGCGAGGCTTTCCATGAACATCACATTCCGGAGGGTCTCATGGACCGTAAACGTGAGGAATTTTGCAATTTCACCCAAGGCCGACTCTCTGTGGATGTTTACAGCAGGGAGTTTGGTAACCTCGCACGATATGCAACTGAGGAAGTGTCTACTGATGCCAAGAAGCAAGCAAGGTTCCGTAAGGGCCTTAGTCCTGAGCTTCGCCGTGACCTCCGTCTGCATGAGTGCACAACTTTTCAGAAACTTGTCAACAAAGCCATCAGTGCTGAAACTGGTCAGACTGACTATGACGCAACACGCAAGCATGGCCGTGACATGGGTTCCTCATCCGGTGCTGGTCCTCAGAAGCGCCGCGTGTGGGTGCCCAACACCGCCCTGCCACCCAGGTTCACACCGAGGCCATCTTTCCAGGCGCCTCGCCCTATTCAACAGTCTGCTCCAGCCAAGCCCTATGGGGGTCCAACCAACAATGCTCCTCCACGTACCAGTTCCGTAACTTGTTTCAAGTGTGGGGAATCTGGCCACTATATGCGTGAGTGTCCCCAGACCAACCCCAACCAGTCTGCTAAAGCTGTTGGCCGTGGCAAGCCGACAGGGAAAGTGTTCCACGCCTAGCCGGCCACCGCTGCACGTGGCCATGTCAACTGTATCTCTGCCGAAGAAGCTCAAGAGGATCCCAACGTCGTTCTCGGTACGCTTCTTGTTAATTGCCACCCGGCATCTGCTCTTTTCGATACAGGAGCCTCTCATTCATTTATATCCGAGAACTATGCTCGTTTGCATAACACCGCATTCTGTGACATGCCATCCACTATGGAAATTTCTACTCCTGGTTCTAAGTCAACGTCAGATCGTACACCCCAGGAATAACCTACACCCCAGGGAAAGCCAACGTCATGGCTGATGCGCTAAGTCGTAAATCTTATTGTAACAACCTGATGTTACAACAAAGTCAACCGCTTCTCCATGAGGAATTTCGGAAGCTTAACCTCCACATTGTACCTCAAGGTTTTCTTTCCACCTTGGTAGCAAAACCTACTCTTACGGATCAAATCATCGCTGCCCAAAAGCGAGATAAGGGAATATCTAAAATCAAAGAGAACATTGCTAGCGGAGGTGCTAGTTGTTTCTCCACAAATGATCATGGTGTTGTGTATTTTGAGAACCGTCTAGTGGTTCCCAAGAACCAGCATCTACGGCAGTTGATCCTTAAGGAGGCTCATGAATCTCCTCTCACCATTCATCCCGGTAGTACTAAGATGTATCAGGACCTACGCCAGAGGTTCTGGTGGACTAGGATGAAGAGAGAAATTGCTCAGTATATTGCTAATTGCGACGTCTGTCGTCGTGTAAAAGCAGAGCATCAACGGCCTGCTGGCACCCTTCAACCCTTAGCTATTCCTGAATGGAAATGGGATAAAATTGGTATGGATTTCATTACCGGTTTTCCCAAGACCAAGAGAGGGAATAATGCTATTTTCGTCGTGGTCGATCGTCTTTCCAAAGTAGCCCATTTCTTACCTGTTCGTGAGAGTATAACCGCTAGCCAGCTGGCAGATTTATACATCTCCCGAATAGTGTCCCTCCATGGTGTTCCTTTGGAAATCAACTCGGATCGAGGAAGTCTTTTCACCTCTCGATTTTGGGAAAGTTTCCAAAATGCTATGGGAACCCGTCTCTCCTTTAGCACCGCTTTCCACCCTCAGTCGAGTGGTCAAGTGGAACGCGTCAACCAGATCCTAGAAGACATGCTTCGAGCCTCTGTTATATCATTCGGAATGGACTGGGAGAAGTGCCTTCCATTTGCCGAATTCGCTTACAACAACAGCTATCAATCTAGCTTGGGTAAAGCCCCTTTTGAAGTTCTCTATGGACGACGGTGTCGAACACCCCTTAACTGGTCAGAGACCGGGGAAAGACAATTCTTTGGCCCGGATATGATTCAGGAAGCAGAAGAACAAGTTCGTATCGTTCGTGAAAAGTTGAAAACCGCCCAATCTCGTCAAAAGAGTCAATATGACCGAAAACATAAGGCTATGACTTTCGAGGTTGACGAGAAGGCTTATCTTCGGGTCACCCCTCTGAAGGGAACCCATCGTTTCGGTATCAAAGGCAAATTGGCTCCTCGTTACATTGGACCTTTTCGCATTCTTGCCAAACGAGGAGAAGTTGCCTACCAGTTGGAACTACCTCCGCACCTCTCCAGAGTTCACGATGTCTTCCACGTTTCTCAACTCAGGCGTTGCTTCTCGGATCCTATCCGTGGAGTGGACCACGAAACGCTTGATCTCCAAGATAATCTTACATATCGAGAGTACCCCATTCGTATCCTCGATCAAGCCGAACGTACCACCCGATGTCATAATATCAAGTTTGTCAAAGTTCAATGGTCGCACCATTCTGAGGATGAAGCAACTTGGGAAAGGGAGGATCGTCTTCGACTTGAGTATCCCGCCTTCTTCCCGGAGGAACCCAAATCTCGGGACGAGATTCTTTTGAGTGGGGGTGAGTTGTCACACCCTAGCTAGTCATGCATCAGAGTGTGTGCATCATGTTTAAAATTCCTTTTAATTTTGAAATGGGGATTTGTGAAACCCTCAGAATCTTTTTTGAAAATGACCCAAATAAAAATTTCTCCAAAAGGGTCCAAGAAAATGCTCATGTTGCTCTCTGAAAATATTGGACAGAGATAAAAATCAAACCAATATTTTTAAGAGCTCCTAGGTATTTATTTTGGGCATTTGGAATTAATGCATAAATATTTGCATTGGAAATATATTAGTTATATATATTAATATATGTCCAAAAATTATGCCACCTGTTGGGGAGCTCTGGAATAATATATCTAGCTCCTGCAAAAATTGGCATAAGATAATAAAATGATTTAATATTTTATTTAAATCAAAACAAATGTCAGAAATTAGAAAACAGAAATAAATAAAAGGGAGAAGCTTACCTGGGGCTCCTCCCTGTGCAGCCCAACCAGCTGGCCGGCCCAGCCAGCAAGCGGCCCAGCCCGCCTCCCTCCTCTGTCGTCTTCGTCCTCGACAGAGGGAGGGGAGTGTGCCCAGCGCGCGCGCGCGCCACCGCGCCACGCCACCAGCTCGCCTGCCTGCCTGCCCCTCCCCTCCTCGTCTGGATGGCCTGGAACGACGCCACGCCCTCCCCTGCTCTCTCTCACTCTCCCCCGGTTCTTCCTCTCCTCTCCCTCGCTCTCTCTCTCTCCCGTGTCCGAACGCACCCATCGCCGCCGTTCGCCTTAGCAGCCGCCACCGGCCTCCCCTCGCCTCCCCGACACGCTCCCCAGCTCCGCCGCGACCCCCTCTTCCTCCCCACCAAGCCAAGCCCCTCGGGAAACTCTGCATCGCCTCCACGCCATCGTCTTCGTCCTCGACCGCCGCCGATGGTCGCCGTCGATTCGCCGCCGTTCGTGCTTCCCCGAGCTTGCTGACCCTCCCTGCATGATCTCCGTGAGCCCCTGCTTCGTTTCCCCCTAACCCCATGTTCGATTTCGAGCTCTAGCCGCCCCTCTACCGGAGCCGAGACGCTTGCGAGCAGCAGCGCCGATCCCGACCGCACCCGAACACCGGCCGCCGCTCACGAGCTCGTCGTCGTCGGTACCGGCCACCTCAGGCACGGCCACCACCATCGTTCGACGTGCCCAAGCACGGCCTCGCTCGTGCCCTGTAGCGCGTTTCCGTATCGCGCCGCCGTCTCGGGCCTCGCCGGCGTCATGTCGCCGGTGGGTTTCACCCACCTTGACCACGGCGGGACCCCCCCTGTGTCCATGACAGGTGGGCCCAGCCCTGTTAGCTAATTAGGATTAGTTTAACTTAATCAACCTCTGTTAGTCAACCCCCCTGACACTGACCAGTGGGCCCCAGCGCCACTAATTCCTAATTAGGATTAAATTAACCCTGTTAAACCCCCCTGTCACTGACGTGTGGACCCCACACGTCAGGTTTGACTCTAGCCAGCCGCAGTTGACCGCTGACGTCATGCTGACGTCATGCTGGCGCAATATATATATTTCTGGATTTAAATTAAATCAGGAAATTACAGAATATTATTAAACTTCAAAAATTCATAACTTTTATTCTGTAACTCCAAATCAGACAAATTATATATGAAAAATGATCAGAAAAATCCAATCTATCCATCTGTACTATTTTCATGCATGATCAAACAAGTTAAATTGATGTTTTTAACAGAACAAGGAAAAGCACTTTAAAGGGCCATGTTTGAGTTTGAAATTTGAATCTTTGATTCAAATTGGTTCAAACCCTTCTGGTTTTAGTTGCATTAGCCCAACACACTCATATTGCCATGTTTCATGCATGCATCATATTGTTGCACATTGTTTGGTGATGGTTGTGTATCGGTGTCCTTTGCGACAGGTTCTGCCTCCGAGGAGTACCGTGATTACCCTAACGAAGAACCGTATCAGTGCATCGAACCATCAGGCAAGCAACCAACCATTTGATCATATCGATACAATCCCATGTTCTCGCTCCTGCTCTCTTTTACTGCATTAAGACAACGTGTTTCAAACTGCTGTGTGCTACGGTAGTTGAACCCATTTCCTCTGCATGACCTGTCATTGCCACAGTAACTAGATGAAACCCACTAGCATGTGTAGGAGTTGATTGAGCCATATGTATGTGTTGTTCCTACCTTGCTATGCCTGCTATGCTTAGAGTCGTGTCAGGTCTGGTTCATCTGGGTGATGGACTAGAGTGAAATGATTATGTCGGTATTGAGAGTGGTGTGGTGAACACGATTTGGTAAAGGTATCGATGAGAGGCCATGTAGGAGTACATGGTGGGTTGTTTCATTGAGGCCGACCTTAAGCACTGAGATCTGTATGTGTGATTTAAGATACAACTACTACCATGCATTGGGCCCCGAAATATGACCCCGCTCGACTTCTTATTCACCCTAGCTCTCTGTCCAGGAGTTGCAAGTAGTTTCTGGTGTTTGTAGCCTACTGGAGGCCGTGGACAGCGCTGACCGTAGGGGTGGGCTGTGATGCGGTAGGTACGTGGCCGGGTATACCGAATACCCGTTAGGTATCTCGGGAACCCTGTTCACATCGTTCGGGGCCGTATGGGAAACCTCGGCCGGACTCCCTGCGGATGGAACCTGGATAGGCGATAAACCTGGACTAGAGGCTTAAGTGTTTAGGTAGGTCGTGGTTTACACCCACGTCGGCTTTCGCTTGAAGTCTGCCGAGCACATGTCATGTGCAGACGCTAAGTGGTGGAAACATGTATGAAGAAGTACACCCCTGCAGGGTTAACATGATCTATTCGAATAGCCGCGTCCGTGGTAAAGGACTACTTGGTTGCCTATACAGTTCATAGACAAGTAAATGGAAACTATTAAAAGCCTCAAGATAAGTGTGAGTGCCGAGAATCGCTCTTCCGTAGGAAGACGGGAGGGGATCCTCGGTAGTGTATTGAATTGGTGAGTAGTGGACTCGTGTCCGCAAAACCATTTCAAGTTGAAGTATCGTAGGATAGTCTAGCCAAGAGTCAAAGCTGGCTTGCTGCAATAACTCCACCAACCCTTCTTGATAATATGCATGTATGTAGGATCTGATGTAAGTCTTGCTGAGTACCTTTGTACTCATGTTGCTATAATTTACATTTTTACAGAAGACGCTGCAACCCCTTCTGATGGGTTCTATGTAGACGTTGACATCAACGAGTAGGCTAAAGGCCCAGGTGGTGATCCTGAGCTTGTGAAGGACCACGTAGTATAGCTAGGCTTTCCAAGCCTCTTTTATTTTACTAGTTGTCTGTACTCAGACAAGTTACTTCCGCTGCTGGTTTGTATGACTGTATGACTTGAATGCTGGGTCGTGAGACCCGTACCTTTGTGTATGTTATGTATGGCTCCCCGAGCCTTAAATAAAGTACTTGTATCATAGAGTCATGTTGTGATGCTTCGTTGTATTTGCACATATCGAGCATATTGTGTGTATGATTGAAATGCTTGGTATGTGTGGGATCTGACTATCTAGTTGTTTATCTTTAGTAGCCTCTCTTACCGGGAAATGTCTCCTAGTGTTACCGCTGAGCCATGGTAGCTTGCTACTGCTCTGGAACACTTAGGCTGGCCGGCATGTGTCCTTCTTCGTTCCTGTGTCTGTCCCTTCGGGGAAATGTCACGCTTTGAGTACCGGAGTCCTGTTAGCCCGCTACATCCCGGTTTACCGGAGTCCTGTTAGCCCAGTGCTACAGCCCGGACCCACTTGCTGATGACCGACATGTTCGAAGCTGGGTCATGGATGCCTGTCCCTGTAAGTCTGTGCCACTTTGGGTTTGCGACTAGTCATGTCAGCCCGGGCTCCTTATCATATGGATGCTAGCGACACTATCATATACGTGAGCCAAAAGGCGCAAACGGTCCCGGGCAAAGGTAAGGCGACACCCGTGGGGATACCGTGTGTGAGGCCGCAAAGTGATATGAGGTGTTACCGGCTAGATCGATGTGACATCGAGTCGGGGTCCTGACAACGTTTTCTTTTTTTGGTTTTTATTAAAAATAGAATATTGACTAAACTTTGACTGGCTATATCTTTTTAAATAAAACTCCAAATGACTTGATTCTTTTTCTGTTGTTTCCCAAATGTTGTCTAGTCTATTTTCATATTTATTTGAAAAATTTCCAAGCAACTTTTTTGTACTGTTTTTAAAGTATGTGTTATTTGAATATTTTTTAAAATAGGAATTTGGAGGGGAGATTGTAACTTTCAAAAGTTTTGGAGTGCACCTCACCCCTCCACAACTTGAAGGCAAGCATTCTGATCTCGGGCATAATTTTGTGTGTGTTGTCTGACACGGTTACAATACCACCTCGACACGGAGTGTCCGTTATTTTATGTGATGATATGTTCAAACTCATGAGTGCATATTAATGATCTCATGCATATTGGAGATTTCCTTGCTATTGGAATGGTCATGCTTGTGACAGCAATCATCCTTGAATGCTTTTCGTGCCTGCCGGAAGGAAGCCGGGAAAGTCTCTGTCTTGGGTAGACCTGAGCTTGTCCCTAGTTCCTCGTCGAGACGAGTGTGTACGGCATGGCATGATGGGGTATGATGAGTGGTGATTCTGTCTATTGGATGAAATATATTTGTTATGCTAATCGTGCAGGGAATACTTAAACCTCCTGAGTTGACCATAGATCGAGTCTTGTTCCAGTAACCCCCATACTTGTTTCGTACTACCACTTGTCCCTACAACAAGTAGGGTACGATTTAGTAAGTCGTCAACCCCTTTCTAGCACACACCAAACAGAGGGGCCGGGATGAGGGTTCCATGGCCATGGATTAAACCCAATCATCCGGTCAAGGGGCATGGGTGTTTCCGGTTGGGACCAAGAGGGGAGGCCACCCCTTAGAGCGCGCGATATAAATTTGACAGGTGTCCTGGGTGATTCCAGACACCTGTAAGTTAAGCTGGTGTGTGTAGGTCAGGTGTGTTTTCAATTAAAAGACCGTAGACGGAATTAGTCCCGATGGACTAAAGGAATCCGTTACTCGTGGGTAAAGAGTACACCCTTTGCAGAGATTAAATCTATTCGAATAGCTGTGTCCATGGTTAAGGACTACAGTCTGGGGTGGGTCAAGTATCTGTCTTAGCGTCGGTCTTCGGAGGAGAAACTACTAAACTAGAACATGGATCATGACATGTGACTTGTGATGATTATGATTATTATTAATATGGACTAACCCTTTATATTATTTGTAGTATTGAGTATCCTTGGGACGGTTCTACCTCCTGGATATTCACTGTGATTGTTTTCTTATAAGCCCTTTATGTGGTGTCGCTGAGACGCCCGATTGTGGCATGCTATTATTTATTTACTCTATAAGCCCTTTATGTGGTGTCGCTCATACGCCCGACTGTGGCATGATGTTAATTATTTACTCTATAAGCCCTTTATGTGGTGTCGTCCAGATGCCCGACTGAGGCATGCTCGTTATTTATTATCCTTTTGAGGCGTCGCTTCAGACACCCGATTGGTGCATTTTATTACTACTCTGTTACTACATATTCATGTTGCATATAAATAACCTGCTTGCATGCATTAGAGATTTTTATTTTATGACTTACGTTGTGATCATAGAATATTTCAGAACATGATTTGTTATATTATACTTGTGTTCATAATGTTTGCGAGTACATTCAAAGTCCTCACTGGCTTGTCCCTGGCTATTGTCTTGGCCAGATTTCTTGCATGGAGAGGAGCGTTGCGATGACAACCCCGGAACCTAAGCAACGGTGATAGCAGCCCCGCGAAGATAGGAGTTAACCTGGTCAGCTGTTCCTGTGGGAAATGGAGTCCCATAACGCTGATGATCCACAAACCACTTCCGCCATCAACCACTAGCAACCTTATGTTGTACTCATAGGCCACAATGGTTTTTTACTACATATTATGCATTTTTGCTTGGAGTTTTTGTATCAAGTTGGTGCCTCATCAGCTAACAGTAATCCTGGGGCTGGTGAGCACAAAGGCCATTTTCTGGGAAATTAATACCCGGAAAACCGGTCGTGACACTCTCTGTACGTATCCATTACCAAAATCGGTCCCACCGAGTTTGTGTAATCGGTCCTACCGAGATTACAATGCAAACTCTTTGTTTCCTTTTTGCAACGTTTTGGTCCAACTGAGATGAGCGAATCAGTCCCACCGAGTTTGCCTGACCAACTCTCTGGTTAGCTTATTACCAAAATCGGTCTCACTGGGTTTGTGTAATCGGTCTCACCGAGATTACGTTATGCCCTAACCCTAACCATATCGGTCCTACCGAGTTGCATGTCGATCCCACCGAAAATCCTAAAGGTCACTTGATTTGCTAAATCGGTCCGACCGAGTTTCTCAATTCGGTCCCACCGAGATTGGTAAGTTGTGTGTAACGGTTAGATTTTGTGTGGAGGCTATATATACCCCTCCACCCCCTCTTCATTCGTAGATAGAGCCATCAGAACATGCCTACACTTCCAACTTACATTTTCTGAGAGAGAACCACCTAAACTTGTGTTGAGGTTAAGATATTCCAATCCTACCATATGAATCTTGATCTCTAGCCTTCCCCAAGTTGCTTTCCACTCAAATCTTCTTTCCACCAAATCCAAATCCTGTGAGAGAGAGTTGAGTGTTGGAGAGACTATCATTTGAAGCACAAGAGCAAGGAGTTCATCATCAACACACCATTTGTTACTTCTTGGAGAGTGGTGTCTCCAAGATTGGCTAGTTGTCACTTGGGAACCTCCGACAAGATTGTGGAGTTGAACCAAGGAGTTTGTACGGGCAAGGAGATCGCCTACTTCGTGAAGATCTACCCCTAGTGAGGCAAGTCCTTCGTGGGCGACAGCCATGGTGGGATAGACAAGGTTGCTTCTTCGTGGACCCTTCATGGGTGGAGCCTTCCATGGACTGGCGCAGTCGTTACCCTTCGTGGGTTGAAGTCTCCATCAAAGTGGATGTACGATAGCACCACCTATCGGAACCATGGCTCAAAAATCTTCGTGTCTCCAAATTGCGTTTGCACACTCCAATCCCTTCCCTCTACATTCTTGCAAGTTGCATGCTTTACATTCCGCTGCCCATATACTCTTTGCATGCTTGCTTGATATGTATTGTGATTATCAAACTTGTGACAACTCCACTTCAACCTTTGAAGATGAAAGGCGCCAAAAGGGCGCACAATGGAGGGCATGGGAAGGCAGCAGAAGAGCCCGGGTGAGATAGACATGAGTGAGGCGCATCTAGACACAAAAGGGCAAGGTGCACGAATTGGAGGTGGACGCTATTTCAACTCGGGCCCTACTTAAACTCAGTATCATTTCACAAGGCCATTGGTGTTTTCTCCCATTGCATCGCACAAGCCCTTTTCCGAGTATTAGATGAAGAGAACAATAATTACAGCCATGACAAAATTAAAAACTGCAACTTTTGGTACATAGTGTCTAATCACCCCCCCCCCCCTCTAGACACCTCTTCTCGGTCCTTTCAACTTTCAGTTTAAGCGCTATGATTTCTAAATGGTTGAGTCTAAACCCTATAAAGGGCCCATTTTTGGAGGTATCTTTGCTTCACGTCTTGCTAAATACTTTGAGATATCTATTAGGCATTATGATAAAGAGGAAAAGGTGATGCCCACTATTTTCTTAGACTATAAAAGTATGGTAGCACATGATTTTATTGGTGATGATTAGGAGAAGATACTTATTTATAACTTGGTATTCAGTAAAACTACATGTCAGATTATTACCTTCCCTGCACCTTCTTTGTTTAACATACATTTAGGCACATACCTCATCCTGCCCGATGACATTTATGCATACTGGGAGCGAACACGGTCCCTAGGGCCTGAGCCAGAGCTATCTCCTGATCCATATCAGGTTTCTATTTATCAGTTAGATCCGTAGGAGCTCGCTAACTAGTGGCACCCCGAGGATCCTCCTCAGTACAACGGAGAGGACCACTTTGATCCATGGGCATAGACCAACTTAGGCGCAAAGCCTAAGCTTGGGGGAGTACGTATTTCTCACCGAAATTACACTCATGTTCACACACTCATTCTAGTTGTCGGTGTTCATACTTTTTCATTGTACTATCCATGCTAGTTTATTTTATTTTCTTGCTTTCTTCTTGTGTGTTTGAAAAACTTTGAGAAAAGCCAACAAAATTAGTTATAGCTTTTAGCTAGTTTACTATGCATGTTTGTAGTAGTAGTAATTAAATAAGAAAAACCAAAAAGATTTCTCGTTCTTCTTTTGCTTGTTGGGAGTTGTCCCGTGTAAATAGTTTTTCTCGTTCTTTGAAATTCTTTTCTTTTCTTTGGGGGTCAGGAGGAGAAGACCACGAGGAAAATGATGAATGGCTCTCATATGCATTATTGTTGATCTAACAAAAAGCCCATATTACCTTGTCTTCCCCTTTGAACTAAATGTTTGCAGATTCCATCTTAGTCCAATGCACATGCACTATTATTATTATACACACCATTCGGCCATGCAAGTGAAAGGCAATAATGACGATATATGATGAAATGATTGAGATGAGGAAAAGTTGGTATGAACTCAATCTATCTTGTTTTTGTAAATATAATTAGTTCATCATTCCTGATTCAGCCTATTACGAATGAAACATCTTTGCAATGAAAATTAGATATTATAGTTACTCATTCCATGCTTAATTAGCTAGGAGTTTATAATGGTTACCTTGCGTGTCAACATGCTATTAAAATGGTTGTGATGTAGTATGATAGGGTGGTATCCTCCTTTGAATGATTCAAGTGGCTTGACTTGGCACATGTTCATGCATGTAGTTGAAACAAATCAACATAGCCTCCACAATATTTATGTTCATGGTGATTTATATCCTACTCATGCTTGCACTCATTGTTGCTTAATCTTAATGCATGTTTATGACGGTGTCACTCTCTAGGTTGTCGCTTCCTAGTCTCTTTCTAGCCTTCACTTGTACTAAGCAGGAATACTGCTTGTGCATCCACTTCCATAAACCCCAAAGTTTCTCCATATGATTCCACCATACCTACTGATCTCTACTACAGAACCTTCTTCTTGTAGACGTTGTTGGGCCTGCAAGTGCACAAGTTTGTAGGACAGTAGCAAATTTCCCTCAAGTGGATGACCTAAGGTTTATCAATCCGTGGCAGGCGTAGGATGAAGAAGATCTCTCTCAAGCAACCCTGCAACCAAATAACAAAGAGTCTCTTGTGTCCCCAACACACCCAATACAATGGTAAATTGTATAGGTGCACTAGTTCGGCGAAGAGATGGTGATACAAGTGCAATATGGATAGTAGATAAAGATATTTGTAATCTGAAATTATAAAAACAGCAAGGTAACTAATGATAAAAGTGAGTATAAACGGTATTGCAATGGTAGGAAACAAGGCCTAAGGTTCATACTTTCACTAGTGCAAGTTCCAACAATAATAACATAAATCATATAACAATCCCTCAACATGCAACAAAGAGACACTCCAAAGCCACTAATAGCGGAGAACAAACGAAGAGATTATGGTAGGGTACGAAACCACCTCAAAGTTATTCTTTTGGATCAATCTATTCAAGAGTTTGTACTAGAATAACACCTTAAGACACAAATCAACCAAAACCCTAATGTCACCTAGATACTCCATTGTCACCTCAAGTATCCGTGAGCATGATTATACAATATGCATCACAAAATCTCTGATTCATCTATTCAACCAACACAAAGTACTTCAAAGAGTGCCCCAAAGTTTCTACCGGAGAGTCAAGACGAAAACATGTGCCAACCCCTATGCATGGGTTCATGGGCGGAACCCGCAAGTTGATCACCAAAACATACATCAAGTGGCACATGATATCCCATTGTCACCATAGATAAGCACGGCAAGACATAAATCAAGTGTTCTCAAATCATTAAAGACTCAATCCGATAAAATAACTTCAAAGGGAAAACTCAATCCATTACAAGAAAGTAGAGGGGGAGAAACATCATAAGATCCAACTATAATAGCAAAGCTTGCGATACATCAAGATCGTGCCAAAGAGGGAACACGAGAGAGAACACGAGAGAGAGAGAGATCAAACACATAGCTACTGGTACATACCCTCAGCCCCGAGGGTGAACTACTCCCTCCTCGTCATGGATAGCGCCGGGATGATGAAGATGGCCACCGGTGATGGGTTCCCCCTCAGGCAGGGTGCCGGCACGGGCTCCCGAGAGGTTTTTGGTGGCTACAGAGACTTACGACGGCGGAACTCCCGATCTATCTTCATTGTCGGTGTTTTTAGGGTACGTGGGCTTATATAGGCAAAAGAAGTCGGTCGTGGGGTGCTCGAGGGGCCCACGAGACAGGGGGCGCGCCCAGGGTGGTGGGCACGCCCTCCTATCTCCTGGCCTTCTCGAGGATCTTCTGACGTGAACTCCAAGTCTCCAGGATCATATTCTTCCAAAAAATCACGCTGTCGAAGGTTTCTTTCCGTTTGGACTCCGTTTCATATTCCTTTTCTTCGAAATACTGAAATAGGCAATAAAACATCAATATGGGTTGGGCCTCTGTTTAATGGGTTAGTCCCAAAAGTAATATAAAAGTGTATAATAAAACCCATTATCATTCAAAACAGATAATAAAATAGCACGAATGCTTCATAAACTATAGATACATTGGAGACGTATCAGTATCCCCAAGCTTAATTCCTACTCGTCCTCGAGTAGGTAAATGATAAAGAAAGAATTTATGAAGTGTGAATGCTAGTAGGTGCACAAGTTTGATCAATGATAATTTCAATCACCTTTTCTAGCATGATTATATGTCATAACAGTAGTTCATCTCATAGAACTTTTCATAATCAAGTAACAAGCAATTCACATGTTAAATCATAGACCATAAACTTTCTTGAAAACTAGCAAACTTCATTCTTAGACATTAAACAATTCCAATTCATCTTATTTTCAGGAAGGGTCTATGTTAGAGCTTTGATTTAGCAAACTTCGCATACTCAACTATCATATAGTCTTCTACAGTTGCTAACACTCATGCAATACTTGTGGTTATGGAGTTTTAATCGGACACTGAGAAAGATAGGGGCTTATAGTGTTTCCTCCAAACGTATTCACCTTTGGGTGATGTCAACAATTATAGTTCATGCTAACTTACATCCAATTGGATATATATATATATATCAGGATCACCCCAACACAAAGTGCTTGCCAAAGGATAAAATGAAAAAGGGAAAGGTGAAGATCACCTTGACTCTTGCATAAAGTAAAAGACATAAAGTAAAAGACAAGCCCTTCGCAGAGGGAAGCAAAGGTTGTCATGCGCTTTTAGGGTTGGATACACAAAATCTTAATGCGAAAGAACGTCATTTTATATTGCCCCTTGTATATGGACCTTTATTATGCAGTCCGTCGCTTTTATTTCTTCCATAACAAGATCGTACAAAGCTTATTTTCTCCGCACTAATAAGTCATGCATATTTAGAGAGCATTTTTTATTGCTTGCACCGATGACAACTTACTTGAAGGATATTACTCAATCCATAGGTAGGTATGGTGGACTCTCATGGCAAAAACTGGGTTTAAGGATATTTGGAAGCACAAGTAGTATCTCTACTTGGTGCGAGGAATTTTGGCTAGCATGAGGGGGAAAGGCAGGCTCAACATGTTTGAATGATCCATGACAATATACTTTAACTGAGATGTGAGAAAACATAACCCATTATGTTGTCTTCCTTGTCCAACATCAACTCTTTAGCCTGTCATACTTAATGAGTGCTCACAATTATAAAAGATGTCCATGATCTTATATTTATATGTGAAATCTCTCTTCCTTCAATATTCTTTCATGAATTGTTCAAATGACCAATACAATGCTTGCTGGCCTTCAATAAATTTACAACCTCTACTTCTTAGATGTGAAGTCATTACTCCCCATGGGATAAGCAAACGAAACATATATAATTTCAGATTTGTGACATTCAACTCATTCAACAATTTACTCATAGGATATAAGTGAAGCACACGAGTAAATGACAAACTACTCCAAAAAGATATAAGTGAAGATCAATGAGTAATTAAATAATTATGCAACTATGTGAAGACTCTCTCTCATTTGAGAATTTCAGATCTTGGTATTTTATTCAAACAGCAAGCAAAGAAAAACAAAATGGCATTGCAAGGATAGCACAACTCATGTGAAGAAGCAAAAACTTAGGCTCAACCGATACTAACCGATAGTTGTTGAAGAAGAAAGGTGGGATGCCTACCAGGGCATCCCCAAGCTTAGATGCTTGCGACTTCTTGAAATATTATCTTGGGGTGCCTTGGGCATCCCCAAGCTTGAGCTTTTGTGTCTCCTTAATTCCTTTCATATCATGGTTTCTCTTTTTATCAAAAGCTTCATCCACACCAAACTCAACAAGAACTCGTGAGATAGGTTAGTATAAACCAATGCAAAAACTTCATCATTTTCTACTGTAACAAATTACTAACATTATTATTCAACATTTAATACTAAATTTCTCTGCATATTTAATACTCCTATCGTCAAATAGAATCATTAAACAAGCAATCTGCCAAAACAGTATAGTTTGTAAAGAATGCAAGATTCATCATACTTCCCTAACTCCAATAATTAAAAGCAAAATACTATGCTGTAGAAGGTTTATCAGATCTCATCATGAAAAAAGATTCAACATTATATCATTCTCTGACTTTCCTAGGGAATTTTTGCAACAGCGGTAAACTTTCTGTTTTGAAACAGCAACATGTATACTTGCAAAATAAGCATGGAAAAGGCTATCCTTGACATTTTTATTGAAAATATAGATGCAAGACATTATTATAAATAACAGAAAGCAAATAATAATAAAAGAAAATGATGCTCCAAGCAAAACACATATCATGTGGTGAATAAAAATATAGCTCCAAGTAAAGTTACCGATGAACAAAGACGAAAGAGGGGATGCCATCCGGGGCATCCCCAAGCTTAGGCTCTTGGTTGTCCTTGAATATTACCTTGGGTTGCATTGGGCATCCCTAAGATTAGGCTCTTGTCACTCCTTATTCCATAGTCCATCGAATCTTTTACCCAAAACTTGAAAACTTCAACCACACAAAACTCAAAACAGAACTCGTAAGCTCCGTTAGTACAAGAAAAAAACCACCACTTTAAGGTACTGTAATGAACTCATTCTTTATTCATATCGGCGTTAAACCTACTGTATTCCAACTTTTCTATGGTTCATACCCTCTGATACTACTCATAGATTCATCAAAATAAGCGAACAACACATAGAAAACAGAATCTGTCAAAAACAGAACAGTCTGTAGTAATCTGTATCAAACGTATACTTCTGTAACTCCAAAAATTCTGAAATAAATTGTTGTACCTGTGGAATTTGTCTATTAATCATCTGCAAAAATAATCAACCTAAAATCACTCTTCAGTAAAAAATGGTAGCAAATCTCGTGAGCGCTAAAGTTTCTGTTTTTCACAGCAAGATCATAAAGACTTCACCCAAGTCTTCCTGTCGGTGTCAAAACCGGCGGATCTCGGGTAGGGGGTCCCGAACAGTGCATCTAGGCGGATGGTAACAGGAGACAAGGGACACGATGTTTTTACCCAGGTTCGGGCCCTCTCGATGCAGGTAAAACCCTACTCCTGCTTGATTAATATTGATGATATGGGTAGTACAAGAGTTGATCTACCACGAGATCAGAGAGGCTAAACCCTAGAAGCTAGCCTATGGTATGATTGTTGTTCGTCCTACGGACTAAAACTCTCCGGTTTATATAGACACCGGAGAGGGCTAGAGTTACACAGAGTCGGTTACAATGGGAGGAGATCTTCATATCATATCGCCAAGCTTGCCTTCCACGCCAAGGAAAGTCCTATCCGGACACGGGACGAAGTCTTCAATCTTGTATCTTCATAGTCCGTGAGTCCGGCCAAAGGTCATATTCCGGCAATCCGGACACCCCCTAATCCAGGACTCCCTCAGTAGCCCCTGAACCAGGCTTCAATGACGACGAGTCTGGCGTGCAAATTGTCTTCGGCATTGCAAGGCAGGTTCCTCCTCCGAATACTTCATAGAAGATGTTGAACACAAGGATAGTGTCCGGCTCTGCAAAATAGTTTCCACATACCACCGTAGAGAGAATAATATTTACACAAATCTAATCTGCTGACGTATTCCGTAGTGTGACATCACGCTACGGCCAAGCCTTTATTCGAATCGTTTTACCGTTCCACCTCAGCGCGTTTAGCGAGGCGGTTTCCTTGGCACGTCTTGTCAAAGCAGAGATCATGTCCCCTTATTCCGGGATTCTCATCAATACGGGTGTGGCTAACCCAACAACGCCATTGGTATGACTTCTTAATTGAAAGTGGGTGCCAAACGGTCACGGGGAGGGCTCTTGGTATTCAACCTCTTTATAAAGAGACCAAGGCTCGACTCCTTTCTTTCAATCCAGTCAAATCCGCCCCTCGCCTCGAGTTACAACACCCAAAGCTCCAGATTCAGGCGCTTCAGACCTCCCATGATGTCTGGCTCCGACCTCCAAAGCCGGTGGATGCCTTCCTCCGTTACGGAAGAAGACGTGCGAAAGCTGAGAGATGCTAGGTATCTAACCGGCAAAATCTCGCATAGGCTGCCTGCTCAAGGGCAGGCTATTCCCACTCCCTAGCCCGGTGAGAGCGTGGTGTTCACATCTCACTTCCTTCGGGGGCTAGGCATCCTGATTGATCCCTTCGTGAGGGTGCTCATGTTTTATTACGGGCTGGAATTTCACAACTTAGCTCCGGAGTCCATCCTCCAAATCTCATCGTTCATTGTCGTGTGCGAGGCCTTCCTCCATATTACTCCTCACTTCGTACTGTGGCTTAAAACCTTCAAGGTAGAAAGGGCAGCATGCTGAGTGCGGAGGGGCTATTATAAGCAAGATTGCCGACGCTCCATGGCCCGAGGGCTCTTTTCAAGAGGAGTTCGGCTTATGGCAACGGGACTGGTTTTACATCACAGGCCCCAGGGGCACCACATGGGTGGCGCCACCTGCTTTTCGCTCGGGTCCCCCACCACAGCTAGCATCATGGGTCAATAAAGGGCTTAACTGGGGGCCGTCCAAGGACGTGCCCCTGCTGCAGGGCCGCATTCGAGCTCCTAGAAAGAGATATCAATTTGGCGGTAGTGGTGCAGGTCATGCTGATTCGCCGCATACTGCCCTGCAAACGTCGCCCCCTCCGCCTGTGGGAATTTAATCCGGAAGGACCGCGAGCCCTCCAACACTTTATGGGCACGACGCCCGTGGAGATGTACAAATTATTCTTCGGATCACAAGCAATGTGTCCGGACCTGTCCGAGGACGCAGGTCTGAGCTGCAATCGCCCGGAAACTCAAGTAAGTAGCCCTGTACCCGGACATGATATCCGTACATTTATCATAACACTGCCCTTAAAGAGTTGTCCTTCAAACAGGAGTGGATAGCGAAAGCAAAGCTTATCAGGTGTCTGGCCCCCTCCCTGAGACCACGCCAGATCCCGTGTTGACTAGGATGCTGGAGATTGCGCCTTTGGAAGAAGGCGAAGAGGGGAACAAAGAAGCTACCGCCTCCACGATGGAAGCGGTCAGGAAAGGAGGAATCGAGAATTCCTCTATCCAGGGAAAGAAGAGGACCGCCTCTGAAGACCCGGTGGCGATGGCCTCAAAGTGGGGGAAGGAATCTTCGTCAGAGGGTCCGGCGCCGGAGGGTTCTCCGGCCTCATTGTGCCCCCGAGAGGATCAGCTCTCCAATGAGTTGTAAGTAAAGAGGGGGTTTTTTAAATGAGTGATATCCCTATTTTCTTTCTGAGGAAGATAACCAAAATTTTACCTTGCAGTTCGGGTCTCAACCCTTCTCAGCAGAGTTCATCTTCCAGGGATCTCCGTACAGAGATGATGGAGAGCGAAACGCCTCCCCCAGCTGTACCATCCTGCGAAGCTGGCGACCCCGAGGTGTTGTCTTGGAGGATTTCTCCAAATCCGGACTTTGAAAAAGGTCATCGGACTAGTACGGCACCTTTAGGTGCACGGTCGGAGGGGCTGTAGGGTCTGCTCGAGCGAACGTCTATCTCGGAAGAACACCGTGTGTTGATGGACACAGTGATTAGAAGGATTTCATCCGCGAAAAGGGGATTGTACGAGGCCGCCAGGAGTTTACTGACAGGTTTTGAGGTACGTGAAAAGTTGTACCTTTTGATAGAGGCGCATATATAAAATGTGCCCTGTATAAATAGTAGCCCCTGAGACTCTATCTGTTGTCAAAAATGACGACGCACAGAGGATCATAATCCCAGGTATAATATGTCGCCTTTCCTATGTAGGTGGTGAGGCGTTCGGTGGCTAGCCGGACTGATGAATCTGCCGAGCTAAAGCGGCAACTTGACATAGCAGATGCCGACATCACGCTTGTAAATAACCGGCTAGACGAGGCACAAGGTATGTAATGTCTCCAAAGACATCTGATAAGAGGGGCTTGATGCTCGTGCCTTATATCATATGTGCTTAATGCAGATGGTGTCGCTGCCGTGGAGAACCTTCGGGCGGAACTTGCCCAAGCCAAGGAGCAAGCGAGGAAGAGTGTTGCGGCTGCCGCTAAAGCGTCTGAATAGCTAAAAGCCGAACAGGCTGCTCACTGCCAAAGCAAGAAAGAAATGGCCGAGATGGCTGTAAAATTGAAGGATGCTGCCAACCGTTGTAAGCTTCGTGAAGAAGAAGATAAGGTGGCACAGAAGGACTTAGAAAACGTCACTGTCGAGGCCAAGGACACTCGCTCTGCAATGAGAGCTATGAAGGAGGAGCTACGTCAGGCCAGAGATATCGCGGCTGGAAAGCCCTACATGCTGCGGATGAAGTTCGGGGATCCTAAGTATGCTCCGTTGGACCGGAAGTGTAGTGCGGCGAACACTTATCTGGATTTGGCGGCAAGTGCCGCGGACGCGACCAAACACTTCTGGGGTCTGGATGACCATAAATTGGAAGAACTGTTTTGGTCGCAGTTCCATAATCCAGAGCACCCACTTTCGGTATCCGACCGTTTGGCCGCTTGGGCAGAGCTGAACAGGTTGTCCGGACTCGCTATGAGGTACGTCGCGAGTCGTCTGTGGCCAGAAGAGCTAGAGCCGAAGAGTTATTTTAGCTTGGTGCAGCTGTTCCTTGGTTCGGTGCCGCATGTTGATACAATGAAGTGGTCAGCGTGCATAGAGGGTGCACAGATGGCTCTTGCCCGTGTGAAGACATACTGGGCGGATATGAAGGCCAGTGTTGTTGCATCCCGGTATTCGGACGAAAGCCGAGTACCTGCCAAGCACTACTTTGAGGAAGTTCTTCAGGGCGCTCGTTTAATAGTGCTCAAAGGATGTTGTGTTCGAATAACATGTGCTATTGTAAAACAATATTTTGATAGGATGTAAAAGCTTTTTTATACTTGTGCTCTCAAGAATCATAATGCCTCCTGTGCGGCCGTTAATGTATATGTGTATATAACCTGAAAGATGCAGTCGTGGACTTCAGCCCCCATGCATACAATGCAGGGGTGTTCGCAAAAGGAACCTTTTCACACTTGATCCAACGTCTTGGTCCTGTAAAGGAGGTGATAGCACAGTGAACTAGGCAACCGGACTATAATGCTTTATCACTTTCACTTAGCCATAGGATTTTGACAGTGGGGCTACTGAATAGCCCCTAGGGGCACCGCGCTCGCCCGAATTCGGGGCGCGTGTGTGCCTGATCGGGAAACGGCCCTTCGTTAATGTGGAGGAATCCTAAAGATTCCGGCAAGTCATCGAGTGGTTGACCAGTCTCTCGCTAGATCATGACAGTCAGTTTTCGGCTTTCTCTACTGAGGTGCTCGCCTGGCCGAACCGGGGCACAATCGCAGTAGTTCTCCTGGTGCCCCTTAGCCGATAGAGCGGAACATAAGGCAGCAAAACACAGGAGCCGGGAAAACCCAACATTTGACCAAAGACATGATTCGGAGCTGATGCATATAAGGCCAAACTCGCGACACCGAACACTCCCTAAGGTAGTCGGTCTTTATGAAGATGGGCCGAACAAAAGCCCTTGGTAAAAAAGCCCCTTTTGTCCAGGTACGCGCAAAATTCTGGCGTGGCCACATGCCAAGACACCAGCCTCCTCCTCGATTATAGCAAAAACCGGGGGATGTGGTCAACAAGAGACAGTAAAAAAGGTTTACGCAGGGTCTTAATCTGAAAAGAATCCTTGAAACGGGTCCCTGCTGCACGTCTGCGCCTGTGTCTCTGTGGTGCCGTATCCTAGACGGGTGTAGCACGGCGTTCGTCTGCAAAAGAGAGGAACTTAGTGGAATATCAATCGTGCGAGAAATCTATGTTAAAATAAACAAAGCATAATACAAAAATGTGGGTAGGATTGAGCTTTATTGTCGCGCGGAGCCCCTTGTACAGGGTTATGCAACTATGAAGCCTTTGCATGTTTGCGCCGGATTCGTCGAGCCATGTCTGGGGTCTTTAACGACCTTTGTAGGTGCTCTGAGTAGTAAAGCTGGGTAAGTGTGCGGCTGTCAAGGCAGCCGCACCATCCTACGTGCTCGGGGAACACTTGATATTTCCCTTTAATGAGATGATGCCTCGTGGACCGGGCATTTTGAGTGTAAGGGATGCATAATGCGGTATTGCTTAAAGCGGGCGAAAGCTTATCGTCCCAGTAGCGCTTGACAGCGACTTATGAATGGGGC
>LT934122.1:35041119-35066263 GCA_900231445.1 Triticum turgidum subsp. durum
ATCTGGGCCTGGCGTGACCCCTTTAAAGGAAGTGTTGCCATGGCGGATTATTGCTGGGTTTAACCCCATCTTGCGGATTGTGTCCTGATATAGTAGGTTTAGGTCACTGCCGCCGTCCATTAGGACTTGTGTAAAGTGGAGTCCGTCAATTATCGGACATAAGACCAAGGCAGTCCGGCCTGCGTTCCGGATGCCTCTAGAGTAATCCTGATTGTCAAAGGTGATTGGTTGTAACAACCAGTGGCTGGATTCCTCTAGGACAGGCCGTATGGCGCGTATCTCTGTAGGCGCCAATCTGTTTTTTCCTTTTGTCACATGAAGTGAATTTACTGTTTTGACTTCTTGTGGGAACTTCTTTTGTTCTCCGGTGTTCTGCCTGTGGGAATCGCCGTCGTCCTTGCTTGGTATGTCGAGCCCTTTGTGTTCGGCATTGAGTTTGCCGGATTGCTTGAAGACCCAACAATCTCTATGGGTATGGTTTGCCGGCCTCCCGGGGGTACTGTGGATTTGACATATTTTATCCATGATTTTGTTGAGGTCAGATAGCTCATCACTGTCATCTTTGGGAGGTGGCTTTTTCTGATTTTGCCGAGAGCTTTTGAATCCGGCGTTGACTACCGTGCTCATCGGGCTGTTATCCTTGGTCCGGCGCTGTTCTTTGTTACGGCGTGGTTTCCCGTTTCCATCTCTAAGTTCAGATGTACTTGGGTCGTTGGTGCTGCTTCTTGCCAACCAACTATCCTCTCCTGCGCAAAAGCGGGTCATGAGGCTTGTCAATGCGGCCATTGTTCTTGGCTTTTCTTGGATGAGGTGTCTGGCGAGCCATTCGCCTCGGACGCTATGTGTCGGTGTCAAAACCGGCGGATCTCGTGTAGGGGGTCCCGAACTGTGCGTCTAGGCAGATGGTAACAGGAGACAAGGTACACGATGTTTTACCCAGGTTTCGGGCCCTCTTGATGGAGGTAAAATCCTACGTCCTGCTTGATTAATATTGATGATGTGTGTTACAAGAGTAGATCTACCATGAGATCAAGGAGGCTAAACCCTAGAAGCCAGCCTATGGTATGATTGTTGTTCGTCCTATGGACTAAAGCCATCCGGTTTATATAGACACCGGAGAGGGCTAGGGTTACACAGAGTCGGTTACAATGGTAGGAGATCTACATATTCGTATCGCCAAGCTTGCCTTCCACGCCAAGGAAAGTCCCATCCGGACATGGGACAAAGTCTTCAATCTTGTATCTTCATAGTCTTGGAGTCCGGCCGATGATGATAGTTCGGCTATCCGGACACCCCCTAGTCTAGGACTCCCTCAGTAGCCCCTGAACCAGGCTTCAATGACGACGAGTCCGGCGCGTATGTTGTCTTCGGCGTTTGCAAGGCGGGTTCTCCTTTATGCCCCATGTGTTTGCCGGATAGTGTCTGGTTGCTTCATAAATGTTGCGCTCCTTGGCTTCCATGTCCAATAATGGCCTTCTTCCACGTGTCGTACGAATGCGAAAAGCCAGGGTATTCTTACGTTTTACCCCCTAGCTGCGCGAATAAGCTTCCTATAAGAGATGCGAGGATCCAGATCCAAATCACACCATCCTCCTTCCGCAAGTACTCATCGAGGCGCATCTGACACCAAATCCATTCCAACATGGACAGTTGACGCGGCTCCTCTTCTCGCGTTCCCAGTCCTAAGCCAGGAGATTGGAGGAGATGCTCAGTCCCGCATAGCGAGTTAGTGACGCTCCAAGCAGAGGGATACCTTCCCCCGGCCTTTATGGTTCCTGTTCGAGCCGGACTGGCCACCTATAAGGGTGGGAAGCAGGCGGAGAGTGTCCCCAATCCCTCCAAAGGAGAGCGGGTGTGCTTCATCCCCTACTTAATAAGGGGACTCAGATTCCCTATACATCCGTTTCTCCGGGGGCTCCTGGAGTTCTATGGACTCCAACTTCACCACCTCACGCCTGCCTCCATTTTGCACATCGCGGGCTTTCTAGCTCTTTGCGAGCTGTTCTTGGGCATCGAGCCCCATTTTGCACTGTGGAAGAGGTTGTTCTGCCTCGTACCCCGTTCTCACGAGGGGTCGATATATCAAGTGGGCGGAGCCGAAATATGGCGCATCGCCGGGACCGGATATCTATTCGGAACTCCGAAGAAGGCGTCCGAAGACTGGCCTTCGGAGTGGTTTTATATGGAAGACGCCCCGCTGCCGGATCCAGTTCGGATTGGCATCCCGGAGTTTAGCAATGCTCCTCTGAAGAAACGCCTGAGTTGGCGCCCGCGGAGCCCTCAACGGGAAGAGGATAGGAGCGTCCCCTATCAGATGGGTCGGATACGGCTACCAGGCCATTCCGGACTAACCATGATTGGAGTCATGGCCACATGCATTATGCGAGGGGTGCAGCCGCTTCAATATAGGGGCCACCCTATGTGGGATTTTAATGCGGAGAATGACGCCACCCGTCATGGCCGCACGGGACCGGGATCCACCGCCGATCTGGTAAAGATCCTGTCCGGCTTATACAAGGGGGAGGAGGAGGACTTCCTCCGCACGAGTCCATCGAATGGATTCTCCATGAATAACCCTCGAAGCTGGGTAAGCGGATGCTTAAACATCTGATCCGCGCTTTCAAAGATAAGTGTCTTACCTTATGGTTTCGACACAGGAACTGCACCGGGACGTGGAGGGCATAAAAAGCCCGGCTCCACAACACGAGGATCCGGGAAGATCCCTTGATCCGGCCTCCGAAGAGGATCTGGACATTAAGGTGGAGTTGATTGACGGGGTGTTCCACTAGCTCGGCATAGATAATGCTTTAGTCGCCATTACGGCTGACTACCCCGGTTTGTGTCCGTCTTCCCTGGTGAATACGACCGAAGTCCTGACACCGTTACTTTTATAATGCTTGTTTCTGACCACCGTGCACCAATGGTGCTCGACAGGAGACGCCTTTACGGCAGGAAGCCGAGCCCGCGGCGACTGACCAAACGAGGTCAGTGCGGCCTAGCAGGCGGAAGAGGAGTGCGGCGCGAATCGAAACGTCACCGCAAAGGTATGGTGCACCATTGTCCTTTAAGGGAAAGACTCCTGGGAGGCATATTAATGCTCATGATTCTTCCAGGAGAAAAAGCGCTCGCCGGGCTGAGTCCAGAGAGGGTGCCCATCAAGCCTCCGCCAGCCAGGCTCCAATGCCTGGTCCGGAGGGGGAGGCGAGCGCAAGGCGCGAGCCGGATGCTCCTCCAGTGGAGGATGCCGACAGGTTGTCCGCCACCAGGTCTGAGGTGGAGAGCGCCATGAATCACGGGCGCCGTCGGACAGTTCTTCGTGACGCGTGTTTCTCCCCTGAGGCGTTAAATGCCTTTAATACGGGAGACGCGCACCTTCGTGTTTCTCAAGATGGTTTAAGCAGAGCCACGGAGCAGTATGTAAAGGACATACGGGTAAGGAACTTTAATGGCTATATATGCCAGTAGCCCCCGAGACTTCAAATAGTTAAACTAACTGATTTAAGGATCATTTGTTATGCAGGATCTTACTGAGAAGAATACCCACCTGTCCCAGGAGCTTCAAGAGTGCAAGGCCCAACTTGAGGCCGCACTAGCCGCTGCCGGGGGAGCCACGGAGACCCCCTCTGGTAATTCATATTTCGAAAAGAGAATTAGTTCATGAATTGCGGTGTGTGTGTATAGTCTGACAATAACATTGCAGAGGGTGCCGGAGTAGATCCGGACAAGCAACAGCTGCTGCGCCAGTTGAAGGCCGGCGAGAGGGTGCTTATGAAGGTGCAGCAGGAGAGGAACAAACTCCAAGATGCCCACACCCAGCTTGGAGAAGAGATAAAAGGGGTGTGGGCCCATCTGTCTTGCTCCTTGAAGGAGAATCAGCGGCTTCGTCGTGGCATCTATAGTAAGTGCTTGAGCAAACTCTTTTGAAAAGAAGATTTCGGCGAGGAGGTCGGTTGACATAAATATGTCTCTAGGTGTGCTCACAGGTCGCCCTATGGAGGAAATGCCAGGTTCGACGGGTGACCAACTTCACGAGCTGGTGCAACTACTTGAACGTGTTCGGCAGGCGATGAGTGGCGTCGTTCAGGCCTTATGGCCTGCCGTCTCCCTACCTGAGGGCCTTGGAGGGCTTGCTGAGAAGCTTCAGTGAGTATGGCGATGTCTTCGTCTGTGGAAGATATCGGCCTGCCATCAAGGTGCCAGGGAGGCCTGGGCCATGGTGAAGACGCGGTACCCGAAGGCTGACCCAAACCACATGGACGAGGTCAGACCTGCTGGGCCTAATGGGAAGGAGATCCCTGTGAGCTTGATGTACGGCCAAGTAGAGCTGGCCGCGAAATATTCCCAATAGGACTGTAAATTAGACAGCCTGTTAGATGGGATTGAAGAGGAGTACAATCAGTCAGTTTGACAATGTAATTTTAAAATGACATGTAAAATGCCTTCTAGCCGGATTGTAGATCGTTTGCCTTTGCGGACCTTTTCGCTTCAACCTCGGGACCCAACAGTCCGGAGTGTGTCCGAATACCCTCACGGCTATAAAAGAACTGGGGCATGCATGGAGACAAGGCGTAGGGGTCATAAGTGCTTTATCAGACAAGTGCCCAACTAGCTATGTTATATTACATGGTTAGTAAGAAACATCTTCCAGGGAGAATAGTTCCGTTAAGGGTTCCTTTCCCTGGGAGGCATGCCCTAAAGTGCATGTCCGGACTGCGAAAAAAGCAGAAAAAGCATCTGGGGGCAGATAAATAAATAAGTAATAAATCATCTTTTAGGTCACCGACCGAATGTTCCCTTAAGAACGCTAGCCTCCGGCTTCACCCAGTCTGAGGTACACATCCGGCTGACCCGGCAGTAACAATCGCAGAGGTGCTCCCTTTACCTCCTAGCCGAACAATCGGGAACGTAGGGGTAAGCACAGGAGCCAGGCAACCCAGCTTGGCCAAAACATAAGTCATATCGATGCATATAATGGTGATCAAAAGGTACATGCGGAAGTGTGACACATGTGGTGGGCATGAAGCCCATATAAATAAGCTTCTGTTAAAGAAGCCCCCAGGTATAACGAGTGCGAGTAGCACATCGAGTGAGTGCGAACAGAGCGCAGATCAGCCCTCAAGAGGTTTGTGCTGAAGAAAGGGGAGGAGAAAGGAGGGAAAACAAAGACAGCGAAAAAATATGAAAGGTGGACGGAGGAAGGAAACGAACCTTGAGTCCGGCGCTAGGCGTAAAATCTTCGGAGACGGGCTGCGTTCCATGGGTTTGGCTCGAGTCGGTTGTCAGATGAGTTGCGTAGACGGTATGCACCGCCGGTAAGGACTTGGTCGATGATGAAGGGAACTTCCCATTTGGGCTTAAGTTTGTCATTTTTCTTGTCCGGCAGGCGTAGAACTAGCTCGCCAACGTTGTAAGTTTTGGCCTGTACTTCTCTGCTTTGATATCTTCGAGCCTGCTATTGATAGAATGCGGAACGGGATTTTGCCACGTCGCGCTCCTCCTGTAAAGCGTCCAAACTGTCCTGCCGATCTAACTCGGCTTCTCTTTCCTCGTACATGCGCATGCGAGGTGACTCATGAATTATGTCGCAGGGCAAAACTGCCTCGGCGCCGTATACCATAAAAAATGGTGTGAATCCGGTCGTGCGGTTTGGCGTGGTCCGGAGCCCCCAGAGTACGGAGTCGAGCTCCTCTACCCAGTGCGTGTTAGATTCCGTGAGGGACTGCACTAATCTGGGTTTGACGCCGCTCATGATTAAACCGTTTGCTCGTTCCACTTGACCGTTAGTTTGAGGGTGGTAGACTGAAGCGTAGTCGAGCTTGATGCCCATGTTTTTGCACCAGAGTTTAACCTCGTCGGTCGTGAAATTCGTGCCGTTATCAGTGATGATGTTGTGGGGGACGCCAAAACGGTGTACTACCCCGGATATGAAGTCTATCACAGGTCCGGATTCTGCCATTTTAACCGGCTTGGCCTCTATCCATTTAGTGAATTTGTCCACCATGACCAATAAGTATTTGTGCTTGTGGGTTCCCCCTTTAAGGGGTCCCACCATGTCAAGCCCCCAGACCGCGAACGACCAGGTGATGGGTATGGTTTTGAGGGTGGTGGGTGGCATGTGGCTCTGATTAGCAAAGAGCTGGCAGCCAACGCATCGTTGGACTAAGTCCTGAGCGTCTGCCCGGGCTGTCGGCCAATAAAATCCTGTACGGAAGGCCTTGCCTACAAGGGCCCGGGCTGCAGCATGGTGCCCGCCGAGTCCGGCGTGAGTTTCAGCCAGGAGATTTCGCCCTTCCTCTTCAGAGATACACCTTTGAAGGACTCCGGTTGTACTTTTCTTATAAAGTTCTCCCTCATGGACCTTGTAGGCTTTAGATCGCCGAACTATGCAGCGGGCCTCATTTTGGTCTTCGGGAAGTTCCTGCCTAATTAAGTAGGCTAGGGATGGTTCCGTCCATGGGGCAATTACTGCCATTATTTCATGGGCTGAAGGTGTTATATCATTGGCTGAGCCACCGATTGTGTCAGAATGTTCTGTGTCGGGTGGTGCAATTGGTTCCGGGTTGTTATTTCCGGACTCCCCTTCCCATAAAACGGATGGCTTAAAGAGCAGTTCCAGGAAGATGTTTGGAGGGACGGCGTCGCGTTTTGCGCCAATACGTGCCAGCACATCTGCTGCCTGGTTATTATCCCGGGCTATGTGGTGGAATTTGAGTCCCTCAAACCGAGCTGACATTTTTAGCACAGCGTTATAGCAGGCTGCCATTTTCGGATCCTTGGCGTCAAAGTCTCCATTTATTTGGGATATTGCGAGGTTTGAATCCCCGCGCACCTCTAGGCGTTGAATACCCATGGAAATTGCCATCCGGAGGCCATGTAGAAGGGCCTCATATTCGGCTGCGTTGTTGGAGTCCATGTACATGATTTGAAGTACGTATTGGACTATGTCTCCGGTTGGGGACGTCAAGACGACGCCAGCCCCCAAGCCCGCCAACATTTTGGAGCCGTCAAAATGCATGATCCAATTGGAGTATGCGCCGTACTCTTTAGGGAGTTCGGCTTCGGTCCATTCGGCAATGAAGTCAGCCGGACTTGCGACTTTATAGCTCGCCGTGGTTTGTAGGTTATGTCAAATAGTAAGAGCTCGATGGCCCATTTTGCAATCCTGCCCGTTGCGTCGCGATTGTTTATAATATCGTTGAGAGGTACTTCGGAGGCCACCGTTATGGAACACTCTTGAAAGTAGTATCGCAACTTCCGGGATGCCATGAACACCGCATACGCTATCTTTTGATAATGTGGGTACCGGGACTTGCATGGAGTCAAGACAGTGGATACATAGTACACTGGTTTTTGAAGAGGGAATTTGTGCCCTTCTGTTTCTCGTTCGACGACAAGTACCGCACTAACAACTTGATGTGTTGCTGCGATATATAATATCATTGGTTCGCCCAGGTTGGGCGTGGCCAGGACCGGATTTGTTGCCAATACGGCTTTAATTTCTTCGAGTCCGGTCGTGGCAGCATCCGTCCATTCAAAATGTTCAGTGCGCCGGAGGAGGCGATAGAGGGGCAGTGCCTTTTCTCCCAAATGGGATATGAAGCGGCTTAGAGCAGCCACGCATCCGGTAAGCTTTTGTATTTGCTTGAGGTATTTTGGGATATCCAATTGTGATAGAGCTCGGATCTTGGCTGGGTTTGCTTCAATTCCTCTACCGGATACAACGAAGCCCAAGAGCTTTCCGGCTGGTACGCCGAAAACACATTTTTCCGGGTTGAGCTTAATGTCATATGCTCGGAGGTTGTCGAATGTCATCCTCAAGTCGTCTACTAGAGTTTCGACGTGTTTGGTCTTGACGACCACATCGTCTATGTATGCCTCAACTGTTTTGCCTATCTGGGTGGCCAAACATGTCTGAATCATGCGCTGATATGTTGCGCCGGCGTTTTTGAGTCCGAAGGGCATTGTGTTGAAGCAGAATGGTTCGTATGGAGTAATAAATGCCGTTGCGGCCTAGTCTTTTTCCGCCATCTTGATTTGATGGTATCCGGAGTATGCGTCGAGGAAGCACAATGAATCGTGCCCTGCGGTAGCATCGATGATTTGGTCGATGCGAGGGAGAGGGAAGGGGTCCTTTGGACAGGCCTTGTTAAGGTCTTTGAAATCGACACAAAGGCGCCAGAATTTGTCCTTTTTTGGTACCATTACCAAGTTGGCTAGCCAGTCCGGATGTTTGATATCTCTGATGAATCCGGCTTCTAAGAGTTTGGCTAGCTCCTCTCCCACTGCCTGTCTTTTGGGTTCGAAAAATCGCCGAAGAGCCTGTTTGACTGGCTTGAATCCTTTTAGGATATTTAGGCTGTGCTCTGCCAGCCTGTGTGGGATTCCTAGCATGTCTGAAGGGTGCCAGGCGAAGATGTCCCAATTTTCCCGAAGGAATTCTCGTAGTGCGGCTTCTACATCAGGATTTAATTGTGCCCCAATGGAGGCCGTCTTTGTGGGGTCCGTTGGATGGACCTGGAATTTGACTATTTCGTCTGCTGGTTTAAAAGAGGTGGACTTGGACCTTTTATCGAGTATCACATCGTCCCTATCCACCATGGAGCGCAGCGCAGTTAGTTCCTCTGCCGCTAAGGCTTCGGATAATGCCTCTAGGGCCAGTGCGGCTGTCTTACTTTCAGCGCGGAGTGTTGTATCTGGATCACTGGCAAGAGTGATTATTCCATTCGGTCCGGGCATTTTGAGCTTCATGTACCCGTAATGGGGTATAGCTTGGAAGATTGTGAATGCCTCTCGCCCTAACAAGGCGTGATATCCGCTGCCGAACGGGGCCACTTGGAATGTGACCTCTTCGGACCTGTAGTTGTCCGGCGAGCCGAACACTACATCTAGCGTGATTTTTCCTGTGCAGCGCGCTTCTCGACTAGGGATTATTCCCCTGAAGGTTGTGCTGCTTCGCTCAATGCGGCTCCAATCAATTTCTATTTTTTGAAGGGTTTCTTCGTAGATGAGGTTTAATCCGCTGCCGCCATCCATGAGTACCTTGGTAAGACGAAAGCCGTCTACTATCGGACTGAGGACCAATGTGGCTGGTGCTCTAGCTGTTCGGAATTTAGGTTCGTCGCTGGCATTGAAGGTGATAGCCGTGTCGCTCCATGGATTCACTGTTGCTACTTGGTAGACTTCGGCGAGGCTGCGGATTGTTAGTTTCCGCATGTTATTTGATGCGAAAGTCTCGAAGACTGTTAATACTGTACTGGTACTGCTAGGCTGGTTGCCCAGGGCTAAAAAGCCTTCGCCGCTTTTGCCAGCTGCCGTAGTATCCAACATGCTCGAAGGCTATGTGTTGGAGTGGCGCCCTCCGTACTGTGGATTTTGCAGGGTCCGTTGAGCCATCCCTCCAGTACGGTACCGTACCCTTTAGGGGGGTTTTGCTTTTTGGTTTTTAACCCAGGTGCTTGAGTATGACGCACTCTTTTATTTCGGACTGGGGTTGCATTCAGGGCCGGATTGTCCCAGAACCTAGTTTCGGTTTTCCAGGCACTCTCCATCGCACAGTATTTTTGTACAATGGTCTTATGTTTGGGTGGGCGGGTGGAATCAAGCTCGGAACCCCGCCCGATCTGAGGCTCAAAGGCCAAGAAGCTTCCGGATTCGGAAGGTTGATTTGTTGGATGCTTTCCAACGAATCTGGTCCGATGCCTGACTCTAAGTTCAGTATTTGATTGGCGTCCGTCCCTCCGCGGAAAATTTGGCATGGAGGGATCGGGAATCCGGACATAGTTGGTTTTCAACATAGAAGAAGAGTTGCCGCATTTTTCCTGTACCACAACAATGTGGTGGGTAGCCTGGGGAGAGTTAATTTCTCTCAGATCGGTTTTAAGCCCAATCTGATCGTAGTCTGTAGCGACTCCCAGGGTGGCGATGCGATCCAAGAGCTCGTTTACCGAGGAGAGCTCAATCGGATCTAACTGCTCGGCGAATTCCGAGCTGACGTGAAGATCGCTTTCGATGACCTGAGAGGTTATCGTTGGAGCGGTGGCCGAACAGGCGGTCATAAGAAAACCACCTAGCCGGATAGTTTGGCCGGCGGCCAAAGCTCCCTTGACGACGGCGCCGTCTTTAAAGACGGGAAAAGGCATCCTTCCTGATCGCGACGGCACAGAGGAACTCTCAATGAAAGCACCAATGTTGGTGTCAAAACCGGCGGATCTCGGGTAGGGGGTCCCGAACTGTGCATCTAGGCGGATGGTAACAGGAGACAAGGTACACGATGTTTTACCCAGGTTCGGGCCCTCTTGATGGAGGTAAAACCCTACGTCCTGCTTGATTAATATTAATGATCTGTGTTACAAGAGTAGATCTACCACGAGATCAAGGAGGCTAAACCCTAGAAGCCAGCCTATGGTATGATTGCTGTTCATCCTATGGACTAAAGCCATCCGGTTTATATAGACATTGGAGAGGGCTAGGGTTACACAGAGTCGGTTACAATGGTAGGAGATCTACATATTTGTATTGCTAAGCTTGCCTTCCACGCCAAGGAAAGTCCCATCCGGACACGGGACGAAGTCTTCAATCTTGTATCTTCATAGTCTTGGAGTCCGGCCGATGATGATAGTTCGGCTATCCGGACACCCCCTAGTCTGGGACTCCCTCACTATGTTTGAAACCTGCTAGGGCTTCGGTGTCCGGATAGTCGACTATCTGATTCTTTTTGGTAAGAAATATGTTCCAGAGTTTCCGGGCTGACTCTCCGGGTTGTTGAGTTATATGACTCAGATCGTCTGCATCCGTAGGTCGGACATAGGTCCCTTCAAAATTTGCCCGGAGAGCATCCTCGAGCTCCTCCCAACTTCCTATGGTGTTTTCGGGGAGGCTTTTAAGCCAATGCCGGCTGGCCCTTTGAGATTAAGGGGTAAGTATTTTATGGCGTGAAGGTCATCTCCTCTAGCCATGTGTATGTGGAGGATATAATCCTCAATCTAGACTCCAGGGTCTGTTGTTCCGTCGTATGACTCTATGTTTACGGGCTTGAATCACGCTGGAAATTCATGGTCCAGCACCTCATCGGTGAAACATAGGGGATGTGCGGCGCCCCTGTATTTGGGTGTGCCGCGATGTTCGGATATTTGTTGCATTGCATTGCTTACTAGAGCTTGCTTTCTTGGCCCGTAGATGGATCTGGTTGGACCGTCTTTTTGATGCGATTCCTTGGGCGGATCGCGTGCCGGATTGAGTGCGGCGCCCTTTGTCGCCTGATGTCGATCGTGGGGTCGTCTATCCGACCTGGTAGCTTCCTTGTTTTTTGAATGTGGGGCTCTAAGGCCTCCTCATCAAATTCCGGTAGTAATTTTCTCTTCGGATAGCTCTTTGTGTGGTGACTGTCGCCGTACTTGTGTGCGGCATTGAGTACTTTGCCCCATCTGATTCTGAGTGCATCTTCCGCTGTTTTGAGCTTCCGCTTCTTCTTTTTCAGGCTACGCGCAGTGGCGACGAGCCTTTGGTGGAGGTTCTTCTGTTCCAGCGACTTGTCCGGCGTGAGGTCGTCCGGACTATTATCTTTTCCGGGGACGGATTGTTCGGTTTGTCTGCCCTGTTCGGACTGTTGCTCGATGGCATGTTCGTCGTCCGTCGGTTCGCCCTGCTCTATGGTTGGGTCTCTGTCGAGGTGGGGTTTGGCGGGGCGCTTACGCCGCCGCTTTGATTGCTTTTCGAGGGAGCGATCCCTTGTTGCGCCCTTTTCATCCTCGTCGTCGCTTCTTTTAGGTGTGTCCACCATGCATACATCATGTGATGAGGTGGTTGTCCAGTGCCCTATAGGCGCTGGTTCTTGATTGTCTCCTTCGTCGGCGTCCATACCGTCAATGTCTTCGGAGTCGAAGTCGAGCATGTCAGTTAAATCGTCGACAGTGGCTACGAAGTGGGTGGTGGGTGGGTTTCGAATTTCTTCGTCGTCCACATCCCAACCTTGCTGACCATAGTCCGGCCAGGGCTCTCCTGACAAAGAGAGAGACTTTAGTGAATTCAAGATGTCGCCAAAGGGCGAGTGCTGAAAGACGTCCGTGGCAGTGAACTCTATGATCGGAGCCCAATTGGGTTCGACCAGAAGGGGTGCGGAAGATTCGGAGTCCGGAAAGGAGTCCGGCACCTTGGAGTCACAGGCCTCACAAAGGACTAGGCTGGTATTGGGCTCGATCGCCGTAGAGATTGCAGCTCCTAGGGCGGCGTCCAACCGTCCGTCCCCGACTGGCGCAGTCGGCTCCGGGCTAAGGGTCAGAGCGGACACCTGAGCGGTGCTCTGGGCGCTGTCCGGCAGCAGAGCTAGATCATGCCCATCGTGACAGTGCGGCGCGCTCGGCCATAGCTCGAATCCGTCGAAGATCAAGTCCCCGCGGATGTCAGCCGTGTAGTTTAAACTTCCAAATCTGACCTGATGGCCAGGGGCGTAGCTTTCGATCTGCTCCAGGTGGCCGAGCGAATTGGCCCGCAGTGCGAAGCCGCCGAACACGAAGATATGTCCGGGGAGAAAAGTCTCACCCTGGACCGCGTTGTGGTTGATGATCGAAGAAGCCATCGGGCCTAAAGGCGACGACACAGAGGAACTCTCAATGAAAGCACCAATGTCGATGTCAAAACCGGCGGATCTCGGGTAGGGGGGTCCCGAACTGTGCGTCTAGGCGGATGGTAACAGGAGACAAGGGACACGATGTTTTTACCCAGGTTCGGGCCCTCTCGATGGAGGTAAAACCCTACTCCTGCTTGATTAATATTGATGATATGGGTAGTACAAGAGTTGGTCTACCACGAGATCAGAGAGGCTAAACCCTAGAAGCTATCCTATGGTATGATTGTTGTTCGTCCTACGGACTAAAGCTCTCCGGTTTATATAGACACCAGAGAGGGCTAGGGTTACATAGAGTTGGTTACAATGGGAGGAGATCTTCATATCATATCACCAAGCTTTACTTCCATGCCAAGGAAAGTCCTATCCAGACACGGGACGAAGTCTTCAATCTTGTATCTTCATAGTCCGGGAGTCCGGCCAAAGGTCATAGTCCAGCCATCCGGACACCCCCTAATCCAGGACTCCCTCACTTCCCAAAGGTCCTACTTGGAAGCTTATTTAAATAAAATCTATAAAACCTGATGACTACAGTATGATAATCATGTGAACACACAAAAACAGTAAGGGTAAATATTGGGTTGTCTCCCAACAAGCGATTTTCTTTAATGCCTTTCTAGCTAGGCATGATGATGACAATGATGCTCACATAAAGGATAAGAATTGAAACATAATGGGAGCATCATGAAGAATATGACTAGCACATTTAACTCTAACCCACTTCCTATGCATAGGGATTTTGTGAGCAAACAACTTATGGGAACAATAATCAACTAGCATAGGAAGGCAAAACAAGCATAAGTTCAAAACTTTAAGCACATAGAAAGGAAACTTGATATTACTGCAATTCCTACAAGCATATGTTCCTCCCTCACAATAATTTTCAGTAGCATCATGAATGAATTCAACAATATAACCAGCACCTAAAGCATTCTTTTTATGATCTACAAGCATAGAAAATTTACTACTCTCCACATAAGCAAATTTTCTCTCATTCGAAATGGTGGGAGTATCATAAGAGACTTGAATACTATAAATTGTTTCCACATTAAAAGAGTAATGTTCAGAAAAAAGGTAACCATAATCATGACAAGTTTTATAAATATAATCATCACTACTTTTTATAGCATAAGTTTTATCACAATAATCATCATAAGTAGCAATTGTGTTCTCATCATAATCGATTGAAACCTCTTCCAAGATAGTGGAATCATCACTAAATAAAGTTGACACTCTTCCAAATCCACTTTCATAAATATTATAAGATTCAACATCCTCCAAAATAGTGGGATCACTACTTACTAAAGTTGACACTCTTCCAAACCCACTTTCATCAATATAATCATCATAGGTACAAGGCATGCTATCATCATAACAACTTTGCATATCAAAACTTGGGAGGCTAAAAATATCATCTTCATTAAACGTAGTATCCCCAAGCTTGGGACAAACATTAATTTCAGCAAATATATTCTCAAATATTTCATACTCATCAAACATAGCTTCCCCAAGCTTGGGTCTTTTCATATCATAATCATAATCACTCTCATCATAAATAGTATGGATAGCACCAATAGTATAGCAATTATCATCTTCACAATGAGTAGTAGGAGCAACATCATTTGGTAGGGATACCTTTTTACCTTTGCTGCTCCTTCTCTTCCTTTTCTTATTCACATTATGTGTGGGTTCAACCCTCTTCTTTGAGCTCCTTATTGATGAGATTGGTTGAATAGAAGGATCCTCCTCGATACCTGATTCATCATAAGAAACAATAGGAGGATAATGGGAAGTCTCTTCCCTTTCATTAGTATTATATTCATCTTCTATTTGCTTTATTTTCTTTATGTAATTGGCAATATAAGGATTTCCAGTGCAATTCACCGCACAAAACGTATAAATCGTCTCTAGATCAAAATCAAGAAGTTTATAACGGGCAAATTCTGGAAGGTGCTTAGTTAAACGATTCATTTCTTCATAACCCATAAGCAAACTAAGTTCATTATAATGTGCAAGGGAAATCAAATCATCACAATTTTTGGACACGATTCAATCATGAAACAACTTGCATCGGAGATGTAAATGACCACTTTCATTGCAAAGTTCACATGTACGGCCAAGGAAATATAATTTTTCAGCACTCTCCCTTAGCCTTTCTTGCAACAATTTAGTTTCTACATGCTTATGCCTCTTGCAATATATATCTTCTCTATTTGGTGTATCTATGCAAACCCAATGCTCTCCACAAAAATGGACATGCTTATAGGAGACATTTTCGTCATAACTAGTGCAATCATCATTAGTACTATGGATATTCAAGGAGTTCATACTAACAACATTGCAATCATGCTCACCATTCAAAGATTTAGTGCAAAACATTTTATAGATTTCTTCTTCTAGCACGTGAGCACAATTTTCCTTATCATCATTCTCACGAAAGATATTAAAAAGATGAAGCGTATGAGACAAACTCAATTCCATTTTTTTGTAGTTTTCTTTTATAAACTAAACAAGTGATAAAACAAGAAACAAAAAGATTCGATTGCAAGATCTAAAGATATACCTTCAAACACTCACCTCCCCGGCAACGGCGACAGAAAAGAGCTTGATGTCTACTACAGAACCTTCTTCTTGTAGATGTTGTTGGGCCTGCAAGTGCACAGGTTTGTAGGATAGTAGCAAATTTCCCTCAAGTGGATGACCTAAGGTTTATCAATCTGTGGGAGGCGTAGGATGAATATGGTCTCTCTCAAGCAACCCTGCAACCAAATAACAAAGAGTCGCTTGTGTCCCCAACACACCCAATACAATGGTAAATTGTATAGGTGCACTAGTTTAGCGAAGAGATGGTGATACAAGTGCAATATGGATAGTAGATAAAGGTATTTGTAATCCGAAATTATAAAAACAGCAAGGTAACTAATGATAAAAGTGAGCGTAAACGGTATTGCAATGGTAGGAAACAAGGCCTAAGGTTCATACTTTCACTAGTGCAAGTTGTCTCAACAATAATAACATAGATAGATCATATAACAATCCCTCAACATGCAACAAAGAGTCACTCCAAAGCCACTAATAGTGGAGAACAAACAAAGATATTATGGTAGGGTACGAAACCACCTCAAAGTTATTCTTTCGGATCAATCTATATTCAAGAACAAACAAATATATTCAAGAGTTCGTACTAGAATAACACCTTAAGACACAAATCAACCAAAAACCTAATGTCACCTAGATACTCCATTGTCACCTCAAGTATCCGTGAGCATGATTATAAGATATGCATCACAAAATCTCTGATTCATCTATTCAACCAACACAAAGTACTTCAAAGAGTGCCCCAATGTTTCTACCGGAGAGTCAAGACGAAAACGTGTGCCAACCCCTATGCATAGGTTCATGGGCGGAACCCGCAAGTTGGTCACCAAAACATACATCAAGTGGCACATGATATCCCATTGTCACCACATATAAGCATGGCAAGACATACATCAAGTGTTCTCAAATCATTAAAGACTCAATCCGATAAGATAACTTCAAAGGGAAAACTCAATCCATTACAAGAGAGTAGAGGGGGAGAAACATCATAAGATCCAACTATAATAGCAAAGCTCGCGATACATCAAGATCGTGCCAAAGAGGGAACACGAGAGAGAACATGAGAGAGAGAGAGATCAAACACATAGCTACTAGTACATACCCTCAGCCCCGAGGGTGAACTACTCCCTCCTTGTCATGGATAGCGCCGGGATGATGAAGATGGCCACCTGTGATGGGTTCCCCCTCCTGTAGGGTGCTGGAACAGGCTCCTGAGATGTTTTTGGTGGCTACAGAGGCTTGCGGCGGCGGAACTCCCGATCTATCTTCGTTGTTGGTGTTTTTAGGGTACGTGGGCTTATATAGGCGAAAGAAGTCGGTCGGGCGGTGCTTGAGGGCCCCACGAGACAGGGGGCGCGCCCAGGGGGGTGGGCGCGCCCTCCTAACTTTACGAGCATTGTCGTTTGTAACCATCAATGATTGGCCTTATCTTAGTAACATTTCAGGATAGACAAACAAGGGATACCACGCATGCATGCACTGTTTAGATGATACCCAAAGTATATATTTGGATAAATGTAAGAAGAATGTATACTTGATACATCGTCGATTTCTTCTGATCAAGCATCTCTTAAGAAAGAAAGGCAAGCATTTCAAAGGTGAGGCTGGTCATTGGAAGAAGCCTCGCCACCATAGTGGTGATGATATACCTGATATGGTCAAGGATTTAAAAGTAACCTTTGGAAAGGGTCCTGGCGGACAATCTGTTCCAAATGACGCTGACGGACACACACCCATGTGGAATAAGAAATCTACATTTTGGGACCTACCCTATTGGAAAGACCTAGAGGTCCGCTCTGCAATCGACATGATGCACGTGACGAAAAATCTTTGGGTGAACCTGTTAGGCTTCTTGGGCATGTATGGGAAGACAAAAGATACACTAGATGCACAGGAGGACCAGCAATGTATGCACGAAAAATACAGCATGCATCCAAAGCAATATCAAGGTCCTACTAGCTATGCTCTTACCAAAGAAGAGAAGGAAATCCTCTTTGAATGATTGCTCAGTATGAAGGTCTCATCTGGCTTCTCGTCAAATATAAAGTGAATAAAAAATATGGCAGAGAAAAAGTTCCAGAACCTAAAGTCTCATGACTGCCATGTGATTATGACACAATTGCTTCCGGTTGCATTGAGGGGGCTTCTACCGGACAACGTTTGATTAGCCATTGTGAAGCTATGTGGATTCCTCAATGCAATCTCTCAAAAGGTAATCGATCCAGAAATCCTACCAAGGTTACAGAATGATTTGGTGCAATGTCTTGTCAGATTCGAGTTGGTGTTCCCACCGTCCTTCTTCAATATCATGACGCACGTCCTAGTTCACCTAGTCGACGAGATGGCCATTCTGGGTCCTGTATTTCTACACAATATGTTCCCCGTTGAGAGGTTCATGGGAGTCTTAAAGAAATATGTTCATAACCATGCTAGGCCAGAAGGAAGCATCTCCAAGGGCCATGAAACAGAGGAGGTCATTGAGTTTTGTGTTGACTTTATTCCTGACCTTAATCCGATTCGTGTTCCCGATTCACGATATGACGGTAGGCTGGGTGGAAAAGGCACACTAGGAAAAGATTCAGTAATATGTATGGATGGGTATTCTTGGGTGCAAGCACACTACACAATTCGACAAAATTTCAGCTTGGTGGCTCCGTATAGCGAGGAACACCTGGATAGTGTATGCTCCAAGAACCCAGAGCAGTCTGAGCCCTGGATCAAACATACACACATGGCTTCATTTGGCGGTTGGTTGAAAACATGTCTCATGCATGATGACACTATTGGAGATGAGCTGTACCTGCTGGCCAAGTCACCATCTTTGACTATATCGACTTTCCAAGGGTACGGGATAAATGGGAATACATTTTACACGATCGCCCAAGGTAAAACGAGCGCCGACCAAAATAGTGGCGTCCGCTTTGATGCAGCAAACACCAATAGGCCAAAGGACACATATTATGGTTACATACAGGAGATATGGGAACTTGACTATGGACGTGATTTGAAGGTTGATACATCCCCAACGTATCTATAATTTTTGATTGTTCCATGCTATTATATTATCTGTTTCAGATGTTTAATAGGCATTTATATGCTATATTATATCATTTTTGGGACTAACCTATTAACCGAGAGCCCGGTGCCAGTTTCTGTTTTTTGCCTATTTTAGAGTTTCGCGGAAAAGGAATACCAAACGGAGTCCAAACGGATTGAAACTTTCGCGATGATCTTTCTTGGACCAGAAAGAAACAAGAAGACTTGGAGATGAAGTCGGAGACGCAACGAGGCGGCCACGAGGCAGGAGGGCGCCCCTAGGGGGTAGGGCGCGGCCCTCCTACCTCGTGTGCCCCTCGTAGCTCCCCTGACCTAGCTCCTTTGCCTATATATACTCTTATACCCTAAAAACATCTACGAGAGCCACAAAACCACTTTTCCACCGCCGCAACCTTCTGTACCCGTGAGATCCCATCTAGGGGCCTTTTCTAGTGTCCTGTCAGAGGGGGATTCGATCACGGAGGGCTTATTCGTCAACACCATTGCCTCTCTCATGATGCGTGAGTAGTTTACCACAGACCTTCGGGTCCATAGCTAGTAGCTTGATGGCTTCTTCTCTCTCTTTGATTCTCAATACCATGTTCTCCTCGATGTTCTTGGAGGTCTTTTTGATGTAATATTCTTTTGCGGTGTGTTTGCCGAGATCCAATGAATTGTGGATTTATGATCAGATTATCTATGAATATTATTTGGTTCTTCTCAGAATTCTTATATGTATGATTTGATATCTTTGCAAGTCTCTTCGAATTATTGGTTAGTTTGGCGTACTAGATTGATCTTTCTTGCAATTGGAGAAGTGCTTAGCTTTGGGTTCAATCTTGTGGTGTCCTTTCCCAGTGATAGTAGGGGCAGCAAGGCACATATTGTATTGTTGCCATCGAGGGATAAAAAGATGTGGTTTTCATCATATTGCTTGAGTTAATTCCTCTACATCATGTCATCTTAATTAATGCGTTACTCCGTTCTTTATGAACTTAATACTCTAGATGCATGCTGGATAGCGGTCGATGTGTGGAGTATTAGTAGTAGATGCAGAATGTTTTCGGTCTACTTGACACGGACGTGATGCCTATGTTCATGATCATTGGCTTGGATATCGTCATAACTTTGCGCTTTTCTATCAATTGCTCGGCAGTAATTTGTTCACCCACCATAATATTGGCTATCTTGAGAGAAGCCACTAGTGAAACCTACGGCCACTAGGTCTTTTTTCCATTATATTGAATCTCTTCTACATCTTACTAGTTTCTGATCTACAATTTTGCAATATTTTACTTTCTGATCTATAAACCAAAAATATCAAAAATATTTACTTTACTATTTATCTATCTCTATCAGATCTCACTTTTGCAAGTGACTGTGAAGGGATTGACAACCCCTTTATTGCGTTGGGTGCAAGTTGTTTATTATTTGTGCAGGTATTCGGTGACTTGTGCATTCTCTCCTACTAGATTGCTACCTTGGTTCTTAAACTGAGGGAAATACTTAAGCTAGTTTGCTGCATCACCCTTTCCTCTTCACGGGAAAAAACAACGCAAGCTCAAGAGGTAGCAAAAAGGATTTCTGGCGCCATTGCCGGGGAGATCTACGTCAAGTCAACCCATACCAAGTACCCATCATCAACTCTTCTCCTTGCATTACATTATTCGCCATTCACCTCTCGTTTTCCTCTCCCCCACTTATAACACGATTTTCGAAAACATTTTCCTTTTCTTCGCCCCTCTTCCTTTCGTCTTTTTCATTTTCTTCTTGTGTACTTGTGTTGGATTGCTTGCTTTGGCACAATGGCTCAAGATAATACCAAATTGTGTGACTTTTCCAATACCAATTACAATATTTTTATTCGCACTCTAATTGATCCCACTACTAATTCTGAATCTTGTGAAGTTAATGCCGCTTTGCTGAATCTTGTTATGAAAGATCAATTTTCGGGCCTTCCTAGTGAAGATGTCGCGTCCCATCTAAACAAATTCATTGATTTATGCGATATACAAAAGAAGAAAGATGTGGATAATGATATTGTTGAATTGAAGCTATTTCCGTTTTCTCTAAGAGATCGTGCTAAAACTTGGTTTTCATATTTGCCTAAAAATAGTATTGATTCGTGGAATAAGAGTAAAGATGCTTTCATCTCTAAGTATTTTCCTCCCACTAAAATTGTCTCCCTTAGGAACGATATTATGAATTTTAAGCAACTTGATCATGAGTATGTTGGGCAATCTTGGGAGAGGAAGAAATTGATGATACGTAATTGCCCTACACATGGTTTGAATTTGTGGATGATTATACAAAAAAATATGCTGGATTGAATTTTTCTTCTAGAAATCTTTTAGATTCGGCTGCAGGAGGCACTTTTATGGAAATCACTTTAGGAGAGGCTACTAAGCTCCTAGATAATATTATGGTTAATTATTCTCAATGGCACACCAAAAGATCCACTAGTAAAAAAGTTCATGCGATTGAAGAGATTAATGTTTTCAGTGGAAAGATGGATGAACTTATGAAATTATTTGCTAATAAAAGTGTTTCTTCTAATCCTAATGATATGCCTTTTGTCCACTTTGATTGAGAGTAATAATGAATCTATGGATGTGAATTTTGTTGGTAGGAACAATTTTGGTAACAACGCAATTAGAGGCAATTTTAATCCTAGGCCGTTTCCTAGTAATTCCTCTAATAATTATGGTAATTCCTACAACAACTCTTATGGAAATTTTAATAAGATTCCCTCTGATTTTGAGAATAGTGTTAAAGAATTTATGAGTTCACAAAAGAATTTCAATGCTTTGATTGAAGAAAAAAATTCTCAAGATTGATGATTTGGCTAGGAACATGGATAGAATTTCTCTTGATGTTGATTCTTTGAAAGTTAGATCTATCCCACCTAATCATGATATCAATGAGTCTCTCAAATCCAAGAGAATTTCCATTGATGAGTGCAAAGAAAGAACCGCTAAGATGCGTGCTAAAAAATTATTGGTTTGTAAAAGTGTGTTCTTCTAGTTTTCATGACAATAATGATGAAGATCTAACAGTGATTGATGTGACTCCTATTAAATCTTTGTTTTCCAATATGAATCTTGATAAAGATGGGACTGGAGATGAGTCAACTTTAGTCAAAAGGCATCCCAATGATTCGGAGTTTTTAATCTAGATAAAAAAAATTGAAAAATGTGGGATTGGAGAGGTCAAGACTTTAAGTACCAATGAAACCACTCTTTTGGATTTCAAGGAATTTAATAATGATAATTGTTCTTTAATAGATTGTATTTCCTTGTTGCAATCTGTGTTAAATTCTCCTCATGCTTATAATCAAAACAAAGCTTTTACTAAACATATCGTTTATGCTATGATGCAATGTTTTGAAGAAAAGTTTGAATTAGAAGTTTCTATCCCTAGAAAAGTTTATGATGAGTGGGAACCTACTATTAAGGTTAAGATTAAATATTATGAATGCTATGCTTTGTGTGATTTGGGTGCTAGTGTTTCCACGATTCCAAAAACTTTGTGTGAGGTGTTAGGTTTCCGTGAATTTGATGATTGTTCTTTAAATTTGCATCTTTCGGATTCCACTATTAAGAAACCTATGGGAATAGAAATTATGTGCACGTAGATTTCATTGTTCTTGATATAGATTGCAATCCTACATGTCATATTATTCTTGGTAGACCTTTCCTTAGAACGATTGGTGCAATTATTGACATGAAAGAGGGAAACACTAGATTCCAATTTCTGTTAAGGAAAGGCATGTAACACTTTCCTAGGAATAAAATTAAATTTCCATATGAATCTATTATGAGAGCCACTTACGGATTGCATACCAAAGATGGCAATACCTAGATCTATTCGCGTTTTTATGCCAAGCTAAGGGCGTTAAACGATAGCGCTTGTTGGAAGGCAACCCAATTTTATTTTTGTTCTTTGCTTTTTGTTCCTGTTTAGTAATAAATAATTCATTTCGCCTCTGGTTAGATGTGGTTTTATCTTTTAATTAGTGTTTGTGCCAAGTAGAACCTTTAGGATAGCTTACGGTGATAGTTGTGTTGATCGTGCTGAAAATCAGAAACTTTTCCGCTTAGTAAATTAGATTTGAAAATTCACAGAAACGTCCTTTTGATCTGGATTGGTTCACAAATTTCTTAGGTTTTCTTAATTTTGATGGATTTTTTGAGTTACAGAATTATTTGAGAGTTACAAATTACTACAGACTGTTCTGTTTTTGACAGATTATGTTTTTCGCGTGTTGTTTGATAATTTTGATGAATCTATGGGTAGTATCAGGGGGGTATGAACCATGGAAAAGTTGGAATACAGTAGATATTACACCAATATAAATAAAGAATGAGTTTGCAACAGTAACTTAAAGTTGTGATTTATTTTCTTATACTAACAGAGCTCATGAGATTTGCTGTCGAGTTTTGTGTTGTGAAGTTTTCATGATTTGTGTAAGGATTTTGATGGACTATGGAATAAGGAGTGGCAAGAGCCTAAGCTTGGGGAAGCCCAAGGCACCCCAAGGTAATATTCAAGGACAACCAAAATCCTAATCTTGGGGATGCCCCGGAAGGCATCCCCTCTTTCATCTTCGTCTATCGGTAAGTTTACTTGAGGCTATATTTTTATTCACCGCATGACATGTGTTTTGCTTGGAGCGTCTTGTATGATTTGATTATTTGCTTTTTAGTTTCCCAGAATCATCCTTGCTGTACACACCTTTTTGGAGAGACACACATGAATCGTGATTTATTAGAATACTCTACGTGCTTCACTTATATCTTTTGAGCTAGGCAATATTGCTCTAGTCCTTCACTTATATCTTTTTAGAGGACGGCGGTGGCTTTAATTTATAGAAATTGTTGAACTCTCATGCTTCACTTATATTGTTTTGAGAGTCCTTTAGAACAGCATGGTAATTCGCTTGGGTTATAAAACTAGTCCTAATATGACGAGCATCCAAGAGGGATATAATAAAAACTTTCATATGAAGTGCATTGAATACTATGAGAAGTTTGATTCTTTATGATTGTTTTGAGATATGAAGATGGTGATACTAGAGTCATGCTAGTGGAGTAATTGTGAATTTTAGAAATACTTGCGTTGAGGTTTGTGAGTCCCGTAGCATGCATGTACGGTGAACCGTTGTGTAACAAATTTGAAGCATGAGGTATCTCTTTGATTGTCATCCTTTGTGTGGGGGTCGGGATTGCACGATGGTTAACTCGTACCAGCCCTTCCCCTAGGAGCATGCGCGTAGTGCTTGGTTTTGATAACTTGTAGATTTTTTCCATAGGTATGTGAGTTCTTTATGACTAATATTGAGTCCATGGATTATACGCACTCTCATACTTCCACCATTGCTAGCATATCTTGTGTCGTGCAACTTTCGCCGATACCATACACCCACCATTTACCTTCCTCAAAAAAGCCATCATACCTACCTATTATGGCATTTCCATAGCCATTTTGAGATATATTGCCATGCAAATTTCCACCATACCATTTATTATAACACGCTTCATCATTGTCATATTGCTTTTCATGATCATGTAGTTGACATTGTATTTGTGGCAAAGCCACCTTTCATAATTCTTTCATACATGTCACTCTTGATTCATTGCACATCCCGGTACACCGCCGAATGCATTCACATGGAGTCATATTTTGTTTTAAGCATTGAGTTGTAATTTTTCGAGTTGTAAGTAAATAGAAGTGTGATGATCATCATTATTAGAGCATAATACCATGTGAGGAAATAAAAAGGCCAAAGAAGCCAATAAAAAAAGAGGCCAAAGAAGCCAAGCAAAAAAATGAGAGAAAAAGAGAGAAGGGACAATGTTACTATCCTTTTTCCACACTTGTGCTTCAAAGTAGCACCATGGTCTTCATGATAGAGAGTCTCTTATTTTGTCACTTTCATATACTAGTGGGAATTTTTCATTATATAACTTGGATTGTATATTCCAACGATGGGCTTCCTCAAATGCCATAGGTCTTCATGAGCAAGCAAGTTGGATGCACACCCACTTAGTTCCTTTTTTAGCTTTCATACACTTATAGCTCTAGTGCATCTGTTGCATGGCAAACCCTACTCACTCACATTGATATCTATTGATGGGCATCTCCATAGCCCATTGATACGCCTAGTTGATGTGAGACTATCTCCCTCTTTTTGTCTTCTCCACAACCACCATTCTATTCCACCTATAGTGCTATGTCCATGGCTCACGCTAATGTATTGCGTGAAAGTTGAATTTTTTTAAGAATACTAAAGTATGAAACAATTGCATGGCTAAAACCGGGGTTGTGCATGATTTGAATATTTTGTGTGACGAAGATGGAGCATAGACAGACTATATGATTTTGTAGGGATAAGCTTTCTTTGGCCATGTTATTTTGAGAAGACATAATTTGCTTTGTTAGTATGCTTGAAGTATTATTGTTTTTATGTCAATATTAAACTTTGTTTTGAATCTTTCGGATCTGAACATTCGTGCCACAGTAAAGAAAATTACATGGGTAAATATGTTAGGTAGCATTCCACATCAAAAATTCTGTTTTTATCATTTACCTATTCGAGGATGAGCAGGAATTAAGCTTGGGGATGCTTGATACGTCTCCAACGTATCTATAATTTTTTATTGTTCCATGCTATTATATTATCCATTTTGGATGTTTAATAGGCATTTATATGCTATTTTATATTATTTTCGGCTAACATATTAAACGAGAGCCGAGTGCCAATTCCATTTTTTTTCTATTTTAGAGTTTCGCAGAAAAGGAAAACCAAATGGAGTCCAAACGGAATGAAACTTTCGCGATGATCTTCCTTGGACCAGAAGGAAACCAGAAGACTTGGAAATGAAGTCG